>LPNX010832781.1:12596-56389 GCA_001517045.1 Pseudotsuga menziesii | reverse complement strand
TGTGAGAGAGAGAGAGAGAGAGAGAGAGAGAGAGGGGTAAAGGGAGATACATTGGGGGGTGGTAAGGGGTTAGAGGTAGAGATAGAGGGCAGTGTTGAGGGGTTAGAGGTAGAGACAAAGGGGGGTGTGGAAATGTTCGTATCTAAGCACGCGGTGGACACAAGCCATCGATGTCATCTATTTTTCTATGTATTCTCATGCAGAAGAGCTCTTTTCCCTGCATATTTGTCAGTTTTTTATTTACATAAAGAGTGTAGTAAGTGGGTAAACATTTCATCTGGTGGGAATGATAGGGTACATCTCCTCTCTCGGTAATGTAGGAACTTGGGGGCCTTGGTGAGGAGTAGGTGGAGGAGTATAGGTGTGTGTGTGTGTGTGTGTGAGAGAGAGAGAGAGAGAGAGAGAGAGAGAGAGAGAGGTAAAGGGAGATACATTGGGGGGTGGTAAGGGGTTAGAGGTAGAGATAGATGGTAGTGTTGAGGGGTTAGAGGTAGATACAAAGGGGGGTGTGGAAATGTTTCTTATCTAAGCACGCGGTGGACACAAGCCGTGGATGTCATCTATTTGTCTGTGTATTCTCATGCAGAAGAGCTCTTTCCCCTGCATATTCGTCAGTTTTTTATTTACATAAAGAGTGTAGTAAGTGGGTAAAAATTTCATCTAGTGGGAACGATAGGGTACATCTCCTCTCTCGATAATATAGGAACTTGGGGGCCTTCTCCTGACGGTCATTGATGGGGAACATTTCCTGTCATTTGGTGGGAATGCGGGAAACATAATCTAAAATCATCTTGTTAGGTGGCTCGAAAGGGGCCTTTCCTTCTCCTCTCTTATACATATGGAGTAAACTTGGAATGGGTGTATAATTAGGGGAATGGGTGCTACCTACCACCTCACATTGGGGACTACCCTCAGCCTTCCTAAATGGATCAACCTAGGCCCTCTCCCTGAGGTTTATAGGTTAAAGGATTATGGGTAACAGTTTGTATAGCCACTGGTGTATGAATATGATCCTCAACCGTTGAATTGTATATAACGAGTGATCTTAACTAGTCTGAGATTCAAATTTGGAGAGCCCGGAGCCTTTAGCGAACTACTTGAGTGCAATTAACATCCATGCAGAGGAGAGATTCGAATTGTAGAAATGCAAATCGTTATTGAAGCGAATGCAACAACTCTCTACGGATGAAATCTACAACAGTGGGGGAAAATTTGGAAAAGTAAGGAATACGTGCATGACGACCACTGTGCTCGTCTACGGCTCAATTGTGGTCGCCTTATCATTTGAACCCATGAAATAATGGTTCCCACTTTTTGCTAACAGGAATATGGCTCAGTCCTGATTTTGGCCTTCAACTTTCTTAAATGGACAGAACGGGATGAAGGAAGAAATGGAGAAAAGGGAATTGAAGCGCACCTATGTGGTATTGCTAGAATTTGGAATGGTGGGTGAAGCCGCCGAAGATTGTATAGTCTTCTTGATAAATTTCTGAAGAGTAATTCATTTTCTCTCAGCAAAGATAATATAGAGGAGTTGAAACGAAGTCTAGCAGAGTTGAAGAGAACCAGTGATGATCTGAAAAATGGCATGGCTTCCCTTGACCAGATGAATTGTCTGTTTAGAACTATAATCACCTGGAGAGTGCCACTGTTGGACATTGTCACATACTCACAACTGTGACAAGTTGCAGTGTTTCAAACATATTGCAGGCATGAGATCAATTCTATGTAGGAATGTGTGTAAAAAGCAGGTCTACACAGATTTATTTGGTGATACAAAGCACTTTCTAGTTGACTCTAGAAGGGTCCTAGTTGGGATTGAATCAAAAGAATCATAAAAGAATCAATTGGAAAGTAGGAAAACTCTTTAAAATCATTTTAAAAGATTTTTCAAACCACTTTTACAATGAAAACAGGTAACCTTAATGTTGTAAGATTATGTTGTTGATTCTTTTATTAGTTTTTTTAGGTATTAAATGAAATATCATGTTTTGAAATGTTTTTTATCACAAATATTAATCAATTCCTCTTACACTCAAAATTAAATAGAATGTCATGTTTTAAAATTGTTTTTTATCACATAAATATCTTTCAATTACTCTTACTTACTCTATATATATTAAAAAGGCTTTAGTGAGAATACTCAAATTTAAAAACTTTGCATGCTTTTGACAAAGATGAATACAAGGTTACGACTCATTTGCTCACGAGTTTCAGGTAAATAATATATCATTATTCAAGACACTTGTTAAGTATGGGTTCATCGTCCTGCATCGGTCAAATTATTTGAGTTCTTCCCACTCAGAGAAATTATTGGAGTTATACTGACCCATTGCGGCGTTATTGATTTAGTTCTGCCGACATAGAAATTCATGCGTTGTTTGTTTGTCTTGTAATGGGTTAATGCTATACATTTCAAAATAACCCTCTTTTTCAAGATTCGATTTATAATTATAAATATCGTGCCAGACCCGTTCATATAAGTGATAAAAAAACCTTCCCAATCTCATGAGGGAGGAAAAGGTAATATAGTTTATTTCTCTCTTTATATGTACATTCTCCTTATTGCCTCCTTTTTACGCTTTATTAGTTTTTGTGCTTTATGTTTTTTTCGGGTTTTATTTATTTAAATCATTTTATCATTTAAAATTCAATTGCATTTTTGGAGTTTAGAAAGTTCATCAAACGTGACGATGATACATTCCAAATCTCATAGACTTGGTGTACAACCCTGAGGGAAAATCAGTGGACAAGTGTTTATGACAAAAAAAATAAAACTATTAAAACTCGGATAGTGTTATCTTGGTCTTAAAATTCATCTCGAGAATTTGCATTCACTTTAAGTGATGATTAAAAAAAATGCCATACAAATTACCACTCTAGCTTAGGGGATGGAGGCTTGAAAATTATTCAAGGCCTCGAAAATAGAATGCCGCAATAACTTGCTTCACGAGAAGGGGTTCTCAAGAAATGCATATTGATTGATGGGTTTGTAGAGAAATCATTCAAGTGGCTTCAGCACTTCCAGGGTTCAGAATATTTAAAAAAAATAAATATATTTTTCCCAACGTGAGTTAATTGCAAGAGGTTATAATTAATTGCTAAATATAAATAAAAATTTTAAAGGTTTTGTTTATCTTAACTATGTATATTTGTTTTTAAATGAAAGGTAGTTAAAATTGGAACATATCATTAACATGACAAACAAATATATGCATCCATTTGCATGGATTCTTATGGAACAATTCTCGATTTTTGTTTTTGATGTGTATCAACGATGGTAATGAAATGTTGGGGTTAAAAGAGAAAGTTGGAATTTAAAGAATTGATATAGAGTATGACAGGTATGGGTGGTAATATGCAATAATTTACTACCCCTTAATATAAGTAAAAATGGACAATGTGTAATAAAAGTTGGAAAATCCAAGCTATTAATAAAACCATGAGTGCAATTTATGGAGGGAAACTCTCATACAAACAAAGAATTATATCTTACTCCACAAATAGAGTTAATGGATTAACTAAAAGCAGTTGGCATTTTATTAGGAACTGATAACAAATCCCGGGTAGCCCACGCATTTAAGGGTAGCTTAAATGTTGTATAAATGGAATCAAAAAGTATTTATTAAATGCCTTTTATGAAAGTATGTAAATGTAGTGAGCAATAGCTGAAGAAAGAGGGGCTTCAGAGTCACTGCTTACCTATGATATCTATTACGATCCATCCAAACATGACTAGACCAAATAAATTTTTATATCTAACTACTTAGCCATGATATCTCTTACGATCCTCACAAACATGACTAGACCAAATAAAATTGTATATCTAATAATTTTTATAATGATGGCAATGATCAAACAAACGTGAGGAGGAAATTGAGAGCCGATACTTGTAGTCATAGAATAGCCATGTCTTTTTGGTTTTTTTTCTTGGAAAAAAATCATATTTTTTATTCAAGTGTAAATGAAAAGTACATTCTTCATCAATGTTAAATATGGTTTTAAAAGGTATTATTATCTTTGTTTGATTATATTTATGCATACTGTATTTTATAAATAATATATAGATCTACCTACAGTCATTTAAACAAAACAAATCTTTATGAACTCCCTTTCACTACTTTACTAGCATACTACATAAACAAAACGAGTACGGACTTAACAATATGCCTATAGTCATTTAAACATAATGTGCATACAAACATGTCTTAAAGAAACTAGAATAATACTCCATAATAGAATTCCTGAATTCCTGATTGACCTATATTTAGATCGTTGCATTTGTTTCTTTGGTTGAATCTCCATTTCACGGGACGTTTCTCCTTCCTATCCTTCTCAGGTGTTTATTTCCGGGATTGGCGTTGTTAATTATAGAGGGAGAGTTCTTAGAGTTGGTTTGATAGACATGGATATACGCACACTGCAACTAACACACTGGTCTATGTTAATCCTCAAAATCTAACTATGTTGTTACATGCAACTATGGAGCACTTTCTCTTATCCAAAGGTATGCTCTATTGCTATTTTTTAAAGGATCTATGAATTTATAATCTCTTCTAACTATTAAAAAGTTAGCTAAATGGATGAACTATTTCTGCTACAAAGTGTAGTTTAGCAAATACACTTCTATTGTGCTTGCAAATTGAAGTGCTTTGGCTTAGCACTTTAACTATAAAATTCCATAAGAGTGGTGCTCTTTCACCATAATTTCTCCATGAAACATTTACAACAAATAAAATGAAATATATTTAATTTGATGCTTCCAAATAATCAGACCCTAAGATTAACAACAATCTTTAATAACATAATTCACATTTTTTTTAAAGGAAAATGAAATAGATATAGTAGTCCATCGAGGCTCTAATTGTTCCTTATTATTAAACGTTTAATGATGCACCATGAATTTCCACTTATGATAGGTTTCTTATTATTAAATATTTAATAATGCACATTGAATTTTGTTTACAAGCAAGCGTCCAACCCCAAAGTTGTTGTGGCAATGTCAGGGACATTGCCACCATGTGGCTCTTGTATGGAATGTTGAGGTGGAAGTTGGGGCACTTTTTGAAGGTCAAGGAAATCAATGCACACTTTCAAGCATATTCAATGGTTCCTAATGGAATTTAACCTACCAATTGTAACCCCTCATTGTTGGTTATTATTTGAGGGAACCTCCCTTAACATTTTGTGTGCTGGTAAATTTTCATACACAACCTTTCACTTTTTTAGTGGGTAGTTGAAAGGAAAAGTCACAGGTTTCCTTTATATGAAAATAGTTACTACATTTCCTTGAAGGAAACCCACATATGTATATGATTCTTTGTAAAATCTCACATATGTATTGGATTCTTTGGATTTGTGTTTTTTTAGACTGGATCCATTTTCAGCACAAGTGTATACATATATCAGTGGAAAATTGTGGCATATTTATCCCCTAGATACATGTTTTGAGCAATTTTTACCATTATCATCTTCAGGAATAGTTATCACACAATTTAGAAAATAATTATTTACTAACCTGGTCAAAATTTGAGCTATTTAACTGCCCAATTTTCGACTACTAATAAGTTTTGTCTCCCCTTTTACAATTAGAGGAATTGGTTTTACTTCTACTCATCATTCTCCATCTTGGGATAGCAATAGAATTCATTAAATATTCAGCAAACTTGGCAGTTTTGTCACATTATCCAATTGGTAATATGAGTAGGAAAATAAAACCATTGATGCCCTTTAATTCATATTTTTTTTTCTTTAATATAATTTTTGAGAGATTCCACATGTGGAATGTGCCCCTCGTGGAGAGAATACGCTCCCCTATTGATGGAGACAACTCACCTTGCAAAGATGGGATATCTTCAACTCGGAGATCTCATTTTGTTGAAACAAATTTTAAACAAAAAAGTTACAATTTATGCAGCTTGCAAATCTAATTCCATTTAAACACATTTACCCATCTGGTTATGGAACGAGTTGAACAATTTACAATTTACATGTGACAACCATAGGTTGTTCTACACCTACATTACTAGCCCTACAAAACAAGAGAATCCATGATGTTATGAATCATTTGATATTTGAATTTCATTTGTTTGTTTAAAAATTTTCAATATTAAATTAAAATTTAAAATATATATTTATAAAAAAAATATTGTTGGGGTTCTGAATCACCAATTTTTCAAAATTTCAATTTGGGACGAGTGTTGCACCTACACCAGATTCTTTAGCCAATTCTGACTGCACCCATTGTTCATGTAACTATGGGTAAACATGTATGTCCTCAAGGAAATAGACAAAAAAATGGAAAAGACATACCAAAAGGCAGAAGAAAAAGTGATGAACTATAAAGAATTCATAAATAAAAATTTATAAAATTCATAACATCTTTTTAAATGACAACAACTAGGAGAAGAAGTGGGACATCACTAGGATTCAAACAAACTTCCACAATGTAATCAACAATGGTAAGGTGGGAAACTCCTAAGACAACATGAGAATAAAGATTGTGCTCAATATGAAACTTAAGGAAAATGAAGGAAGAGAAATACACAAATTTGAGGAGTCTTCCTTACAATAGTAGTTGATAAAAAATGATTTTTTTTACTACTTATGTCATATAATATAGAAAGACAATTATATCCAGAAAAACAAAGCATTATAGAAAACCTTATAAGAGAAAGACTTGAAAGGAGGAGTCACTTATCTAAAATGAATGAGAAAATATATTTTATTATAACGTCTCATAGATCATATGATCTAAGTGGTTGTCAAAGTAAATTCAATTGAATTCTTCTTTTCCCTATGGATTTTATCAATGTGAAGTCCATTTTTGTTCTAAGATGAAAAAAATAGGTTTAGAGGCAACATGCCTTTAACACCAATATGTTTATTATAGGATAAGCTTTGCTGCCTCAACAAGGTTGTGAATTTCATTCCCTTATAATATTCTATAATGCTCAAACAATTTTATATCTAATGCACAAAGAAAGAGATAAGGCACAATTTGTTTCATAACAAAAATGGACACAATGGCCTCAACAAGGATGTGGTTTCCACATAAATTTGACTTTGAAATTTTATAGTTTCTCTTTGGGTCTACAGAGCACCCCACCTCTTTTAGTCATAAATATAGTGTTTCAATACCCATTTCAGACATAGAGGCTTGAGTATCACAGATTGAATGGATCTATTGTATTTTTGAGTTCGTATCTTGACTGCTCATAGAGCCCTATATGGAATATGGCATCAAGCTTATGCTTTATCATTGATTTATAATAATGAATTCTTTATTTATTTTCTTAGAGAGTAATTGATATGGCATTTTGTGGCATTCAATTTGGCGTTTTAGCAATGTGCATCTCTAACCTCTCGGAATTAGTGTGCTCTTTCCTTCTTTCTATGTGCTTATACATTGTTTGTAGTAAGGGATTACACATTACTGAGTGCATTGATAATTTTTCTTCTACACTTAGCCTGCCCATTTAAGCATGGAAGAATGCATTTAACATTTTTTTGTTCTTCTTTTTGAACCTCTAATGTTGTCCTTTTAAGCACACAATCATTCTAAGTTTCTTGATAGTGCAAGATTTGATGACCATTTCTTCATTTGGAGCATCATAGAAATATCTGGAAAAGAATATGATCAAATAATCAAAGGGAAAATCTCTTTAGTAATCAAAATGTTCTCCAATGCGAGTTGGTCCATCCACTTGTTTCTACAAAATATACTTAATTCCTTATTTACAAAAATTCATTTCCCCATATTAGATAGGGATAATAGACCTCATTCAAACCAATTTAGCTAGCTATGAATTATACACCTTTCAACGTTTGAATTTTACTTTCATTATTCTTTTTGTTTGAAATGGTGGCCATTTCCACAAACACTAGTTTTATTTTCCACATTTAAGTGTTCCTATTTTTTAGCAACAAAAGCATACAGGCTATCATGTGGTAGAAGAAAATTCTTGGATACCACTTGTGACATATTTTGTGGCAGTCACAATATGCCATAGGAATTCATAGGCAAGACAACAATGACAAATAGACCAAATGATGGAAATAAATATAATTATTGTGAAAGTTACAAAGTAATGCACTCAAGAAGATTGTCATGTATATAATACATAAGTGACATGATTATCCTAATGGACACACCTCTACATAATAAATTAATAATTTCTAGTTGTAAATAATATAAATTAGGTATCTTATAAATAACCCATCACTGTAGCTGGTTTTGTTTTTGTTGTAGGCCTTTGCAAAAAGTTTGCTTACTCATTCAATGTATTTCTTGACTCTCAGCCTTACTTGTCAACAAATAGTGCTATCTTGACATGCAAACAACTCTTCTTGCTGAGAGACCTAATTTCAGACTTAGAAATTGGTAAGTTGAGTCCCACTTTGAATCTATTATTTTCCTGCAAATTTTGGTGATATAATTGCTCTAGTTGTCATCTATTATTTAATTCAACATGTGTAACAACTTTAATATGTTTTATACAAAGCTAAGCCTACCTTATGGAGACTCTAGAATCTAACAAAAATAGAGTTACAACATTAGCATCTTTCAATCTATCTACAACCACAAGAGTGCTATCTTGTAGGAATTCCTTGCAGAGATTCCCTTTACACATTCCCAAAACCAAACCTATAATATTCTTGATGCTAAATGTTTTTATGGAAACTGGAATCTTTTTGAAATAAATATATTTAAATGTCAGAAGAAAACATTTTGGATCATGCTCCTTTGCAAATATTTCATCATATATCCCATCAATGGAATACAAAAACCATCCAAGGATATTGCATACATATCATTGACATAAAAGAGATCTTATAATTTGATTTTATTTCAATCTTCGCCAAATGAAAATCCCAATTACAAAGTCAACTATAAAATAAAAACCAAGACTTGCACCAAAATCTACAACCACAATATGTTTTTTAAAAATTCAAAGGGAATTGTAGGAACTATAAAACAAATACCATTGTACACCTCAATTATAATGCTACTTTAATTCAAGAAATGAAATTTAGAATGGGATGAATGCATATGAAAAGAGAGAAGAAATTACTTTATGATGTATTGGTAGTGAAATAAATAGGTGTTGGATCTTCTCCAAGGTATAAATGTACAACACATGATCCATTCATTAGGATAAAAATTTACATTCTTCAGCGGCAAATGGAAAAAAGTTGTATTGTAACATACCGCAAATACGTGAATAGATTCTTGAAGTGGGTAGTATAAAATTTATTATTTTAAAAACATTTAATCACACCAATTAAATTAAGCTCATTGTTTACTTAACCATAACCATTCTTTTGATGTTAATAACCTACAAAATACAATCACTCTAACGCTAACCTTCATAAGCAAATCTTATTGAATAATTTAATAAAACACAACCGTTACATTAGTCGCAAGCTGATCCTTGGAAAGAGATAATGATTATGCATCAACCCTATCTTTTAATTATGGTTAACACCCTCCAAATCAAGATACCATATTTTGTACTTGATCTCTTGGGCGCAAACATCGGAGATGAGGTATGAGTCTCATTGTCTTTCGAGAGTTATCCTAATGCCTTTCACCATTAGAACACATTTTTTGCATCCACCACTTGAAGTCATGTAACTCAACATACATATTAGTATTATAAATACAAGAACGTAAGTTTAATAATAAGCTTGAAAACAGGATAAAATAAATTCCATAAACAAATTTAACAATTATAGATACTACTCTAATCTGAATAAGCTTGTGCAGATGAAATATTTCCTATAAATTTCATCCAAACCATAGGCTTCATTTGACGTATGTTTGTTCGTCTAAAGCCACCCCTACGTTGGGTGAAGAATCCACTAGGGTCGTGATATAGTAGAATATTTTGCAAGGATTTATGAACAAGACTTTAGTGAAACTAATCCATTTTTATCAAAAGTAGAGACATGTTGTGTTTTTCTTATAGTAAGCTACTACCTCCACCGTAAGAAGTAGCCTTATATAAGTATCATAATCTTTTCAAAAAACACTCATATTAATAAATCTTACACATAGACATATTCTAGTAGGCTATTCTTTATACAGAGTTAGTTTTCTAAGGAGAGAGTTCATTCTCTCTTCTTACCATAGTAAAAGACCTTTATTAATTAAATAAGATCATATAAACATACCCATTAAGAATTAACACAATTCATTCTACGAATTACACCCAAATTCTTGCAATGTCTTGCATACATCTTAAATATCTGGAACAAGCAAACACACACTCATTCTACATTTTCATCCCATATCTTGGTGATTTGTAGTTCCCATTCAATGTGGCAGGGGAAATAATACACATAAATACACACATCCTAAAAGCAGTCAAGAAAATCGTGTGCATAATACTCATGCTATGGTTTCAACCCATATCTTATCGATCTGAACCATAATTTAAAACAAAACATTCCACATACTTTAGGGGAAAATACATGCACAAACCCTAAATCAGAGTCGTATTTTTAATACTTAACACTCTCGGATCATGCAGACGTTTAGGAGCACAATCCACAATTACCCTAGATATTTTTGCACATACCAACCTGTATTCATATCTAAGATCGCAACAACCTTTCCTAGAACCATACTTCAAAACAGGTATACAAATCCAAATCGCAACGCTACATATGATACTAAAATATGAGCACAAATCGTAGAGTAAGGCATATCCCATACTTACTGTACCACTCAAAAGGCAGAGGTGATCACAATGCAGTCACTGGAACTTAACCCACGATTCGTATCGACATATCATTAAAACGTAGGTGCCAGGTAAGTCCCATATCACAATAGAAATCACAGGCCTTGATAATTTCTTAAATCTATAATTAGATCCAACTGTAGATCTTAAAAATAGAATCACATGCCTCAAGGTAAATCCAGATCCTAATAAAATCGTAGATCTTAAAAATAAATCGCATGCATCAATGTAGATACAGATCATATTAAAATTCACAGGCAGAGATACATATAAACTATAGGTATGAATCACAGGTAATACATAGGAAAGAAATTACTTGGGCAAGCGACAACCATTCAGATCACAGGTGACATATACCTATATAGATCTATAACTTCGTTTGTAAAATCAAAGTTGGTAAAATGTTAATTATGTGAATCATAGGAACTCACATTTGGAATCAACATTCAAATTATGTTTATCATGCAATTTGTAGGCAATGGAATTTCCAATCAACACTCAAACATTCAAATTATGTTTAATGTGCAAATCTCAGGCATTATCACTTCCAATGACACTCAGACATTCAAATTATATTTAATGAGCACATCTCAGGCGTTAGCATTTCCAAATACACTCAGACATTCATATTGTGATTAAGAAACAAACTGAATAATTATCATTCCTATCTCATGCATGAACATTTATTCATTCAAATGTTGAACAGGTAAAACAAGATCAGAATCTCTGCAGATTCGATTATCATTCAACGCTGGAATAGAGAAGGAGACACTACAACAAATCCTAGAATTAGCATCCCTTTTTAGTGTAAACGTTTTTCACATTGAGTGGTCAACCTAGATGCTAAATGGGACGCGTCATGGACAAAAATTAAAGCGTCTCAAAAACGCCTTTTTTTTCTTCCTAGATAGCATCATTTATGATGTCCAAAATAGTGTCTATTTTTTTGCTTCCAAAATAGCATCCAACTTTGCTTCCTAAACAACGTCAAGGTTTGCTTCCTAAATAACATCATATTTTGCTTCCTAACGAGTGTCTACTTTTGCTTCTTAAATGACATCCTCGTTAGTGGCATATTTGCATCCTTAATAGAACCATGTTAGCATCCAAATTAACATCCAATACTGCATCCATTTTTGTTACCACTTTAGCATCCCATTTTGCACCATGTTTTACTTCCAAATATGTGTCAATTTTCGCTTCCAAATTTGCACCATTTTTTTCTTCCTTTTTTGCATCATGTTTTGCTACCAAAATGACGCCAACTATTTCTTCTATTGTTGCACCATATTTTGCTTCCTATGTAGCACCATGTTTTGCATCCAAAGTAATGTCTTATTTTTCTACCATATCAATGCCATGTTTGGCTTCATCATTAGCGCCACGTGTTGCATCATTTTAAATGCCTAGTTTCACATCTTATTTTTCTACCATATTAATTCCATGTTTGGATTCATCATTAGTGCCACGTGTTGCATCCTTTTGTAATGCCTAGTTTCACATCTATCATTTTTTTCTCACTAAATTAGTCGTTTTTAGTAATTTTATATACGAATTTTGGTCATTTTGTTTGGTCACTTATCTCTTATTTTGTGCTTACCAATTTAGTTGTATTTAACCGATATTATAATATCATTAGGGCATGGAGGAATCAACCCACCAACCTCCTACTTTGAAGGCAGGCTCTCTTCCATTGAGCTAGCACCCTTTAAGAATTTGGGAACCTAACTTACAGAGTCCTTTATAATGGTAAAAAGGATCAATACACAACTTTGAGTATCTAATGGTCAGCAAAGGATGGTAGCTTGTATAAGTTCACAATATATGATCAAGCAGGTTATGAAATCCATAAACCTTTTCTAGGAATTTTGAACAAAACTCAAGACATTGGATTAATGGGATTGTAAAAGTCACTATTCCCTAGCAATCGTAAGTGTACCACTATATGAGACCTATCAAAAAAAATATCTTTGTGTGGATGCCAAGGATATAGTAGATAAGCATGATCATCCTAGAGCCATGTATAAGTGGAGCAATAAGGAGAATCAAAAGAGGATGATCAACCCAATAGTTGGTATGGATCCTATCCACCATGGAATGAGCAAAGTTACTTCTTCCATCAAGCTAATAAGTATCCACAAGGACAAATGGTTAGGATATATTGTGATGCCAATTCATAATTTTTATTCGCTTCACAGAGTGATGTTGCAGTGCTTGCACTGGGAGATCTATATGATCCCCAACAGCGTTGGATATAAGCATATTCATGGGGCCATAGAGTATAGGATGAGGCTGTCTTTTTATCTTTTTCTTTGGAAAACCAAACATGATTTGAAACACTAGGAGAAGGATAGTTGAAAACAAATCAGATAGCATACTATGCACACCATATTTTATATACATGGATAAATGGGACACTAAATGGGAGTTCTTTGTATTGTCTCTCATCTTTCTCAAATGCATTCTTTCCATATTGGTTTCCTAAAATTTTAGTTTTCTAGAGGTTACCATTTTACTGTTGAGATTTGGGAAGAAACTTCCTTGTTACTGTTTTAATTGAGGAAGTTATTTCCAATTTCTTCTCATTGCAAGACTTGAGATATAAGGTGGCATGTTTACAGTTTTTCATTTTCCATTCTAAGAGATTGGTTATAGGGCTCATATTGGAAGGTATTCAGTTGTATTCCTGATATTCTGGTTTTTATTTATTTGTCTCTATTTTGAATATTTTCTCATGACACCGGGGCACTAAAATTTCCTATCAGATGCATGATAATATTCTTTACCTAAGATAATCTACATTGTAATCCAATGAAAATCAATGTTAAACACTGTAGATATTTGGTGTTTAATTAATTTATATATGTTCTTCAACCCAGTTCAGGTCTGGTCCTGTTCTGCTTCTTGGCCACTTTCAGTGCCAATAACTTTGCATAAGAGCACATAAAAACCACTCTAGAGTATAATATAATGAACAAAACAAGAAGAGTCTGTTAAAAATATATTATCCCAGATATGTAACCTCATTGATTGTTGGCAATATGTTATTCTCTTAAATACTACTCCATTCTCTCCTCCAATACAGCCCCAGAAATTTAGAAGCTTGCTCAAAGAGTAGGCTAGCATGATCATGGCCTAGTAGCTTAATCCCTACTACTACATTACTATCCAATTAGGGCATTATTGTTCTTTTGGTATTTTCTTGATAAATAAACTTCAATAAATTGTGAGGGTCAAGAGAGGCTGGGATTTTGACAACATAAATTTCCTGAGGCTTGAGATTTCTCTAGTTGAATAAGTACATTGGAAACTTGCATTCAAAAGACACACACATGCCTATTAATATACATTAATTCCACACAGGAATGCTTTACACCTATACATACAAAAAGGTCTGAAAGTGTGTGTATAGTACTCTGAGCTTGCTTGAGAAGGATATCAGTTGTTTGGGGCTACTAGAAGGAGTTGTGACCCTATTTGAGTGAGACAATACCTCTACTGCACTATTCAAGTATGTTGGGCTATGTTTGAGGTCTAATAAAACCATATGCTTTGTATGGGATGCCAGCTAAGGTCCTATATATAGGAATCAGAGCATGCAATACATACTGCCATGGGTTCACAACCTACAAACTAAGACCTAATCACCAAATGGTAAATTAACTAATACCAGTAAATATGATTCAAACGAGATCGCTTTGAAATGCTCAAATATTAGTTCTTGTTTGGACTTATCAGTTTGAGGCTAATGTTTTGAATAATTGAAATTCTTTCATGGAATATTATTATGAGCTCAAACAGATTGACCAAAATTCCTTGTTTCAGTGTCCATTAAACTAGAACATTTTTTTCTCATAAATGTTCTATTTTGTAGGTTATGTTCCAGTTGATGCCAGGTCTCTCTTAACTTGTAATGGCCATAATGAATATCTCTTCCACAAAAAGAGTTGGTGTAATGTTAACAACGTTTTTGATACATTATAAATTTTTGAGGACTTGAAGACCTTATCTTGTCACCATATTACTTTCTCTTCAAAACCATAACACAACACTACAAATAATATTAAACTAGCAAGCAATATTTCATTTATTCTTTCAAACACCTACAGTGACTTCAAAGAACAACTGTAGAACATTTCTCAAAACATTAGGCCTTTGAAATATACCATTTTCTTTAAACATAGAGGATACCTGAAACACATACTCACTCATACTAACAAACATTTTACTTCCCTATTAAATGCATTATACTAAAAAATTAGAATATAAAATAACATTGCATTTAATTCCTCCCTTAGGAGTTGAAATATCCTAAAAAAATGATTTTTTATTCAATTCCTCCTTTGAGTTGAAATATCATAATAATAGATTCTACATTTTGGTGTAATTCCTATCTTAAGAGTTGAAATAACAAAACATGAAACCGTCAAAAATATTTGACAACCAAGAGCAAGGAATGTCATCAATCTTTGCATGACATACATCCTTCCATAACCCAACAACTTGCAAAAGAACCAAGACTAAAAAGAGGACTGTGGGGATACATACCTATTGCTGGAGGTTTCCCCATTCAACTTATTCTTTGTCTTCTTCTTCACGTTTGGATTTCATTCCAACATGACACTCTGAATATTTATCCTCTACAACAATAACTATTGATGCTTAAAGATTGTTGCATAGTAAGCTTTTAAATACTCCTCCTGCAATGCAGTTAATATAAAAAATATAATGTAAGTCAACCAGATTACCCATAAGAATAAAAACATGTACATCAAATAACTCTTAAGAATAAAAATGTGTACACCAAAAGAACCACATAGTACCTCATTGTAAAAGGAATGTGTTTCCTCCTTTCACACACCTAGGTTATGTGGCAGAAATCTTCAAGCCACTCGGTTTGTCCTTGGGGACAAGTCTCGAGTCAAGGTTGTCACCTTGTTCTTGACTCCTTCGTTCAGGCTAACTCCTAACGAAGCCAAGGGGGGTAGACCCTATTAAATTAGTAAGGCTATTTTCTTAGTGTGATGGTGTTATATTGATTAAGTTGTTTAGGAGTTTTGAAATTAACCAATGGAAACAAAAGATAACAAGATGCAAGATTGAAAGCAAATAAGCAGAGTAATGACACTCAATATATATATAATCGAAAGAATTGATCAAATAAATTACCAGTGCCTTAAATGGAGTCAACAGAGAAAATAATGTGCTTGCATGCACTTGAAAGAATGTTTTGCAAATGTCTCTTGGTAGATTTTAAATTAATGTGGAATGTGAATGAATTAAATTAGGCAAAAAGGGGACTCCAGATATACCCAAGGGGTACTTGGAGTATGTCCAAAAGTGAACTTTCACGGCTGCCCGCAAGGTGTTTGTGGGATGGAATAGAGTCTCGGAGACTATTGTTCATAACGCACCCCTCAGGGTGTGACAGAGATCTGTGCCTTAAGGTCACTTTCCAGTTGTTCCCACTCCTTTGGGTATTTTGCCACCGCTTATAGTTTGTTCAAGGCGTTGGATTTTCGCTTGATGGTTTGTCAATTTGGGAGAAGAAGACTAATTAATGTAGTCACTCAAGTGCTTTTGATGCATCTTGACTTATCAGATGAACCGAAGCCATGTATAGAGCATACACACTGGAGTATTTGTTATTTTTTAGTAAATTTTAAAAGAGGTGTTCTTATTAAAAAGAAAACCCTCCAGGAACGTCTTTCGGTCCAAGGGGAACTCAATCGGGGAATCAAGGAGGGGTTTATTTTATTATTATTATCAAAACAATTAATGAAAATGGAATCAGAGATACACAACACCGATTTTCTAATTAGTCCTACCACGCATCTCTTTCCCCTTGTGGGTCAATCGGGAAGTCGTGGGGTAAGTAGTATGATTACTTTTGAATTGAAAATATGGAATAATGAAAAATATTATCAAATTATACAATAATGCATGTCAATACTAAACTAGAACAGAAACAAGGTGAAACAATGTAAAAAATAACACAGATGCGAATCCCCCCAGGGGGGACGGTGAATAGGCTTGAAAGAGCCCATTTGAAAAGATTTTTATTTTTATTAGCAGAAATTAAAATATCAGCAAACCAAAATTAATCCACTTGGTCCTTATATGGACTGAGACCAAAGGTTTACAAATTGCAAAAATTTGAAATTTTGGGAAGACGGAGACCCCCTGGGGGGTTTCGAATGGTCCAAAAATGCTTTCCGGACAGCGCCTCCTCCTCCTTTCTGTTACACATGATAAAAACCAGCAATATTATCACGGTTAAATATGCTCAAAATTACTTTGAAAGTACTTTTGGATGAACAAACTTTTTACCCAATAATTCTAAGTTAAAACTAGTTTTTAAAGAAGCGAAAAAAGAACCAAGGAAAGCAAGCTTTCCTTGGGATCTTGACCTGCTTTGGGGGAAGCCAATATGAAGCACTTAAATTGCTGAATATAAATTTTTATATTCTAAGGAAACAACCATGCATTTAACAAGCTTTCTATCTACTTTCACAACCTTGAAAAATTGCAATTTTCCCTAAAACTAGATCTAGAATGCTTGTAAATTCTCCTTTAGGAATGAGATATAGTTTTTGATCTTTAAGGAAGCAATATCTATGTAAAATAAACTCTGAAATTTATAGATATAAACAATTTTAAAGCTGCAAACAAGTAACCGGACTGATTTTAGAAAAAATTGAAGGAGGAAGAGGAAAAGAAGAGCATTTGTTGCCGGGGAATGGATCTGCAAAGAAGACTAGTTAGTGGAATGCCGAGAGATAATGCCTTCACAAAATAGTCAAATTCCCAATGGAGTCAAGCTATATCCACAATTAATCCAACCCCTGTTACCTGAAAACTAACAAACAATCCTGCACAAAACCTTATGAGATATGGATAGAAATATATGAAGAAAGAGAGGGATTACATGCAAATAAACTTATTTAAACATGTATGATATCAATATTTAAGCATATATACTATGAGATATTGAAAAGTAATTAATCTTACTTGCCCAACTATACTCCTATTTATTCAACTGAATCATTAAGCCAGACAAGATTCAGATGCAGAAATTGAGAGAAAGCCAATGGTAAAAAGAAGCAAGACAATGTTAAATCCACACATATAAAAGCATTACACCGATTTGGCTTCCAAAGATTCACTTTATTCCAATAGAAAAAAATATTACACAGTATTACAACAACAATGGATCCTCAATCCAACTCTAGCTAACTCAAAAAGGAGGCATCCATGCTTTATTTATACACAAAATTGAAACCCCATCCCAGAGGGGGCGCAAATCCCAAGGAGATAGACCACTACAGCTGAAGGAGAGTCCATCAATGCTTGATCTGAAGCTGAATTGAGATTCTACTAAGTCTTAATGTCAATCAGGGGGCTGATTGAGTTGACACATCAACCTGCTAAGTGAATCATCAACCACAGAGCTTCCAGAAGATCCCACACGTGTGGAGGAGAGAGAGAGAGGGTGCAATTCTCTAGAAAGGAGGCTGAAGTTCAACTCTGGATCTGCCTTGATCACCTCTTTCAGACAAGGATTTGTCAAATCCAGTCAATCTGGTGCCGATGAGACTGATTTCAATCAAATTGGTTGAGAATCCACTAATCTAGGATTTTGGATTTGCTCCATTATTCATCAATTTACTAATTAAAATAATCAATAATTGATTTTTGGGGCTTTCTTACCCGAGTGATGGAGAATCACTCAAAACTTGGAAATAGTGGGTCTATAGGTTTACTGGGTGCTCTTAGCTTGAAAATGAGCACCTACATGACTGAATCTGACTTCTGAGCCCATTTTTATTACAAAACCAATTTTTCCAATTAAACTATTAAAAAATAGCCTAAGTTTTTGGAAAAATTAAATTTTAATAAAAAACACTAAAAATTTAAAACCTAGGGGCACTTATACATGTTCATATGACTCGACAATAATGCCTAGCATGTTTATACATTGACACACAGACTCTAATAACCTCACTAGGTTCAAATTCCAAGCCAACCATCCCAACTTTGGAGGTATCGAGTGAAAAACTAAGAAATTATCAGTCGTTTATTCAACAATTGATAATAACCAAGGGAAAAAACACCCTGGGTTCATCGAATTGACAAATGAGGTCTAGGAGACCGAGTCTTTTACAGACACTATCATGCTAGAACATTTTATTACAACTCCCACAAGGGGTATGAACATGTGATATAGTACAACAAAGCTTCCCAGAAGCAAGACTGAAGGTCTTCTGAAGTTTGAACAAGTTATCCTTGTCCGGTTCACCAGGCTCGCTTGATAAAAAACCACTAAGTACAACTTAGGTGGTAACAGAATGCAAAATACCTTGCATTCCTATACTTGAGATCAAAGAATCACAAAGTTGCCACTCATAGGTAACCTTTGTATTAAATACGAGGTGCTTGTTTAATATCTTACTTAAACAAGCCCCATTCAACAGGCTGAGCCATGAATGTTGTAGTGGGTTCATTATTTGGGTGACAACAGCTCTGTCAAGACTTGCTCCCTAGTAGGGAAACGCTAGATCTTGAGTTACAACTACTTAGTACCTATCCATGCCCAACCTATCCTAGTTTGGGGGCTGAAGTGCTTGGGTTGGGCTTGTCGAAAATGAATGAATAACTAGTAGGTAACCCGAATCGATAGGCGACAACCATCCATCTGGGAGACCTTCTTATTACCAAATAACCATATGAAAAAATATTCCTAACTTTATATGAAGGAAAGAACTAAACCCCCAGGGGACAGGTGACTTCTATTGTTAGTAAATGAATGGAACAGGCCTGCCTTAGGGGGTTGGTAGTTAGGTAGGACTGCGGGAACACCGACCCCCAATTCACTTCTCTACTTCTATAATCACCTGAATTCCACCATCACTAGACTACCTGACTAATTGTAAGTTTGAATTAATTACTTGAAAGCCACAAGTTCTATAGATACACTCCTCCTTATAGAGAGAAATTAATAACTATTCCTCTTATTAGATAAACCATTCATTTAAAGCAAGAGAACATCCTCCCTCCATCCTTTTAGTGAGAAGCATCTATCATCTTTTAAAGTGTGATTATAATGTGATTATTTTTCTTATCTGAAACCATTCCTTCTATTGATTCGTGAAAAGTTGGTTCATCGAGTGAGTGAGGACAGGAGCAATATACATCTATTATTCTTGGTAGTTTTTCGTGATCATATGGCAGGTAGGCGTGATAATATAGCAAGTAGTTTGGATTCATGATCAGGTTTTTCTTTTTCGGAGGCAAATATTAAATCAATACACTTTTCACCTAAGTTTCATAATTACCCTATTTTCACACTTCCACCATCATCCGACTAAATTTCAGCTTGATTTAATTGCTTTAAAGTAGTCACAGGTTCTAGAGAGTAGCTCTTCCTCATTAACTTAGTCAGTAGCTCTTCTGTGTAAGCCTCTTTTGGTTTAGTTGTTGGTTAGATTGAATGGTTTTAATTTCAATTAAATAACAAAGCTATAACCTTAAGTCTTTAATATAATCATCACCCTTCACGTAATCATGTAAGCACATATCCTCTATTCTTTCAAGTTTTCACTATTCTGAAAGGCTAGTGCTCCCTCCTCTCCTCCTTCAGAGTTGGAAGTAGTAAGAATTAGCTCTCTCTCTATGCGGCCTTTACTTTTGCTTCAAATACCCTCACTACAAGTGCAGTTAATTGCAACCAGGCCTCTTTTGTGGCCTATAGCTCCTCTAGCCTCTATAACCACTCTTTCTCAAAATCCTATGGTTGGCATGTACCAAACATGCATCTTAACTGGCTTAAGAGGTGACCCCTTAATTGGTCCCCCTACTGTAGTGATACTTGGTGTACTGGATACACCTCATCCTAGTGAGCCACCCTACCTATGAATTCCCCCAGTATTACTTCCTTCATAAAGACGCACACTCAGTGTGGATTCCATTGCTAGGGATCCCAAATCCTATCCTCCATAGGTATAATAGAAATAGGTGTCCAATCCTTTGGGGACTTCATTTAGAGTGCTATGTTGTGAACCATGTGGGTAAGTCCCACGGGGAATGTGGAGTCATGTGTACAGATGATGTATGCTAAGAGTAGCCCCATGACTACCTTCCTTACTGCAAGAATAGGAGCCACCCCGATGTCTATGAGTCTAACACCCTTCTTGCACCACAAGGAAGAAAATTTGTAATAGTATCTCTATTTTAGTACACAGAGTCCACATTATGAGCTGATAAAGATATGTGTTTATAACTATAAATGAGTTTATGTCTGTGATCTATAAAGTGGTGTATTTCTCTTCTTCATGTTATCAATCAAAATATGCCAATCCATCAGTGGTAGAGACAAAGTGAAGGGCTTAGTGTTATTGTGAAGGGCTTAGTGTTATTTAGTTATAGTATCAACATTAGCTACGAAATGAATTAGTAGGAATTCAGTAAGATGGAATGGCCTGTGATGTGGGATTTATTCTCCTGGTCAGTGCTCGGTTCCTTCTCTTTTGGGTATGTGGTGATGGTGACTCTCTCTTTCGGGATGATGAATCTCTATATGATTAGGTGACTAGTTCGTGATTGAGATGGTTGGAAAACATAAATGCACGGTGTGTTTTTGTGTTATACGAAAGGTTTGGGTTGAGTTTGAGATCCCTCTTAAATCCTTTGATAAGGACAAATTGCTTTTTCTCCTATCTGTTAGGATTCAGTTGCTTCCTTGACATTTTATATTTAAGTCAAATGGCTTTGTGATGTGTAGAGGAAAAACTGATATGCTGCCTTGATATTTGTCTTGAACCCCTTGGTTGGGAAGAAAACAAGTGCTACTAATGCACGGTGACTCCTAAGCAATAGGGAATGAGTCCTTATAGTGAATGCTTGCTAGTACTAATTCTCCAGTATGATATTTATAAAATTCCACTATTCAGCTATTTTCAGGTAGGAAAGGAAAGAAAGAAGCCACATGACTCTACTTGAGGACTTCATGCTAGTGGTGCCAATAGAGAAGTTGCATAAATCTACAACTTAAGGCAGTACACTGAGCAAAAACAAAAATACTCTGATATTTTTGTGAAACATTGGTCAGATGTAAAATACAATAACCCAAAAACAAGTGCATTTCAAAAGAAGCCTTTGTTTCCATCGTTGTATAAGCCTTCACCCTTGATTCTTTCGTTGTTGGTATCTATGCTATTGTTTATGCCTTTTTTTTATTGATCACTTTGATGCTTCCACCGGCTATTGATGGGCTTTGCTTCTATGACTTGCCCAAGAAGGGTGAGATAGAGTTGTGTGCCTTTAGTGGTGAGCTATGGTTAGTGTGCTTGAAGCAAATTCATTGTTGGATAGATATTTTTATCACTCCAGGAAACTCCTCTAGGTTGCAGCTCGAGGATGCCTGGTAACTTAAATATTTTTATGGTTTTCTAAGTGGATCAAGTCAGGTGACCTATAAACCTCACACTCTCAAGACATGCATGAAACTCAATCAGGGATAAGGCTTCTAATTACCACTGTTCAGAGGTTGACAATATGGTGCAGAGATGGAGAACTTATCATGCTGGAAGATTCATACATAAAATAGATATATATAAATGGCTAATCATGACAAGGAAAGAACTTATAATTCAAATCACATCAATATTCCAATAGGGTGACAGCTATAGGACATCAATTAATCTGAATAACACATTCAAGCATAAGCACAGATAAGACAGAAAATGGAAGTTGAACATATAATAACAAAAGAGCTTATATTAGGTCATGAGCAATATGAGAAGCTTGACAATAGTATTGGTCTACAAGTCCCCGAAGTTGAACCCTTTCAATAAAATAAGTCTTAGGCTTTATATTCTCTACAAAAATACTCAGATCCAGAAAACTTGGATCTAATTTAATAAAAATAGACAAAATTATTGTTTTTTGCATAATTAGGTCAAAAACCCTAATTAACTACTAGTCTAACTATCTATAGAATTCATTCACTATTTGAACTTTCTGATAACTAAAGTAAGTACTGGCAATCATTGCCACTGGTCTTCTGTTGGTTATGTCATTGTTTAACTTTGAAAATTGAGTGTTGGTGACCTTTTCTACTATTATGTCACAACAAAACTAAATCATACCTTCCGTGATGTTTTCTTTAGCATCCTTCATCTTTATACTTCATCCTTGAGCCATCCATGTTTGCCCAAAATTGGTCTTGCATGTCAAAAATTGATCTTATGACTTTGTCTACTTTCGGTGGTTAAGAGGCCAAAATATCAGAATGGGTAGTTGTCGAAAGCAGCGCTTTCAGTGGCTAATGGACTGCCTCCGCATCCGCCTAAGCACCGAAAGCCCTATTCTTAAAAAATTCTTAGGTTGTCTCCAAAATTATTCTTTCCAATCTGTTTGCTTAGCTTTCTTCTTCAGCGGGCTGTATATTAGGAGGGTTAACAGTATCCTGGCTTGCTTCTAGAGGCTGAAGGCTAACTGCAGCTTCAGCTAGGATTTCCAATGTGAGGTGGCTGCTAGGGTTTAGCTTGGCCTCCTTCATCTGCAGTTTCTGAAGACTAATCATCCTATACAATATTGTGTTGTCTTTCAGGTACCTTTTATTTAGTCTCTTTAGGAAAATATACCTTTCTCTCTGCTCTAGGTAAGATTTATGCAATAGCTTGTTCCTACTAGTCAATGTAGTATTATTTCTCTTTACCTCTCTGACCAAAATTTCCATCTCATATACTTGCCTCAACAACTAATTTATCTTTTGAGTGTTGGGCTTGCTAGAGGAAGCCTTCTCTACTGGTTCATCTTGCTCTTTTGGTGTAGGTGATGGTAGTTCTTCGATCTCTTCTACAACATGCAAAGCTAAGTCTGCACCTTCCTCTTGTTCCTCTTCTAAATCTGAGTAGGGCAGGTTCAAAATGTTCTCACTGTATGTTGTGACTTCCTGGCCCTTCTCATTGAAATCCAAGTTTCTTTTGACCTTCTTGGCTTTGGAAGAGGAAGGAGGCTGTTCTGCTGCTACTGGGGATATATCCCTTCTCTTTATTTTCCCACTATTTGGTGTGCTAGACATTTTGACATGAGACTTCCCCTTTTCTTATGGCTGAAGGCCTATTTCAAAACCATTACAAAATAGGAAATAAGGCCATGCCATATTCCTCCTTTTCAGCAATTCTTGGATTAGCATTTGGATAAGACCATGATGAGACAGTCTGCCAGCAATCTTGGTTGGTTGGGCCTTCACCTGGTGTGCCATCGTTTCCAAACTCCTCTGTAGGTAAAAAGGAAATTTCAGTGGGCTTCTCCCTGTGAAGTGGTTCATTAATTTAAAATGGTAAATCATAAATCTGTTATATCTCCCTTCACATGTTATGTAGACCACAATGGCCTTCAACAGTTACTTCCACCTCTCTTCTAGCTAGGAGGATGGTACACTTTTCTTCCACACCACCTCCTTATGCTCAGGATTCAGGTAAGATCTAAACTCTACATCTTTTTGTATGGTAGTCTTAAACCACTTCTCTCTTGTGCTAGGGAGTTCATTCACTTCAGTAATTAGGGTTTCATCTATCAGGAATTTTTCTTTACCTATGACTTCCAAGAGCCATTGAAGGAGAGCAAAAATTCCTTAGCCACCTGCTAGTGTGAACCTTGAATCTTCTCACAAAACCTATAACATCCAGCATCCTTAAAAAATTGATAGACCTCTGGATGTGCCTCCAGGTAGTTGATGTCTCCCAAATCCTGCCTAAGAGTAGGTCTTCCCTTCTTCATCTTACTGAATGCCACTCCTGGGTACCTGCAACAAATAAATTCAAGTTCTATAGGATAGTGTTTTAGCAGGCTGCTTCTCTAAGATGGATTTCTGGTGGAGAGAAATGCCAAATTCGAGGGTGGGGTGTATTGAAGTTTTGGCACTGATTATGAGGGCTTTATCCTGCATGATTGATGATGAGGTCAGAGGGTGATGGCTCTTGTTTGATATTTTGAGACCCCTGCCCAACAATTATGTTAAAATCAACCCTGGACACTCATTTGGCTTTTCTGTAGTTCAGTGGACAGATGGAGGGAGAAGAAGGGTTTCATCACATCAGTCATTATTAGTTTCAAATAATGACCTCCTTACTTATTTCCTCACACAGTTAGGAAACCTCTTGTCCTTTTGGTGGTTTATCACACCCTTTACTAATCGTTATTTTGTTGACAGGGTCTCATTTGATAGATTTCTAACCGTTTCTCTCTTTTACCTTTTCGATGGTTAAAAGCCTTCGAGAATTTGTATGCTAGCCATTGAAAAGATGGATTTCGGTGGCTAATGAAATGATATCCCTTTCGCCCAAGCCACTGAAACCGTTTTCCCAATGTCACAGTGAAACTGAGCTTTCGGCGGATAGTGGCCTCGCTGAATATTTGTTTTAATCGTTGAAAGCTTGTCCTTTCTGTGGCTAATGAAATGTAAGAGTTTTCTCCTAAGCCACCGAAACCACTTTTTCCCCAACACCTTTTTTCCTACTTTCGGTGGTTAACACCCTTCTTGAACTGTTTGCTAAGTTGCCGAAGGCAACACTTTTTGATGGCTAATGAGATGTCTGAAGTCTCACCTAAGCCACTGAAAGTGCTTTCACCATTTACTCGCTCAGGCCTTCTTTCATTGGTTAACCATTATCCTGCGTTAAACTGTTAGCTGCTGAAACAATGCCTTTCGGTGGCTAATGAGCTATTAAGAACCCTGCCTAAGCCACTGAAAGATAAAACTTCCAATTTCTTCAACCATAGCACAAACAAAGACCTTCAATTTATTATTCATCTTTAAATATTTCATTACATGACTCAAATTCTTCATACCATCAAAATAAATTTATTTTGGGAGATAACATCTAGCTCCTACTTGGGGATGGGAACCTCCTTGTGAGGTCCCAAGAACCCCAGACCAAAATGTCTTTCCCTGAAAACAACTAAAAACTTAACACTGTCATTTACTGTTCCATTGGGCATGGAGTTTATTCTGTAAGCAAAAACAACCTACTAACTACTAATTTACAATAACAAGGCCTCAGAGCCTCAAATAAAGTGAAGTTTCAGAAAATGCCCATTCACTGGGCCATCAAACACCTCTTCCCCTTCCAGAATCTGCAATTTGAAGGTGGTATTTTCATTAGAGGAAATTTGGGGTCTAAAATGGGCCTTATAAGAAAACGCTCCAACAATAAATTGGAATTTAGGAACCAATAGAATTTCAATAAAATGAGTCAACCATAATAGTTGAATTGACATATTTGTCATAACAGAAAACTACTTTTTTTGTTCATATTTTTGACATATCTCCCTATGTTTTGACTCAAATTCTGAGTGGGAGAGCTCATTGGATGTACAATCTAATTCTGCATCCAATGAGTACCCATGCTTCATACTTTTGACGGACCCCGCTACCCCAAAAATAAGAAATACCTAAAAAAATGTGATGATGATGTCATCATCACATTTTTTTAGGTATTTCTTATTTTTGGGGTAGCGGGGTCCGTCAAAAGTATGTAGCGTGGGTACTCGTTGGATGTGGAATTAAATTCCACATCCAACAAGCTCTCTTTCTTAGAATTTGAGTAAAACCACAGGGAGATATGTCGAAAATACGAACAAAAAAGGTAGTTTTTTCATTCTTCCTCCAAAATTAATAACTATTATTTTATTATTTTAACTGTTATTTTATTATTTTAACTATTATTTTATTATTTTCCTTAGGAGACCCATTTTAGACCTCAAATTTCCTCTAATGTCTGTACCTGAGCTAGGACAAAAGGGCCGATCGACAAAGAGTCAAACTTTCCATATTTTCCCTTGTCCTGCCTGACAATATCCCACTTGAGGACCCAATATCCAACCTAAAAGTTGTCCACTTTTTCCCTTTTTTCAAACATGACCTTGATCCTATGTTGATGGGATTCTGATATTCCTATCACTTGCTCCCTAACTTGCTGCAACTCCACCAAATCCATCATCCTCCTCACCATATCATTTGGTTCATCTTCCTCGTCCTGAAAGAATTTTGCCAATGGAAGAATTAGCTGAATGGGAAAAATGGCCTCAATACCATAAACTAATTTAAATGGATAATTCCCTATATATCTTTTGTCTATTACCCTATCATCCCATAAAGCAAACTTTAGCTTAGAGTCCCAGCTTTTCTGATTTGTCTCCAATAGTTTTCTGATGATCTTGACTAGGATTTTGTTGGATGACTCAACCAGGCCATTTCCTTAAGGATAATAAGATGTGGAATGCACCACCTGAATTCCCATTGACTCACACATTCTAACCAATTCCATGGCTTTGAAATCTGGTGCGTTATCAGTCACTAACCTTACTGGGCAGCCAAACGTACTAAAGATATTCTCATATAAAAACTTCATGATGACCTGATGAGTAGCATTCTTGGTGGGTACTGCCTCTATCCACTTGGTAAAGTAGTATGTGGATACTAGGATCCATTTATTCTTCCCAATGGAAGATGGATTTATTTCACTTATGAAATCCAGACCCCATTGCTGGAAAGGCCCATTCACTACAATAGGTCTAAGGGGCAAGGATTTGAACTGTTGCTTCCCTATAAATATTTGGCACTGGTCATAGGCCCTTAAAAAGGTACATACATCAGCAAAAAGGACTAGCCAAAAGTAAGCTTCCCTCAGGATATTATGGCCTATGGTATTCCAATAATGATGGCCCCCACATGTGCTGGAATGAAAGTGATGCATGACCTTATCTGATTCTTCTTTATCTATATATCTCAACAAAATCCCAAACAGATCTTTCCAGTACAACAGTTTATCAACTATGTAGAATCTAACAGATTTTAATTTAAGAGCTCGTGCTTGATTAGGAGTGAGACCAGGAGGAACTTCTAATTTCTACAAAAAATGAATAATACCTGAGTACCACTCACATGAAGACAGGTTTTCATTCACTGGTTGAATGTCATTTTGATCTTGAACTCCCTCTGTGGCTACTGCAGTTTGCAATTTTGTTGAATTGACACAAGTGAAGTTTATCCCCATTACTTCACAGTTTTCTTTAGCCATGAGTTTGGCCAGACCTAGTCCTTTTACTATCTTAGTGGGATTCACCTCTATATCAAACTCAATGAGCTTGGCAATCCACTTAGCTCTCTTTCCATCAATGTTAGGCTGAGTCAAAACATCCTTCATAGCAGCTGAAGGGACATATGTAAGAACTTTTGCATGGAGAATGTAAATCCTGAAGGTCTTCAATGACTTGATGAGAGTATAAGCTTGTTTCTCAATTGGATCATACTTCAGCTCAGCATCTCTCAAGGTTTTGCTAAAGAATGCAATTGGATTATCGATACCCTCATCATGTTTTTGTAACAGCATAGCTGCCACTGTGTCATATGATGCAAAGGAGAAAATATAAAAACTCTTGGTATAGTCCATACTAATCAGGGTTGGGGCCTCCATGATAGCCTTCTTGATGTCTTCGAAAGAGCTTCTTGCCTAGTCAGTCCATTTTATTTCTACATCCTTTTTCAGTATGGCTTTTATGTGATTTACCAGCTCAAAGAAATTAGGGATGAACCTCCTGGAAAATTTTATCTCACCCAAAAAGGACTGAATATCTCTTTTTGACCTCGGTATGGACAGCTTTTGGATTGCTTCCACTCTTACCGGATCAATCTTTACACCTTCAGCTGAGACTATGTGACCTAGGATTTTCCCCTCACTGAGTGCAAACTGGGACTTTTTAGGGTTGATTGATATTCCAAACCTCCTGCACTTTAGAAATACCCTCCTCAAATGCTGCAAATGGTCATGATGGCTGTGAGAGTAAACAGTTAGGTAATCCAAGTATATAAGCAGAAATTTATCTTTCAACCCTACAAAATCTAGGTCCATGGCTCTTTGAAAAGCATCCCCAACATTCATTAGCCCAAATGGAATTTTAGCATACATGAAAGTGTCCCATGGGGTGGTAAAAGCAGTCTTCTCTTGGTCATCAGGGTGCACAACAACTTGGTTGTATCTAGAGAAGCCATCCAGGAATGACATGACACTATCCCCTGAGACTCTTTGCAACAGGTGTTCCATCTTGGGCAGTGGATAGTTGTCTTTTTTGGAACATTTGTTCAAGTTTCTAAAATCCACACACAACCTGATTTCCCCAGTCTTCTTCCTTACCATGACTAGTTTTGCAATCCACTTGGAATACCTGAGGGGGATTATGATTTTGGCTTTGAGGAGCTTATGGATTTCTTTTTCAATTACAGGTAGTAGGAGAGGACTGATGGATCTCAGCTTCTACTTGAAAGGGATGGTGTCCTTTTCCAAAGGAATCCCGTGCTAGATGATATTGGTGTCATCAGTTTTTAGGTCATTGTACTCCTAGGCAAATATATCAACAAATTCTTTTATCAGGCTGCAAAATTTTGACCTCTGATCAGCAGTCAACTCAGTGGACAGATTTATCATTTTTGGATGGCTTTGGCTACCTATGTTTTTCTCTTGGATAGTAGGGTCTTTCTCCTTTTTGGAAATCTTAAAAGGGATGTCATTATGATCAAAAATCTCTTCCAGAGGTACTAGACCCCGAGGTATATAATTGTTGGGTAATTGGACAATATTCAGATCAGCTACTTTATCTTTAAGCTTGAGATGTTGGGATTCCTCCATGTTTAGGTTTTCCTAATCTATATGTATATCAGAGAATTCATCTACTAGCTGAAGTAATTTACTAAGCTCATCATCATTCTCAAACACCTTCCAAAATTTGACATTATTTGGCAGGGAAGGTCTATAATTAACCTGAACATCATAGCTGAGCTTAGGAGGTAAAGGAGGAACAAACAGACTTGCAGAGACAGCTAGGGAATCATCCAGGTGATTCAAAGCCCTAGGTATATATGACAGTTCAAAAAACATAAAGGAGTCTCTGAGTTTCCATACCTTGTCCCTGTAGGCCTTCAGTTTGATATTTTTTTCTTGAAAAGTGTTGTTGACCTACTGTATAATAAGGTCTGCATCTCCAAATATTCTCATGCACATGATCCCCATCTCCTTGGAAGCTTTAACTCCTAGCAGCAAGGCTTCATATTCTACTATATTGTTAGTGGTTTAAAGTCAAGCTTATAAGACAGATGAATATTCTCTTTGGATGGAGAGATCAATACTACACCTGCACCTGCTGAGCTTTGAGTTCTAGCCCCATCAAAATACATGTTCCAGACTACTGTGGTCACTTATTTAGGTTGCTGACAGGTGGGATTGGTAAACTGGACTGGTGTTTGCTGAGAATAATCTATTTGCAGAATGCATGATCCAAAATCAGTGTCTACCGCATAGATGGGGTGGTTCACTGAATTCCTTTCATTGCTTATGATGTAGGAAAGCTAATTTTCCCTGTAAAGCCTCTTGGTCTCCCCTGCAAACATGGGGATTGTGGCATATGTGAGGCACATCTGAAGGGTGCCCCCTATCCTTTTATTCCATGATCGAGATAGCAAGAGACCAAATTTGGGAGGGATATCAGCCACTACAATGTCCATCATGATGCTTTTTGAAGGTAGCTGAGATAGGTTTACAACAAGGTCTTTGATGAGGCCCAAGGACTTGACCTTTCTGGATTCAAAGGAGAACAAATCATGATAGGGATTTGTAATGTTGAGACCAAGCTCATCTATCACAGCTTTTGGCATTAGGTTATGGGAAGCTCCTGAGTCCAACAGACAATTATGAAGGACTTTATCATGGATATTCAAGGATATGTAGAAAGGTGGGCATGAATCCTTTATCTCTTCGATCATAGGGCCTAGGGTTACAATAGGTTTGTCATCTTGTAGATTTACAAAGTCGGTATCAATATGTACCTTTGGTTGAAGAGAATTCAGTATGGAAGATTTGAATGCATCATTTTTTATTAGCTCAATTAATGGGAAAGGGATCTTCAATTTTTGAATCTCTGACTCAAGGTTGAAATAATAATGCAGTCTATCAGGAAACCTTACCTCATGCACTAGAGATTTGAGTTGGACATGGTCAGCGCTTGATGAAGGTGCTGGTTTTTGCAATGGTTTGGAAATGACATCCATTTTCTTTGGTAAAACAATAGCCTTTTTAGCTGGTGCAGCAGGCTGTTTGACAGGAACAACTTTCTTCTTAAGAGGAGAAACCAGCATGGACCTCAGATTATACCCCCCTTGGTCATCAACTTGATATACTATTTCTTCACTGATCTTCTCATCAATTAGGGCTTCGTCATATTCTTCCCATGTCAGAAAAGAATAGTCAACTTCATCTTCCATGCAGTGGATGTGTTCTTTAGCCTCTCCTTCTTCCTCAATGAACTCTTGCTCTTCTTCTAGTACAACATTCTAAAATGAAGCTCTGATTCTTTGATATTCCCCTTGATTTCTTTCCCTTCTAAGGATTTGAATTGGGGGGTTGCCTCTTCTGTAAGGGACAAAATTAGGGTTTTGAGGAACAAAATCACTTTTCCCTTTACCTCTCATAAGTATCTATCCTCGATCCTTTAGCTTAGACATTTCAAAAGTCAGTTTATCTAACAGTTTGGTCATTTTGTCAATCTTGTTCTCTAATGAAGAATCCCCAATAGGGTCTGCTGGCTGCTTCTTCCTGTCTATCTTTCCTTCGACCTTCCGAGAAGCCACAATGTTAGATTCTACCTCTAGGGTAGCATCCTGCATGAGTGATAAGGAGGCGGACCTCCTTTCTCTGAGAAGAAGGAATAAATCTGAGTCAAAGTAATTTGCATAAGTTATCCTAGTTGAGGTATTAGTGTGCTTGATTTCAGTAGGGATATTGCTGTACATATTGTTGAACCTCTTGGTGAAGTTGGAGACAGACTCCCCATTCTCTCTTTTCAAGTTGTTGAACTCTGTGTTATAATAGAGGTGGTCTCTCCTCTCTCCCCAATGTTTTATAAAGATGTCATCTAGGGCTTCAATGCCTACTACTAATCCAGTAGGCAACTCTTTGAACCATTTCCTAGCCTGACCATCTAGGCTTTGTACAAAAACCCTAGTCCACACATCTTCTTGTTCTATATTAATATTCTTAGCATAACTGTAAAATGACTCTAGATTTTCTTTAGCTGTGAAATATCCCTTTCCTATGAACTTAGGCATGTACTTGAGGTAGTCTCCAATGGGCATGGCCGAGAGAGGGTTAGGAAAATTTAGGGGGGCATACCTAGCTACCAAGATCCTTTCCATTTTGGTCAATTGAGGGGCAGCCATATTGGAAAATGGATATGGAAAGGGTTGAGGAAGGTAGTACTGATGTAGGTAGTAGCTGAGAAGGTGATGGTGGTAAACTTATCCTAGTGGAGTCACCAGGGATGGGATCTTCACAAACAACAGTGCTTGAAGATGCCCAAATGCTAAAGTTTTCTGATGTATTTATAAATTCCTTAGAATTAAGTGTTTCAGTAGAAGAAATAATAGCAGAAATATTTCTTTAAATACTTGATGTAAATTACTTTGTAGCACTACTGGTCTGCCTTAGTGAAGCCCTAGCTCTTCTCAAAATCTCTTCTAGATCTGAAACTGGTGTTGCTAGTGGCCCCTGAGGGTTTTCTCTAGTACTTGCTCTTATTGAAGCCACCTTATTTCAATGGAGTCTCCAGATAGATGATTACAACCAGAATAGTGTCCAAGCTTTGTCTATCATCAAAGCAACGATCTAGATCGTCTCCCAGGGAAGCTGAGCTTCAGTCTCCTCTCCCCGGTAACGACGCCAATTTGTTATCACTCCAAGAAACTCCTCTAGGTTGCAGCTCGAGGATTCCTGGTAACGTAAATATTTTTATGGTTTTCTAAGTGGATCAAGTCAGGTGACCTATAAATCTCACACTCTCAATATGTGCATGAAACTCAATCAAGGATAAGGCTTCTAATTACCTCTATTCAGAGGTTGACAATATGGTGCAGAGATGGAGAACTTATCATGCTGGCAAATTCATACATAAAACAGATATATATATAAATGGCTAATCATGACAAGGAAAGCACTTATAATTCAAATCACATCAATATGCCAATAGGGTGACAGCTATAGGACATCAATTAATCTGAATAAAACCTGAATAACACATTCAAGCATAAGCACAGATAAGACAAAAAATGGAAGCTAAACATATAATAACAAAAGAACTTATATTAGGTCATGAGCAATATGAGAAGCTTGACAATAGTATTGGTCTACAAGTCCCTAAAGTCAAACCCTTTCAATAAAATAAGTCTTAGGCTTTATAGCCTTCACAAAAATACTCATATCCTAAAAACTTGGATCTAATTTAATAAAAATAGACAAAATAATTGTTTTTTGCATAATTAGGTTAAAAACCCTAATTAACTACTAGTCTAACTATCTGTAGAATTCGTTCACTATTTGAACTTTTTGATAACTAAAGTAAGTACTGGCAATAATTGCCACTGGTCTTCTGCTGGTTAAGTCATTGTTTCACTTTGATAATTGAGTGTTGGTGACCTTTTCTACTGTTATATCACAACAAAACTGAAGCATACCTTCCCTGATGTTTTCTTTAGTGTCCTTCATCTTTATACTTCATCCTTGAGCCATCGATGTTCACCTAAAACTGGTCTTGCGTGTCAAAAATTGATCTTATGCCTCTGTCTGCTTTCGGTGGTTAAGAGGCCAAAATATTAGAATGGTTAGCCACCGAAAGCAACGCTTTCGGTGGCTAATGAACTTCCTTAGCGTTTGCCTAAGCCACCAAAAGCCCTGTTCTTCAAAAATTCTTAGGCTCCCTCCAAAATTGTTCTTTCTAGTCTATCTGCTTAGCTTTCTTCTTCAGCAGGCTCTATATTAGGAGGGTTAACAACACTCTGGCTTGCTTCTAGAGGCTGAAGGCTAACTGCAACTTCAGCAAGTGTTTCCAATGTGAGGTGGATGCTAGGGTTTAGCTTGGCCTCCTTCATCTGCAGTTCTTGAAGACTAATCATCCTATACAATCTTGTGTTGTCTTTCAGGTACCTTTTATTTAGTCTCTTTAGGAAAATATACCTTTCTCTCTGCTCTAGGTAAGATTTATGCAATAGCTTGTTCCTACTGGTCAATGTAGCATTATTTCTCTTTACCTCTCTGACCAAAATTTCCATCTCATATACTTGCCTCAGCAACTAATTTATCTTTTAAGTGTTGGGCTTGCTAAAGGAAGCCTTCTCTACTGGTTCATCTTGCTCTTTTGGTGTAGGTGATGGTAGTTCTTCGATCTCTTCTACAATCTGCAAAGCTAGGTCTGCACCTTCATCTTGTTCCTCTTCTGAATCTGAGTAGGGCAAGTTCAAAATTTTCTCACTGTGTGTTGTGACTTCCTGGCCCTTCTCACTGAAATCCAAGTTTCTTTTGACCTTCTTGGCTTTGGAAGAGGAAGGAGGTTGTTCTTCTGCTGCTGGGGATATAGCCCTTCTCTTTCTTTTCCCACTTCTTGGTGTGCTGGACCTTTTGGCACGATACTTCCCCTTTTCTTCTGGTTGAAGGCTTGTTTCAAAACCATTCCAAAATAGGAAATAAGGCTATGCTAGATTCCTCCTTTTCAGCAATTCTTAGATCACCAGCTAGATAACACCATGATGAGACAGTCTTCCAACAATCTTGGTTGGTTGGGCCTTCACTTGGTTTTCCATCTTTTCCAAACTCTTGTGTAAGTAAAAAGGAAAATTCAGTGGGCTTCTCCCTGTGAGGTGGTTCATCAATTTAAAATGGTAAATCATAGTGTCACGTCCCCATCCCTCCGACCGACGAAGAGGACGCGACCCCATGGCCTTAACCATCCGGGATAAGAGCCCCATGAAAATGTGAAAACCATTAAATAACTAAAACAGAATGCTGAAATAAAACAATTTGAACTAACACATGCATAGATGCCATTGTTTATCATACGCAACGGAAACAACACACATTCATATAGCATTCTTTTAACATGTTCACCATAATCATTAATAGAAATATGATTGCGGAAGTAAAATAGCAAGATTACTTATCTTATCAAGAACTCATTCCGCAACCAGCTACGTCGCTGCAACGTTCCACCCAACCATAGGCCAGCGTGCTCCTAAATCTCTCAGCAGCGCTGCCACCCTCGAGCTGGGCATGATCCTCCAAGGAATAAGGGAACAAGCAAGCTTACACATAGCCAAGGATACACAAAACACAGCCAAGCCAACATAGTTGGGTTTATCAAGCCATCAAGGAGCTGGGAAAGGCTAAATGCTAAGCTGGTGGACTCATTAAAGAGCCAAGAACACCTACACCAGAACTAGCCTGACTTCTAAGACACCCACACACACCCAACACAAGGAATCAGTCCCTTCTTTGCTACACAGTCCCTCAATCCCTGCATTCCCTTCCAGTGCTATTCAGGGGTTGTGGAGAAGAAATCCAGCCCTCTATCCCTATCTGTGTGGTTTCCAGCCACTAGGTTTATCAAGCAAACCAAGCCCCCAATCCCTGCTCCCTACACAGTCCAAAGACCAACCATTGCACGCAAGCAATTAAACAACAATTACAGTTGAAGATAGGGAAGCCAATTCCTGAGTCATTCTTGGCCCTATCATGGCCAAAATGACTCTCAAGCGAATTTACAACAGTCCCAAACGCATCAATGAACATGGTAAAACAACAATCCCAAAGCCATAAATAGTGAGCACAGCTCACAACATGGGGAAAATGGCTCCAAACGGTCTGTGCGTGAGGAAGACTTGCACCAGACCCCCAAACATAAAGAAAACCACAATAATCACAACAGACCTTGAGAAGAACAGCGACCACCGTAACTCACAAGAAGAACCACAGCTCCAATCTCAACATCTAAATGACAGAAAATTAAACGACCATACCAGTCTGTGATAAGAGCATACAGCTGCAAATGGGAATGAAAGAGCACAACTCCCAGTCCGCTGTGTAGATGGTAACAATGCAGAACCCACCACACAGCCCTTGAGGAAAGGATACAGCCTCACCACTCACAGGTCCGTAGGGGAAACACGACGTGAGTAAAACCAGGATAGCTCCTGTGCGTGAGCAACAACAGCCAACGATCCCTGCGTGAGGATGGACAAGAATTCCAGCTTGTGCATGGATGAACATGCAATCGTGAGTGCGTGAGGAACAAAACTGACCACAGAGGTCTTGCGTGAGTGTCTCAGCACAATGGTGGAGGAAGAGCAGTAGTATGTCTGCATGAGTGATGGCAGCGGTTTTCCTTGTCATTCCGAAGTCAACTGTGGGTGGAGTGTGCGTGTAGGCATGGACTGATAGTCCTGCCACCCCACTCCCAAAATCAATAACTGCCTCAACCACCAGCAGCAATTCTCAATGGAGGTGGTTGGGTAAGACAAGGGGAGATGACACATGGCTTTTTCCCTCATTGGCTAAGGTTTGACATTTCCCCACCCTTATCCTTGTGAAAATCATGCCCCTTCTCAATTTAGTTGCCGCGATCGTAGCTGGTCGGGCTCATTTTAATTAAAGATGCATATGTACATGATAATAAAACTTAATACGTATGCCGCATGCCCCGATACACCATCGATGACAATTTCAACCTGAAACATAGCATAACCAATCAATGGTGGGGCCTTGGCCTTTAGCTCCGCACCATGATCATTTACAATATATACATCATATACATCTAATGCAACGGGGTCAAAACCGGGGTGTTACACATAGCTTTGTTATATCTCCCTTCACAAGTTGTGTAGACCACAATGGCCTTCAACAGTTGCTGCCACCTCTCTTCTAGCCAGGAATATGGTACACTTTTCTTCCACACCACCTCCCTATGCTCAGGTTTCAGGTAAGATCTAAAATATACATCTTTTGGTATGGTAGTCTTAAACCACTTCTCTCATGTGCTAGGGAGTTCAGTCACTTCATTAATTAGGGTTTCATCTATCAGGAACTCTTCTTTACCTATGACTGCCTTGGGGCATCGAAGGAGAGGGAAAATTCCTCAGCCACCTACTGGTGTGAACCTTGAATCTTCTCACAAAACCTATAGGTGCCAACATCCTTAAAAAATTGATAGACCTCTAGATGTGCCTCCAGGTAGCTGATGTCTCCCAACTCTTTCCTGAGAGCAGGTCCTCCCTTCTTCATCTTGTTGAATGCCACTCCTCTGTACCTGCAACAAATAAATTCAAGTTCTGTAGGATAGTTTTTTAGTAGGCTACTTCTCTGAGATGGATTTCTGGTGGAGAGAAATGCCAAAGTCGACGGTGGGGTGTACTGAAGATTTGGCACTGATTATGAGGGCTTTATCCTGCATGATTGATGCCGAGGTCAGAGGGTGATGGCTCTTGTTTGATCTTTTCGAGACCCCTGCCTAGCAATTATGTTAAAATCAACCCTGGACACTCATTTGGCATTTATGCAGTTAGGTGGATAGATGGAGGGAGAAGGAGGGTTTCATCACATCAGTCATTATCAGTTTCAAATAACGACCTCCTTACTCATTTCCTCATGTAGTTATGCAGCCTCCTGTCCTTTAGGTGGTTTATCACACCCTTTACTGATCGTTATTTTGTTGATGGGGTCTGATTTGATATATTTATAATTGTTTCTCTCTTTTACCTTTTCAGTGGTTAAAATCCTTCAGGAATTTGTCTACTAGCCGTCAAAAAGATGGCTTTTGGTGGCTAATGAAATGATATCCCTTTCACCCAAGCCACCGAAACCGTTTTCCCAATGTCGTGGTGAAACTCAACTTTCAGTGGATAGTGGCCTCGCTGAATATTCCTTTTAACCGCTGAAAGCCCGTCCTTTCGGTGGCTAATGAAACATGAGAGTTTTCTCCTAAGCCACCGAAACCACTTTTTCCCCGACACCTTTTTTTCTGCTTTCGGTGGTTAACACCCTTCTTGAACAGTTCGCTAAGCTGTCGAAAGCAACACTTTTTGGTGGCTAATGAGATGTCTGAAGTCTCTCCTAAGCCACCGAAAGTGCTTTCACCATTTACTCGCTCGGGCCCGCTTTCGGTGGTTAACCATTATCCTGTGTTAAACTGTTAGCTATCAAAACAACGCCTTTCGGTGGCTAATGAGCTATTAAGAACCTCGCATAAGACACTGAAAGCTAAAACTTCCAATTTCTTCAACCATAGCACAAACAGAGACCTTCAATTTATTAGTCATATTCAAATCTTTCATGACATGAATCGAATTATTCATACTATCAAAATAAATTTATTTTGGGAGATAACATATCTTATCTACCCATGCCACTATTTCCTTCTATGTATATGATTGACTTAGAAATAGAAGAAATGCAGAGTGGGACTGGGCATTGTAGTGGGATTGGGCATTAACATCCACCGAGAGACCTAACTGCCAAGTCCTTAGATATGTGATATGAGGGCTTTACTTGCACCATAGGTAGAATTTTGTACATGCAATTGACTGATAAGGATCTATACATGTGATAATGAATAAATCTACTATTAACAAATAATACAACAAGAAATGACAAGTACGTATGTTTCATGTAATCATTAACGTCATTATTATTATTCTGTAATGCAGACATGTATATTTTGCCGAACGTTTCCTTTATTATTTTCAGTAGGATTCTCGTCTGCAGCAAGACCCACAAGAGATGAAATATTATCTAATATTAACTCTTCTTTCACCTCACCATACTGATCATTAGTAAGATCCATTCCTTGTCTGATCATCCAAGGAGGAAAGAATTTTCAGGATGCAGCATCCTCTTTGGAATCCTCTGATTTCACTTCCATACTAGAGAGATCATCCAGGGAAGAAAGACTTTTTAGGATGCAGCATCCTCTTTGGAATCCTCTGATTTCACTTCCATACCAGAGAGAGCCACCTCCACCTGCAAGTCAAAAGGAATATAGAATAATTTGAAGTAAATAAAGTCAATTTGGAAACATAAGTTTCAAAATATGTTGTTACTTGAAAATTACCACAATTCTCCCATAAAAGTTATTAACTACAACAAATCCTCTAAATTTTGAATTCAATTTCCCTCTTTAGTCTTTCCTTTAGATAGCTGCCAAATTTGACAAAATAAACGGTTGGATCATAGTCATTGCCTAAAACTAACTCTTGCATCCTTAAAAAAATGATATGAAATTAATGTGTGTATCATGTATTCAATATCAAATATCATATTTTTCAAAATAACTAGAAGCTGTTCTCAAACACATCAACCTAATGCGTGACGAAAAACTATTTCAACATTCCTCTTGATAATACTCTATGCAAATATGCTCCCTTACATCAATACCTTGTTTTGAAAAAAAGATATTGTAAAAGAGATCCATTAGTGGAAAAATATTAGACTAAGAAAGTAACTTATCTATAATATTCTGTCACTGATTGACAAAGACAAACCTTCTACATATTTATACAAAACACAAATAAGGAAAATAAATGATTGAAAAATACCAAAGGAAAAATTCTTCAACCGGTATAAAGTGTATTTTGTAGTATATTTAAATTAGGAAAGTATTTTTGGTTGGCAAGATCCAAACTAAATAAATATATCCATTTAAAAAATATGATTTAACACTAGGCAAACCCCACCTCCCAAAATTTATTGCATATCACAGGAATAAGAAAAAGAAACAAGTGCCATACAGGAATACAAATTAACTGCAATAAATCCGATAACAACCCTACTCAATTGATGTACCAAAATGTTAAACCCTATAATAGTGCAACTCTTTTAGACACGAAAGAAATATGACATCAATCTAAGGCAATAATGAATCACTAAAAGAATTAGAACCAGGTATTCACACTCGTGTAATCTAGTAAGCATTACCTTAATATGGAGTAGTAGCACATTTCGGGACAGCCATAAGGCGATAATAAGAAGAGGCAAAGCACTATGTGGATTTCGGAGAGGAATGTTCTGGCATAGAAAGCACCATTGGCATTTTTCTCATTCATTGGTTTAATTGATTGGATGAGTAATAATACACCTACAACCATCACTTCGACTTGTTCAACACAACAACACTATTATGAATTTATGATCACTAGTTGGGTTTCCTTCATTGATTAAAATAGTCTGATGGGATCGCTGGCATGTTTTGTTCCACTGACTAACCACACATTAGAACAAATTGGAATTGATTTCCCTTTGCTCAACTTTTAAGAATTTTTGCAATTCTAAGAGCTCTCATGGTACTGACAGAGCTTCTGAATACTCTTTATTTTTCCAAATATTTGAAAATTAATAGTGTGAACTCTGAAACTACCTCATCCCATTTGTACTTGGACCAAGCCTTAATAAGGGTCTCTATATATTTGTCTAAAAGTATATTTGGCTTGACAAAAGTCTCACCCTACAGTGGTTCGTTTACACATTCTGGTTGGACATTAAATTCTGCAGGGTCGTCTAACCAAGATCCATATTGTTGTAGGATACTCTTGACTTCATTGACCAGATTTAGAAGTGTATACTACTGTATGGTTTCATTTACTAAGGATATTTGGCTTAATAATTATTTCCCTCTACAGCTACCATGGTAAAACCTAGGCACATTCTCTAACATACTTTTGGTCGCTAGATTTTCCCAGACCTACCTCATGCGATCAAGATGGAAAACCACTAGTATTAAGGACCCACAAAATACTCATTTTGCTTGTTGATTCAAGGTCTAGATTTATTTCATTAAGTTACTCGTCCTTGATCTTGAAAAATCTCTTTCTTTATGGAGTTGTCTAACGAGGGGACTTTTTGACTTTTTGATTTTGAGGTTGATTTTCTGCCGAAATTGGTGAATTTAATCTATAAAATCTGTAATTTTTGTTGTTTGTTAGGTGATTTTAAGCTCAGAAATGAAATTAGGTGACAGGAAAACCCCCAACACCCATAATCTGTAAGATCTAGTAATGTTTTTGAACATTTTTTAAATTTCCGTAAAGATTCATGGCAAGAAAACTTATGAAAACCAACCGAAAACAGAGGTCACAAAATTCTCTAAAAAAAAGAGGTAAAAAATTCCTCTCTTTAAACAACTCGTTTCTTTATACCCCACACTACCAACCCATACTCGACTATACACAAGAGACACAGCATACCAGTTAGTTACCAAGCATACGTTTACATGTGAAGGATGATACTAGGAGGATATGTATTTCCCACTGAGCCAGGAAACAACGCCCCCACACCAGATACATTAATTGAGCAAGAAATTTTTTTAACCGCCAATGAAACAATTCCCCTATCTAGACAACCAATCCATCATGGCCACCCTGAAGTGTCAGTTGGGCACGCCTCTGAGGCCTCTCGGCTGGGGCATAGGATTTCGAAGCCGGATCCATCCATCATCTTCCTTTTCCTCTTTCCAAAGCCCTACGTTGAAACCAGATCCATCCATCATCTTCATTTTCCTTTTCCTCTTTCCAAAACCCCTTATTTGAAATGAATTATCCAACAAAATAAATATGCAAGAGAGAAAAGAGATCAGGGCAGACAACTTACTGGAAAACCTTCGTCAATTGGCTGCTTTAAACTCTACGAGATTCTTGTCAATATATTATTATAGTTTGGCCTCCCATTGAATGGACTGATTGGTGAAGAGAACCCCCATCACCATGCCCTACCACATGCTCCCAAGGGTCTGCACAACCATGATCACTTCTTAATCCGACCAATAAATCTTAACCCCTAAACCTGCAAATCTATAATCAAATCGACTGAAATAAAAGCCACAATGATAATAATAAGACTAATGCCTCATCAAAGGGACCTTGCTTATTCCAATGGAGATCATATAAGTGGCCAAGCCCAAGCATACCCTCACCAATGTAACATTGGTCTCCATTTCAAATTAGGTTTACAATCACCCTTCGTGTTTTTAGAAATGTTGTTCCTTTTTTCTTCTTTCCCTACCTATCTCTTTGTTTTAATTTTCCATTCTTAAACCTACAAAATTATAATAGGTTCAATGTGTGTGGCCATTTTCCCTCTTTTAGGATGCTGGTGCTAAAATTTGTTGATAAATTATTTTTGTAAGTAGCACCTACCTGAGCCACCCCAACTATGATTTATTTTGCTTCCTGGGACTACCCTTTGTAAAATTGGTTGTCAATAGCCAGGCCCACTTTGACAAATTACAAAATTGATTTTCTTATTTCTTCTTTTCCCTTATGTGAACTGTTACTTCAGGAAACAAGCTTTGCTGACCATTCCTTCTGCCCTGTCCCTATAGTTATTTCATCAATTGATTATTTGAAAAAATCCTACCAATGTTCACGCGATGAAATAATCAATAAAGCATATATTCTTTCGGTTAACCAACATTTGTCTATCTATCCCCCCCCTACCAATCGTTGCTTTCTGTTTTTCTGTGATATGTCTTCAACTGGGAGAAGATAATTCCTCCACCTGTAACTATTGATCCGTCAAGGTATCAATGGGCTGCCCATATGTCCGCAACAAAGAAGATAATGTCTCTCGACATATGTGTTGAGAAAATCAATGGGCTTCCAAAATTCAATAACGTAGAGGAAGGGAGAAAACATATTATGTTCCTTTGAAAATGTTGAATTTTAATGAACTGAAATTGAAAGAGTTTTTATAGATTTTTGTAATATATTAATTTTTCTTGAGTCGTAATTAGAAGTGCTTCATAATTATAGGTTTTTAAATTTATTTTGATAATATATTATTTTATATATATATTCATTTTAACAATATATTGATTTTATTTATTTAATAAATAATTATTTATTTTAATAAAATATCATTTATTTATTTAATACTTTATGGCCTATATATCCTAAACGTTTAGAGAGTTCCATTGTCTTGTCTTGTCGTTGAAAATATTGTCATCTAATAAAAAGTCTAATAAATATACAACTTCATTATCATATTATATTAATAAAGTTGAAGAGAGACAATTTCATTCTCATATTTGATCATTGAAAACATGGTCGTCTAATATATTATTTTCATCATTTATAGATTTAAAGAATTTATTTAAAAATAAACACATGTATTTTATTATTAAAATTATTATGTTAATTTTTTTAATAGAATATTATTTTATTGCTATTTTTTAAAATATTGTTATTGCATTTACATGAGCATAAGCATAGGAAGAATTGTAATTTCTTTTTTAATGGAGTTGTCATATGACACTTTAATAAAACAAGTGGAATAAGCAACAAAGTTGTTTAGTATCTGCCTCCTAAGAAGAGATTGAAAATATATAGCAATAGGATAATTTTGCTATAAAAATATATGATAAAACAAATATAATTACAATTTGAAAGAAATTAAAACAAAAATGAATTAAAAAATGTCCATTTAAATACGATATAGGTTATTGTAATGTAGCATAAAACAAGCATATTCAAGCTTCCTTACATACTTCTAGTAATATTCTTGACTTATGTTATAAAAATATGCAAGTTTCTTTATAGACTAGCATAAATAGGAAATGAGAAATAATAGCTTATAAGACTATAAATTAATATCATTGTTGTGAGAATAGTTTATTTATATTTTATTATAAATTTATAATATTATACAAATATGCAAGTTTTTTTTATAGACTAGCCTAAATAGGAAATGAGAAATAATAGCTTATAAGACTATAAATTAATTTCATTGTTGTGAGAATAGTTTATTTATATTTTATTATAAATTTATAATTTTAATTTAAAATAAATTTAATTATTTTAAATTGAAAAAAAAAATAGTTAAATAGTTTGAATAATAGATTTTAGATAATATCAGCATGCAAAAGTGCAAAAAAAATTATGTTTCAACATAATAGTATGCATCATCTTATAAGTCTCAATAACAATCCATATATTTGATTTGCTAGTAAAATAAACCATAAAATAGGCTCCTAACACCAATACATTTTTCTAATACATATGTTATTGCAATATTTAAGAAAAAACACATTTTATTAGTGTTTCATGTTCAACTTGATTGGAAAGGCATGTCTTACTTGTCCATTTCCATATTTTATTGAATCTAATATATTGCTTATAGGTAATAA
>LPNX010832781.1:0-10554 GCA_001517045.1 Pseudotsuga menziesii | reverse complement strand
GTGGAAATTGGCACACACATGTTTATTTCTTTTTAATCATTTCTTTAGATTCTTTTGGCGTAAATGTGCTGGTCACACTGATGTTTATTTCTTTTTAGTCATTTCTTTAGATTTTTCCGTCGTAAATGTGCTGATATAAGGTTGTCTAAGGTTGCTTTTTTGACAGTGAAACTAAAATATCTGATATTTTAGTGGAAATCTTGCTGATGAATAATCTTCAGGCGGTGATTGCTTTAGATTTTGCTTTGGTCTAGAGTACTTTCCTTGGGAACGCTGTGGATGCAGGTGAATTCGGCAAATACTGTCTATTGACGGTAAAAAATCTACCAAAGATCGATTTATGACACTGGAAATATGCCTGTGGTTCATTGTATGTAGGAATTAAACACCCCCGGCGTAAAAGTCTGTTGCGTAGTGTCTTAAGATTGCAAATATTGTTGCGTACAGCAACAAATATTGTGCGAAAGTTGCAATCTGTTATGCATACTGGCGTGAATGAATCAAATATCCAAGAAAACAGGCAAAACGCTCTGCTGTTTATGTATCCAATTTTACAAAATTGGATAGCTTTTCTTTCGATCCAACAGATTAAAAATTAAATCAGCTCTAACCTGGACACTGGACATGATCACAACTGTAATTTTATTACATCCGAGTCCACCACGGCTGCGAGTTTGTGTGAATTTCAGAATCAATCTGTGGAATATATTGTAAACCCATGACAAATTAGTAACGACTAACTAAACCTGGCATTCTCAAGATGAACTCAAAGTTGTGCTAAATTTGGTCCAGAACTGCAGCAATTCGGTGGAAATTGGGATCAGACAACGGAGTACTGAGCATTGTGGCCCTGTCACCGAGTACCGAATACTCAGTGTTCTGAAGCTGTTGCCATGATATTGGGAAAACGGCAGAATTGAGAGCAGATTGGTTATGGTTATTTATGTTACTAGTAGAGACTAGATCTTGAGACTTGGAGTTTGTTGTAATATACATTGGCAATGTCTCCTCCTGCGTGTGGCTTGAAAACAGAGGCAGCATTTCAGACCACTTAACAGCGTATTCGGTCTCTGCTTTCTCCAAAAATAGCGGAGCCTTTCGCTCATTTTCGGAGGTGATGTCAGATGCATCTAATCGCTCACCGAATCCCAAAAAATGGCCGAAGGCGACGCCATTATTGACCTCAAGATTGGCGGTGCTGCTCCTGCTACTCGTCCTGCTATTGCAGCTGCTGCTCCTGCTACTCGTCCTCATATTATTATTATTATTATTCTCAGTATTATCCCAGTATTGAGCAGTTCCATTCATGCAATTAGTGCCTGCGTTGTCCAGCAAATCCCGGTCTAGAGATCTTTCGGAGTACAACAGAGAAGAAAGGCAGGGTCCCGATCTGTACATGGATGGATTCGCCATTATAGAATTATAATCACAAACATCGCTTGAAAAGTATGAGAATGCATCTAACACGGACTTGTCAGATACTTGGCCCGGCCATGGCATCAAGTTTTCGTTAGGGAAACCTACAGATCGACTCGGAGCTTGCAATACCCATAAGACGGGATTATCCATCAGCTTGTGATCTTTTTCAGCAGTGAAACCTTGGGCAGTGGATGTTTGATTGATGAAATTGAAACCAGGTTCGACTGAAGTGGGCGTAGCAGTAATGCTATTAAACCTTTCCAGAAAGAATTATTTCGGCAAAGAGATATTGGTAGCACTTGGTCTCGAACCTCTGCAAGTCAAATTTTGGTTCAGGAATAAAGTCAGTCTTTGAATTATAAATAACATAATAATAAAATAAATGCTGATGTCATAGTAGCCATGTGTCAAGTGAAAACCAGATACCAAACTCCAAGCTGACATCATTTCTAATTGGCCAATTAAAAGTTGACAAAATAGCAAAGGCAAATATTTTTATTAAAATTTAAAATATTTTTTGGCAAACTCCAAAGCTAAACTTTAGAAAACAGGTTTTGATTTTTTAAAACTGCCTCAAAAAACACCAGCTAATAGCAAAGTCAACCAAAGTCAAAAGGTGATCCATTACAATATACCTGCCTGAGGTAGGTATAATAATAAAATATTAAGTAAATAAAATTTTTATAATGTACCTAATTTATTTGTGGTTTGGAGTTTGAGGTGAAATAAAGTTTTTGTTTTTTTTTAAATTACAATCATTACAGTAAGGCACTTCTTGCATCAACACTTGTTAAAACCTTTTAGCCCTATGTACAATGCATGAGAATTTTTGATACACTTATGGATATAGTGGAATTAGACCAAAATTGACTTCATGTCACGCAGTACAAGGCCGACACAATTACCCATTCCCCTAGTACACAAAAATGGGCTAAATCTTCTTGAAACAAATTTCTAGTCAATAAGGAGAATTATAACTTTCGACAAAAGTCATACATAATTTGACAGATCATTTTAATATTGCAATCTCATCAATTCAAATTTATTTTTGTCAAGCGAAAAGTGCTAATACCCTTTTCATGTATCATATCTTACTTTAATAACAATAGTAAAATAGAGTATTTTTCAAAATGCAGTTACTTTTTTATATGGAATAAAAAATCAAAACTTAACTTCAAATAAAATGTGAATTAACAAGTTTCTCGTATGTAGCGGGTTATTTTCATCTCCCTAAAATGGACCTCTTTTGCTAAAATATGGTTTCTTATTTATTAAACACCAAGGATTGGTGGTTGTAAACAAAATCAAGTAAAGTGTCTAGATAACTGAGAACATGTCTTTATAACTCTTCTCCTAGTTGTGATGAGTAACTAGTATCATAATTTTTTAGAACTAAGGATATGATATAGGAAGTGTTGACATCATATTTCATTATGATTGTCACTAATAAAGCTCCACTAGTCAATTGGAAGGTTAGAAGGGAAGAGAGGGGACATCTAACTTGTGCTCTTTTATGGATCTTCCAACATTTAGTAGATAAGAAATAAGAGTCATCCTAGCTTTAAGTAAGATCCACACAAGATAAGAAAAAACACCTTTAATACTACAATAGCATAACCTTAGGACTCACTAACAAAACCAAGTAGAAATCCTTCTAGGTGTACTTGAGTACTTCAATGAGTGAAAGGAAAAAATTCAAGTGAACTGCATTACACCAATGCAAGCAAATATGGGTATTATAATATCATGACACAAACAACTATTGATAACAATTCCATGGGAAATTATTCAATTTTTTTTGTGATTGCGAGATTAAGAAAAAGGTTAGCCAAGAGGTCCCTTAGCTATGAGTTTACATTTAATTTCTTCTTCTTTTTCCTTCTGATGTCATCATCTTCATTTTTTGCTTCTGATGTCATCATCTACTGTAATACTTTGTTCATATGTATATTTTTTGTCCATTGACATGGAGTGATTGCCTAACCATTTGTAAACATTTCTTTCTTTGATGAAAATATATGGGCTTTGTTTTTTTTTCAATTTGTGAGATTCTCTCATTTAACTTGGCCCATCATTTGGCATAAAGTTGTTATTGGTCGAAGGAAGAGTGAGAATACAAGCTTCCAAAGTGAGTGGTCTCATGAATTGGGGTTGTTCTTATGGGAAACCATCTTAAGCAACCTCCAACTTTGTAGATGCCTAAATTATATCTATGGTCACATGGTCACATGGGGTTATGAAAATTCTAATGATTATTATCCAAAAGGAATTGGAATGAGGTATTAATAGGACAAAAATTCCAACAAATGGATATCTTACTATATTAAGGTAGTTTGTAACATTATAAAGATAACAATTTTTAAAGACATTGCATAATGCATGATACCAAAAATGATATGTCATTGAATTTAAAATAGCTTGTAATATTATATAAATAATAAATAATATGTCATTGAATTAGGTGGGTCACTCCTCCTTGAACCTGCAAACTCCAATATCACATCACTATGATTTTTCCATTGCACTAGTGTGGTTGACCTTAATGGAATGATGTTCGACGTGAAAGCTTTTGTGTTGCAAGGTTGCAGGGGTGCAACATAATGTTGAGTCATTCTATAGCATAGAGTTGGTTTGTTATCTCAGAGGACATGGGAAAGTAATTTGATGGTATTTCCATTACACGGTGCCGAGAGGGACCAATAGTTAACATAGACTCTAGCACCATGGCACAATTCTTGGAGACAAAGAGCTTCAAAAGGACTGAAGAAGCATCGTTCACACTGTTGGAAATATCTCACCAAGCTCTTCGACATGGAACTATTTTTGCTGAAATATGAGGCCTTTTAATTTTTGCATATGAGTTAACAAATGGTCACTCATATTCCATTAGGGATCATCGTTTGGATCCATGAAATTATTTTAGAGTCACTCAAAGTCCATTAAGGTCACTCAAATTTTGTTGAGGACAAGTGGATGTCATCATCAAATACATCATATAGTGCATCAACATCATCACTATCCTCATTGTTGTCATCGTCATAATCAACAAGTACATCAACAACAACATCATCACTGTCATATCCATTATGGTCACTCATATGTCATTAGGGTTCATCGCCACTCATCTCCATTAGGGTTCATGTCATGTTCTTAGAGTCACTCAATGCCATTAAGTCACTCAAATGTTATCGAGGACAAGTGAATTTCATTTTGAAGTACATCATACATTGCACCAACATCATCATCATCTTCATTATTGTCATTGTCATCGTCATCAACATCAACATCAATATCATGGTCATCATCGCCCTCAATAAGTACATCAAGTACATCAATAAGTACATGACAATATCATGGTCATCATCGCCCTCATTGACAAGTACATCATCAACCACATCATTTTCATCATCGCTGATAGGGTCATGATCTGGATTTATGTGTGAACAAAATGAAAGAACATATACAGAGTCATTATAACAGACATTTTGCAAAGATAACAGAGATACAATAAACAAATATTCTATTAAATTGAGAAAATAGAATAGACTGTAATACAATTTCCAGAATGGTGGTAGCTATCTCTGAGAAGAGATGTGGCTGCTACGCTCATCCATGCCAAGCTGAATAAAAAATGAGGCCAAAGGGGCCTATTTATAATAATAATGAGGGTGAGAACCCAAAAAGCCCAAAACATAACCCTAGAAGATGAACCGTCATAAAGTTTGCGGCCCCAAGGTGGTAAGTTGAACAATCAACTTCCTGGGGTCATAACGTTTGCATACGATCTCCGATTTGGACGTTCGATAGCTCGTTGGAAATGTCTATCTAAGCTTTACAACTTTTAGTTAGCCTGTTGATGTATTTGTAACTTTGGAATGTATTCATCTATGTATCCTATGTATTGTAACCCGATGTTTATTCCGGAATGTATCTATAATGTAATTGAGTCATATTGTCATTGCCCGATGTTCCTATCGGGAGGATAAATAATGTAAACAAGTCATGTCAAGTCATAGTGAGTAACCCTCCAATTGTATAAGGTTTAAAGTCCCCGCAGTTCCGGGGCACTAGGGTTCTTAGACTCTCCTAGTATAGGTCGGCCCTGGTAGGGTTTTAGTTATGTCAGGATTAGTATAAATAGAGAACTGGAGTCTCTATTTATCACACATCTCACACACACTCAACTATAGCGCATAGTTGAGGAAGGAGAAGACACTGGGGATAGTCAAGAAGAAGATTACTGCTATTGGGAGATCACTTACTGTTTTGGGGCTTTTACTGTTTTGGTGTCGATTCTATCTCTGAGGAAGTTGCGGGGTTTTCTCCTTTGTGGTTTCCCCAAGGAAAAACATTGTGTTCATTATCTCTTGTGTTTGATTACTGTGCTTGTTATTCTCTCAGTTAAAGATCCTAATAATGCTAGATTAATGTTGAAAAACTAACATGGTATCAGAGCTAACCTGAGAAGAAGACACTAAGCAGCTACAGGAACTAGGGCTTCCTAGTTTGTGGATCTTCCTCCATAGATTTTCAGCAAAAGTAAGGTGGAACAACTCTCCTCCTTAGGGCACATCTTTCTGTCGAAGCAGAATCCAATTCTGAGGTTTTTCAGTTTTGGACATGTCATTGCTGTCGAAAATTAGGGCTTTTTATAGAAGAGAAATTTTTCAGTGAGCCCAGGCCTGGATTGATCTCCTCCCCAAAATCGAAGTTAGGGACAAATTTCAAGGCATTTGGGTGGACAGAACTCTGAAAAAGCAAAACCCTAATTTGCTCCTAAACTAGCTCTGTAAGATTTCAGCTCAAGTCTCAGATCCGACATTTTGACCTAGTAAGATCTAAGATCTCTTGTATTTCCATTTGAGATTCTCATTTTAAAGATGTCTCATCATACCAAGCTTGATGAAAAGCTTGAGTGAGTTGATAACGTCCGAGCCTGGAAGTATAGGATCTCCCTGGTCCTAGAAGAGAATGAATTAGACTCCTACATTCATGAGGAGGTTCCAGTTCCAGAGGGAGATGAGGCAAAGGCCTTACATAAGAAGAAGATGGTTATGGAAAAGAGGATCATTGCTAATTCTATTAAGGATCACCTTATCCCACTAGTGTCCTCTCTTAAGACACCTAAAGCTATGTTTGATTCCCTAACCAAGTTGTTTGAAGGAAAGAACATAAACCGGAAGATGACTCTGAGGAATCAACTGAAGAATGAGAAGATTTAGAATGCAGAAACTATCCATTCTTACTTCACAAGGGTTTCTCAGATCAAGGAACAATTAGAAGCTATTCATGAAGAAGTGGAAAATTCAGAGATTGTAATGAATACTTTGAATGGCCTTCCTAGGTCATGGGATGCTTTCATTCAAGGAATCTGTGCTAGAAAGAAGTTAGTCAAATTCAGCAGACTATGGGAAGAATGTTCTCAAGAAGAAGCATGGATAGCAGCTCGAGAAGAGAAGATGGAAAGTGAAGGCCAAGCTCTCACATTTCACTCCAAGGGAACAAAAGAAGACATCATGCTCATGCTACAGAAGATGATGAACCATCCTGTGGAAATTAAAGCCATCAATAGATTAATTTTACTCACAACAATTATCAATTGATCATGCAAAATTGCTCACAAAAGAGACTGAAAATGGAGTTGTAACACTAAACTGTATTATGTAAGTGTACAATATCCAACCCTGTAATAACATAGGTTGCTGAATAAATAGAATACATCAAGAAATTGAATGCATGAGGAGGCATCCAAATCTAGCATAAAGCAAGCTTACCAAAAATAAGCAAATCCCCCATAGGTGTAAAAAGCTGATCCCAAATCTGTCATGGAGCTCACGAATTGGAAAAAAGGCATAGGCAAGCTAAAGAGTTGTGGAATGGCAGCTCATACATGCTTTTGCATGGATAAAAGAGAGGAGGATGTGTAGGACAAAAAACAAGTCAACCTCACCTAGTCTAGCTTTTCCTTTTGCCTTAAAACACTGAAAAAGCAGGCAATAAAGCAGAAAAAGAAGAAGGGCGCCTAGGAGGCCATGAATAAAGTAGAATTGATTCCTTTAGCTCTCCCATGTGCTACATGAGTCAAATAGGGAAAGTTTGACCTCTATGGATAGGCAAATAGCAACTTGCACAAGGTGGGACACATGAACTAGGAAAATAAGACAAAAATAATGGAATTAATGTCTAAGTGGGTAAACTATGGGTTCATTATTCTAACACCCCACCTTAAGCCTGACTTATGAGTAATATATCAGAAAATTATAGAGCCTAGAAACAAGGATTATTCACCTTTACATACTGCAAATCCATTTAAACAAGGAAAGAGGCAAAACCAACTTGGGAAAATCCTCCCTTAAACATGGATTGTAAAACAAAATTGTAGAATCTTGTATTCACTCATGCTTTCACAGCATGATCATAAATCCCTAGCAGTGATTTGAGATTGCTGAAGGTCTTCTCACAAAATGCTTTGGTGAAGATATCATCTACTTGTTCTGAAGATGAACAGAAGAGTAGGTGAATGGTCCCATCATGTACAAGTTCTCTGATGTAGTGCATATGGATCTCAATGTGTCTGGTTCTCTGCTTCTAAACTGGATCCTTGCAGATTCGAATGGTACTCTAGTTATCATAGTAGATGGTAGTTGAGTACTTAGGTTTTAATCCACACTCTCCAAGTAAACCCTGCAACCATAAACATTGAGTTGCTGCATTAACAACTCCTCTGTACTCTGCTTCTGTAGATGAGAGTGCAATGGCACTCTGTTTCTTGCTTGACCAGCTGATTGGCCCTTCTACAAGCATGAACACATATCCTGAAGTGTACTTTCTATCTATGCTATCACCTTCGCAATCACTGTCAGTAAATCCAATCAACTCAAGATCAGATTTTGCTTTATAGAAGATCCCATGTGTCCTTGTTCCCTAAACAAAGTTAAGGATCCTTTTGGCTGCTTTCCAATGGATCTCTTGAGGATGATCCATGAATCTAGAAGCCACACTTACTGCATAACAAATATCAGGTCTAGTATGTTTCAGATACAATAAAAAACCAATCAATTGCCTATACAGTGTATTGTTTACCATCGGTGAAGAATCAGCTTCTTCCAGCTTCACTCCTAAAAGGAAAGGAGTTTTGCTTGCTTTGCAATCCTTCATTCTGAATTTGTTCAGCAAGTCCAAGGCATATTTGGACTGGTGCACCTTGATTCCAGCTTTGGTTTGAGAGATCTCAAGCCCCAAAAATTGACTTAAGAGCCCCAAATCTGTCATGGAGAAGGCTTGGTTCATAGCTCCTTTTAAGGAAGCAATCTCAACCTGTGAGCTTCCTGTAATGAGGAGGTCATCAACATATAAAACAATGATCATTAATGAACCATTAACTAACTTCAAATAGACATTTGGATCTGATTTGCACTGAACAAAATTCAATGATAGCAAGAAGCTATCAATCTTGGCATACCAAGCCCTGGGGGCTTGCTTTAGCCCATACAATGACTTTTTCAACCTGCACACAAGAGAAGGGTTAGTAGCAAAACCTTGAGGCTTCTGCATATATATCTCCTTAGTGAGATCTCCATTCAGGAAGGCACATTTTACATCCATGTGATGTACCTCCCATTGCCTTGAGGCTGCAATGGCTAGAGCTAGCCTGATGGAATCCATTTTTGCCACTGGGGAAAAGGCCTCATTGTAATCTATGCCATGAACTTGTGAGTATCCCTTGGCTACCAACCTAGCCTTTTACTTCAGTGGTGAACCATCAGCAGCAAATTTGGTCTTATAGACCCACTTACACTGTACTAGTTTTCTCCCTGGGGGAAGATCCACTAGCTCCCATGTGTTGCTCTTCTGGAGTGAGCTGAACTCCTCCTTCATGGCTGTTTGCCATCTTGGATCTCCTACTGCTTCTTCATATGTTTGAGAATCAGACTCCACCATCAAATAGCATTTTTCAGCAAACATAGGATCCTTCATGCACAGACCACTCTCAAATTGAAATCCAGTCCTCATTGGGTCATTGGGATCCCCAGCTAGCTCACCTGCTGCATGTAGTGTCTTGGCTGCCCATTTTGGCCTTGTGGGGATGTTATGGTCTGCGATAAACTCATCTCCATCAGACAAATCAGAATCAACATGTTCAACAAACTCTTTACTTACTTCTTGAGGTTCAGGTGGTGAAGAGGCTTCACCAACTTCCACTTATGCAAGGGGTTCTTCTTCAAACTGAACAGACCTTTCGATGAAGGCTTTATTTGTGATCAAATTTATCAACTTGTACCCTTTTGAATCTTTAGAGTATCCAAAAAAAAGACACTCTTGGCTTTGGGGCTGCAAAGCCTTCCTCTTCTCTGTCGGGATTCTAGCCCATGCCTTTGAGCCAAAAATCCTGAAATGGGTCACATCTGGCTTGTGCCCACTCCATGCTTCGAAGGGAGTCATACCATCAAGCTGTTTGTGAGGCACCCTATTCTGAATATAGGCTGGAAAGTTGATAGCTTCGGCCCAGTACTTTGGTGGCAAAGTTTTGGCCTCCATCATGCATGTTGCCATCTCCTTCAGTGATCTGTTCTTCCTCTCAGCAACACCATTTTGTTGTGGTGTGTAAGGGATAGAATGCTGCATCTGAATACCTGCATATGCACAATAGTTAATAAAATCAGACTTGACATACTCACCACCATTGTCAGATCTGAGGGCCTTGAGTTTTCTTCTAGACTGGTTTTCAACCAAAGCCTTAAAGACTTTGAATAGGCCAAAAACTTCAGACTTGTGTTTCAGGAAGTGAACCCAACAATACCTGGAAAAGTCATCAATGAAGTTCAATGCATATTTGGCCTAACTCATGGAAATATGAGGAAATGGGCCAGCAACATCACTGTGGATCAGCTCGAGGGGTGCAGAGGTTCTCTCATGACTAGCTCTCTCAAACTTATGCTCTGGGTGTTTTCCTAGGATGCAGCCTTGGCAGACTCCTTTGGAAAATTTTATCTTGGGAAACCCTATGAACATCTCTTTTTCACTAAGATCAGAAATATATTTGTAGTTAAGGTGGCCAAATCTTTCATGCCACAGCTTGCTGGCTTCATTAGCATGAATGAGAAGAGCATAGGGGTTTGAGTAAGGTAGGAAGTG
>LPNX010832777.1:60779-83145 GCA_001517045.1 Pseudotsuga menziesii | reverse complement strand
TGGGATCTAAGTATGGTTTTGCAACCAAGTGCAAGTATGATGGTTTAGCCATTGTAATATTTTGAAAAGTGATGATTTTCTTGTAAAATATGGAAATTAATGTGCTTTTGATAAAACTCATATTTATTGTAATACTTTTGACATTTCATAATATAATTTGTGGTTTAAAACTTATATATATGGTTGTACTTTATATTTGTACCAATGTTGTAATTATTAACTAATTAATATGACATTGCATGATTTACATGTGTATTAGATATTTTTTACAAGTGTTGTAATTAATTATAATGTGACATTGCATAATTCGCATGTGTATTAGATGAGAATAGATGTATGATTCTTTTTTTAATTTAAACATAATATCATATTAAAAATTTATATTGATTAATAATGGACATCATTCAAACTACTAAAATACAATGACCATACATAAAGCGACTAAAAATGAGTAAATTAGTGACCAATAAAGGAGATTAATGACCAAAAATCGCAATTAAAATGATCAATAATTGATATATACGCGACCAAACAATCAGATATAAATGACCAGAAAAATGACCAAAATTCGCATATCAATGACCAAAAATCAGTTTTGGTGGCTAATTTATGGTCTTTTATTACGCGACCAAATTTGGTCATATTCTAGCTTGTCATGTGGTCATTAATTTGGTCACAAATGTGGTCATATATTTGGTCATTGATTCAAATATATGACCAAATTAATGACCAAATATATGACCAAATTAATGACCAACCGACAAGCTATAAATGACCAAAATAAAAATGACCAATTTTGGTCATGTAATAAAAGACCGCAAATTAGCCACCAGCGATCGCCAAACCAAAAGTGGTCATTGATATGCGGATTTTGGTCATTTTTTTGGTCACTAATCTTTCATTTTCCACTAGTGATCCAATCTAAGAGGGTATTGACACTCAACCCAAAAGGTCAATGTGAACACTTCCAATGGCTCAACTCTCTTGCAATGGTCATAGGGTACAAGAATCCATCCAATTGTGTGTATTTCCTCCACCAAGAGCAGTTTATGCAATATGTTTTTATCATCAGCTCCTCTTGGTAGTTTGCTTGCTCAGCTGCCTTCCACGGCTGATGAGCAAAAAACATTTTGCAAGAAGACTCCATGTGTGACATGTAATCTTCCACCCAATCCCTATGTGGATGAATGTCATTAAGTGACAGAAATATGTTCTTATGTGGATGCTAGGAGGGAGATGGTGCATTCAAAAAGTGACCACGAACACCTAGGAAAGCCTCCAGATCTTCCTGTTGCACCAATAAGGAAAATTATTTCTCCCAATTTTCATCCCCACTTGATGAGGCTGAAATAGAAGTGTGGGTAGAACTATGAATCATATCTCTGGCATACTTATCCACGCAACTTATGGCTTCCCCATCTTCATCTTCATGTGACTCTTCCTTGAAAATATGACTCCTTCTATGAGAAAAATCATCCTTTCTCAAGCAATGTCCCTGTTCTTGTAACTCATCATCTAATCCCAAAATTCCTCAAGTACAAAAAATTTAGAATTCAACTCATGTGTATATGTATGGAAGGTATCCAATGGCTGCAAATTAAATCTTTGTGGTTTCCCTCATGTCAAGACAATGTAAGTCACAACAAAACATTTATTGCAATAATTAAATTATTCACCTCCCACATTATTCACTTCAAAGGTGTCTCTATCCACCCAATCAATGGATGAATAAGGAATTTTATTTGTTGATCCATAAGGAACATGATCAGAAATATTTCTGGTAGATAAGAACACTTCATCCTTCCTCTCAACCTCAATGGGTGCTTGGAAAATATTTTCTTCCTCATAGCTTTTCACAAGCACCTGCAAATCTAAGTGCATCTCATGATCCACCATCTCATGATATTCCTCCCTCTGTTCAATAGTGCAATCAACCTTGTGAAGATGGATGAATGGTGTGTAGGAGGGTACGAAATATCTTTGCAACTTCTCATGAAGTTTCTTTATCTCCATCTTGGATTCTTGGAGCACTTGCACATTGAGTTCTCTTCAAGAAACCTTGGGTGGTCAACAACTCTTGTGTGAGATTGCAAACTTCTTCTCCATCCTTCAAGGATGATCCATGCAACACATCAACAAGCTCAATCAAATCATCTCTATCGGAAAGCAATTGTAAGAATTCCCCTTGTATTGTAGACAATGCCTTCCACATCTCCTCCTTGGATTCAAGAGAATATTGATATTCCAATGAAGCAGCTATCCAACATTGGTGTGCCACTCAACAATGTGTAAGGCCAAGGAAATGAGTGGGGTTCTTGAGGAAAATCACCTACTTCTTCTTTTCTGCAATTTTCTTGTTCTGACTTGCACTTCTCTTTATGAATTTTTCTTTCTGTTTTCCCACCTACAAGAGTAGATGGTTCATAGCTCTCCACAATGGTGATAGTGGGATTGGGATTCTCAGTGAGTTCAAGCCTCTCCTTTGATGTGGATAGAATTTCATCATGCTGCAAGAGAATCCAAAATTCAGAACTGTGTGCATCCCTTTGCACCGGATTTTTCTTGGTCAGATTTCCTAGTTCACACCTAGCTCGTGGGGGATCATCTTCCACTTCATTGGGAATTTCAAATGATAAATTAAGATCTGATAATTCTTCTTCTTTTGGATCTGATCCAAAATATTCCTTCACAATATTATCTCCATTGAAACCCTCACCCTTCTTTGCACTGATTGTGTGATCACCAACAGAGAAACTAGGAGTGAATTTATCTCCCTCATAATTGGGCTTCCTCTTGCAGTCCTCAGATGCAAGTGGAGAATATTTGTATTTCCATGGATAAGAGGAATGTAAATGAACATGAACACTGCAAAAATAAGAACCTTCATCACACATTTTATTCACCTTCTCCTCTTCTTGTATAGACAATATGGTGGCATTCTCTTCCACAAAAATTTCTGCTTCACACCCAAGTGATGTGGCCTTGCTTTCTTCTTCTGTATGTGGATCCTGAGGTGTCTCTAACTCTAATTTGTAATAATATTTTGAATCTGATCCAAAATATGTATATTTAGCCATACATAAGACCACATATTGAGAAGTGATATGGAGATCACCCACCAAGAAGCTTGAAGTGCATTCATCTTCAGCTTCTCCTCTTATGCAACCACCTTGTGGTGATTTTCACTTCACCTCATGGATCTTTTATTTTCCTTAATCAATTGAAGAAATAAGTGAATTCTGCCCCTTTTCCATGATTGATATTGGGTTTGGTCCCTCATCCCCCTCTTCATCTTTCATATCCAGAATATTTAGACCAACATGCCCTCCTTGTTTGTCCTCATCAATACTTCCATTAGAAGCACTACATGTTTCTTCCTCTGTAAGGTTCATGACCTTCTCCTTTGAAGGATGGTTTGTCAGTGGATATTTATTCTCTAAGCAAGTTGATGAAAATTTACTCTCTGGAATAGTACTCATGTTACCACTTTTGGAAAATCTGGTAGGAGAACACCCAAACAATCTCATAATGCTTGGACCAACATATGCCTTTGCTACATATTCCTTTTTTGCTTCTCTTTCTTTTTCATTACTCACATAGTTGGAACAACGTGGTTCCTCTATGGATGATTTTCTATTGATGTATTTGTAACTTCATAATGTATTCACTTGTATATTTATTATTTTATTTCATTGTACCCTGACGGAGATGTTTGTTCCTCCGATCGGGAGAGTCATTAATATGATAAAGTCATGTAAATTCATTGAGGTTAACCCTCCATTGTAAGTCAGGGTAATAGTCCCCATTATTGAGTTGAGTTTAACACTCCATTATAAGTTAGGGAAATAGTCCCCATAGTTGAGGGGTATTAGGGTTATTAGACTCTCCTAGTGAGGCTGGCCCCAAAGAGTAATTTTCAAGCAGAAAACAAGTATAAATAGAGAGTGCGACTCTCTATTTGGAACACACACTCACTCAACAGTAGCGCATGAGTGAGAGAGGAGGATCTCACACAAGTGAGAGAGAGAACAACTCTAGGAGATCATCTTTGTGTTTCTGGGTTTTACTTTTTCTATTGGTTCTCATTCTATCTCTGAGGAATTTGCTGGGTTTTCTCCTTTATGGTTTCCCTGAGGAAATGTCTTTGTTTCTCTTATATCTTGTGATTATTTTTGTTCATGTTATTCTCTCAGATAAGATCCTAGATCATATTGATTAAATGATAAAAATCTAACATGGTATCTGAGCCAACCTGAGAATAAGACACTGTGCGGCTGTAGAAGCTAGGGATTATTATGTTTTGGGTCTCTCTCCATAGATCATCATAAAAAGGAGGCTAGGTTAACTCTACATTGAAGGGTACATCTTTCTTTCGAAGAAGAATCTGATTCCAAGCATTTTTCAGTTTTTGACCTATCACTACTACGAGAAATTAGGGATTTTCACATAAGAGGAATTTTTGAGTGATCCCAGCATAGGATTGCTCTCCTCCTCAAAATCAAAATTTAGAGACCAATATTGAAGTTTTTGGTTGGGTAAAACTTCGGGAAAGTCAAGCCCTAATTGAACTCAAACCAGAAAATTAGCACTGCAAAAGATCAGCTCTAGATCCAATTCGGGCATCTCAAATTGGTGAGACCTAAATATTTTGTATTTCCATTTGAGGTTCTCATTAAACATGAATAAGAGAAGTTTCACTGTACATCCTAAATACAACTACAATGGAAGCTAATGGAAATTATGGTTTAATGCCTGAAAACCCTAGAAGACTGAATTTAGTAATCCTAGAACTTTTGCTATAATGCGAGATTGGAGAAGGACCAGAAGCCAAAAGTTTTACAGACCAAAGAGAAATTCGTGCTATACACTATGTAAAATTTTTAGTCTCATATTCACAATATTCTGGGAGATATGATTCCTCCAAATCAGGGTTCCAACCTCTCCCAAGATTCATTCCTAAACATGACACCTAGGGAGAATTGCTATATGTCGGGCTACAAAGGTCCAAATGAAATTTCACAAGATGTTCCAGATCATAGTAGCATAATTTGAGTATGGATACAGATACGAATACGATTCGATACAAAAAAAATACGTAACAAAAAATACAATACGATAAAATACAGAAGTAGGCTTCTTAAATATAATATTTTTAATTATATATACAACGATATATATAACATTTTATTTCATTAAACATATAAAATATTTTTAATAAAATATTAAATATCAACCACTCAATTTTAAACTTAAAAAAAATCATTTTTTTAAAACATATTATTTATAATAAAAATTACTCTTTAAAAAACAAAAAGATAATGCCCATAGTTTAAGAGAGGAAACTCTTAGTTATTAATAGTTATTAATTATTTTAATAAGAAAGTAAATAATATTTACCACTATTTAAATTAGAATTAATTAATTAATGTTTAAATTGTGTTAGGGTTAACTTTGAGTCCCTAATGACCAAGGATGTAAGTTGTTTTGGGCACATGGTTTTTGTAACCAATAAATCTAGTATTGCTATTATATTTGCATATATATATTTTTTTGCCTACTTTTATTCCTATTAAATTGAATTACAAAGTATGAAATTGAAAGGTATTTATTTTATAGTGTTTTAATAATTAAAATGTGGCTTTTTAAAATTAATTTTTAAAATTATTCCGTATCCGTATTACACATAGATCGAATATTTGACGAATTCGAATTTGTTCGGAATTTCCATACACAAAAGGCCAATACGATTGAATTATGTTACTATGTTCTAGATAAGGCATGAACTAAAATTTATGTGGTAAAATTTTAAGACCCTGAAGGTGAAACAGTGACGTGTGGTAGTCTGTACAAGTTTGCTATGCTAAACAGTCCTGAAACAAGTCACCTTGGGAAAATTCTCATAAGTCCCAATTGGTGAAACCAATTCTACTCAAACCTATAGTGTTGGAAAGAGAATAGACGAGGCTACCTTAGTGCAAAGTTTCAGATAGAGAGGAGTAGTAATTCCATACATACCGCAGAAACAATATCAGGAAATAATGCAGAAGAATTGAAGAAAACTAGGCATCAGATATTTTGTAGGTCTGATCACAATGTTGGGAAAAGGAGTATGATGCTAAGATCTCCTTGAGGAAATAATATATGAAAGATTCCAAGTTTTTAAAATTAGGGTTTCTTTGACAAGCCCTAGATCAGCTAGCTCCAAAACGAGGATGAACACCTCAAATTGGTAAGATGTAATTTTTCCTATTTACATTTGAGGTTCTCATTTAAAAAATGACTAATCACACCAGCTTGATGACAAGCTTGGTGAAGCTGAAAAATTTCAAGTATGGAATTATAAGACATCTATGATCCTTGAAGAAATTCACTTGGATCAGTATTTCAGTAAGAAAGGTCTATGATCTAGAGGGAGATGAGGCTAAGGATAGAGCCAAGAGAGTCATTGCATATTCTATTAAATATAATCTCATCCCTCATGTGTAATCGTTGAAGACACCAAAAGGAAGTGTTCGTTGTATGATGAAGCAATCGAAGAAGAACACGATATTGTTAGAACCACCTAGAATGGCCTCTGAGGATCATGGGATTCATTTGTTCAAGGAATGTGTGCCAAAATAAGTGATTACCTTCAACAGACTTTAAGAAGAGTGCACACAATAAGAATTTCGACTCATAATAAGAGAAGAGAAGATGGGAGCAACTAAATATCAAGCTATCACGATTCAAAGAAGATCCCTCAAGCGATGAGGAATACGAAGGACTCAATTCTTGAAGAACCTCTTATCCTTCTCAACATTTGGATAAGAAATGATGATGTCAGGAATGAAAAAGATGATAAAGTTGAAGGTGCAAGAAGGAGTCTACCAACGAAACAAAAAAAGATAAGTATTTGAATTGTCTTTTCCTATATATCTAGTTGTTTATATGACATTGTTTAGTTGTGAAATGTATTATGCATGATAGAATAATGAACAATATACTACTTATATGCATGTGATGGGTAAGTATCCCGTGGTGCTATGCAACACTCCATTGTTACTTATCTAGAATAAAACCTCTTTGGTGACGTATTGGATTAGTGCACAATCTAAATGATGCCATGGTAGAGATGAAAGGCATCTAGAAAGTTTCCATGAGATATGGATGAATGTTGTATTGGATAAAATAACTGCATGATTATATCTTTATGCATAAATAATTTTTCATTATGAATATTCCTTATGAAATGTTTCTAACCATACAACTGGTGCATTTGACTTGTAGGAAAGATCACGTGCAATTGCCTACCATAAAAGAAGGATGAGACTTGTTCTGAAGAACAAGTGACAGCAATTCAAGAAATAATCCAAAATCAAGAATAGTATGATGAGACTTCAAGAGGCCTCAGACACACTCTAGTTATGTGACACTCTTGAGCGACATCATTGATGTAGAGTCTTCCAACTATGAAGAAGTAGCCAAGAAGAAAGGGAAGTAGAGTACCGATTCAAGAAGAAGGGAAGTCCATAGTATCTACTAGATGTATATACAAGATCCAACATGCAGTAGATGGCAACATTGTGTGATACAAGGCAATATTCCTAGCATGAGGCTTCTCACAAAAAGAAGGCATAGACTACGAAGAGATATTTGCAGCCACTGGGAGTTGAGACACATGACAGATAGACTCATGTGTGTAAATTAAAGAAGGATTTGTACAAGATTAGAAGGCACCAAGGGATAACACATACATGAGGAGATTGAAGATCACCGAGAGTGATGAACATATTAACCTTTGCTACAAGGTTGAAGATGAAATCCCATAGAGGATGACAAGCTCAAATATGGGTGTGAGAAGAAATTTTGAAAAGGTTCAAGATAGAGGATCTTGGTATCCAGTGACCCTAGATGGATACATAGAATACTAGTAGCAGGGGAAGCTACTTGTCACTCTAGTACATGATGTTGCAATGCATAGAGTATGAAAGGAAAAGGGAGAATGATGCTCCGCTTCAGAGGGAGTGACTGTAGAATATCCTAAGGTTTAACATGATATGACAGGATGGAAATCTTACTGATGGCTCTAGGCTTTAATGAGAGTAAAGCGGATTCAAACCTTTACTTCAAGGTTAATGGCAGAAGACTAGTGATGCTCTTGTTATATGTCGATGAATTGTTCCTGGCGGGAAAATAGAAACTTATTAAAGTTGGAAGAAGGAGACTTGCTGTCGAGTTCGAGATGAAGGACTTGGATATGATGCACTACTTTCTAAGCATGGAGGTGTGGCAGAATGCAAATGGAATATCCCTTGGAAAAGGGAAGTATGCAGTGGAGATCCTGAAGAGGTTCAAGATGATGGATTACAAGGCCATGACCACACCTATGGAATCAAACCTAAATATATTGAGTAAAGCTTCATTAGATTTAGTTGATGCTATGATGTATCGTCAGATGATTAGGTCCTTGATGTACCTCATGAATTGGAGACCAGATATTTGCTTTGCTGTGAATGCAATGAGCCAGTTCCTAACGTATCCAAGACATGTTCACCTGATGGTTGCAAAGAATGCAGTGAGGTACCTAAAGGGTACAGTTGAGTATGGGATCAAGTATGATACAAATCAAAATACTAACCTGGAAGCTTAGGTGGATTCATATTGGGTAGGAAGTTCCATTGATAGGAAGAGCACTTCAGGGTGCTGCTTCAGTATGGGATCAAATGTGATCTCTTGGTGAGTAGGAAGCAATCCTATGTGGAACTAAGTACAACTAAAGCAGAAGAGGAGTAGTGAAGCTCCAATATGTCATCCATATCGAGATATCTTGAAAGAGAAAGTGATGAGTTCTAGCATAGACAATGAGATAGGATGTCAGAGCATAAAATCCTAGTGAATATTGTAGGTTTCTCAGATGTAATCAGTCCTATAGATTTTCCTTGGATGTAATAAGTCCTGGCAAATCTTGCAGGTTATCCTTGGACGTAATCAGCCCTGATGTGATTCTATGCTAGAAATGGCCAGAGTGAAGTTTGAGTACTTTAGAGAGAAGATTGGTGTTCTTGAGATCGAGGTTCCTTCCAAGGGGAAGTGATGAGTCCATGAGCCTTTATGACATGGTGATAGGTGGGGCCTCCCATGGTTAGATGTAAGTGCAAATCCTTTCTAACATGGTGGTAGGCGGGGCCTCCCATGGTCAGATGTAAGTGTAGAGCCTTTCTGACATGGTGGCAGACTGGGCTTCCCATGGTCAGATGTAAGTGTAGAGCCTTTTTGACATGGTGGTAGGTGGGGCTTCCGATGGTCAAATGTAAGTGTTGATCCTTTTTGACATGATGGTAGGTTGGGCCTCCCATGGTTAGATATAAGTGCTAATCCTTTCTGACATGGTGTCAGGTTGGGACTCCCATGGTCGGATGCAAGTGTTGATCCTTTCCGACATGGTGGTAGGATGGGCCTCCCATGGTCGGATGTAAGCGCTGAGACTTTCTGACATGGTGGAAGGCTGGGCCTCCCATGGTCAGATATAAGTGTTGAGCCTTTTTGACATGGTGGCAGGATCGACCTCCCATGGTCAGATGTAAGTGCTGAGTCTTTTCGACATGGTGTCAAGCTAGGTATCCCACTATGGGATATAGGTGCTGAAGATGAATACCTACATGGAGGCTATTCCTACATCCATCATGAAAAAGGGATGGCTCTATAGAAATTCCTATGATGAGTAGAATTGAGAGATAGCACCATTTTCTCAAGATAATGGGAGCGATGATGATGATGACAATCAAGATTTGATGATGATCCAACTTTGATCATGATCCAGTAATGATGACTTGTGCTGATGAACTATGTCAAGAGAATACCTTCCTAGTTAAGAGGGAGTGTTTATGTATTTGTAACTTAGGAATATATTCACTTGTATCTTTCTTATTGTATTTCATTGTCCCTTGACAGATATGGTTGTTCCTCCAATCGGGAGATTCATTAATATGATAAATTCATGTCAAGTCATTGAGGTTAACCCTCCATTGCAATTCAAAGCAATAGTTCCCATAACTGAGTTGAGGTGAACCCTCCGTTGTAAGTCAGGGCAATAGTCCCAATATTTGATGGGTATTAGGGTTATTACACTCTCCTAGTGAGGTCAGCCTTGGAGAGTAATTTTCAAGTGGGAAAAAAGTATAAATAGAGAGTGAGACACTCTTTTTGGAGCACACACTCACTCAACTGTAGTGCATGAGTGAGAGAGGAGGAGCTCACACAAGTGAGAGAGAGAAAAACTGACAGAGATCATATTTGTGTTTTTGGGTTTTACTTTTCCCATTGGTGCTCATTCTATCTTTGAGGAAGTTGTGGGGTTTTTTCCTTTATGGTTTCCCCGAGGAAAAATATTTGTGTCTCTTGTCTCTTGTGATTATTACTATGCATGCTATTCTCTCAAATAAGATCCTAGATCATATTGATTAAATGATTAAAATATAACATTTGCTGCTCTTCAAAGAATGCTCATCTACATCCTTGGGCTCAAATCCAAATATGAAATAAAAAGAATCTTTGAAATGAATGGATTTACAAATCTCTTCCACCAATACTCTTTGTAGTGGCAGGGCAAGTTTTCACTTGCATCTATCATCTTTGCTAAATCCTTCTTAGGATTAGCCATTTGTGGTTCAACCATTCTGTTTTCATACTTCTCATTTTCAAAAAAGTAACCATCATGGTCTCTTTAAATTTGAAATCTATCATTAACATAGATCACCTCTTCTTCTTCAACAAACTGACCGAAGTCTTCTTCAATCGTTGGTAGCAACCTCATAGTTGCAACTGGATTTATTGATTTGTAAAATTAGTCAACAGAGAGCCTTATTTCCATAGGAGTGGAGGAAATTGATCTGATACCACTGTAATATCCTTGATCTGGTATATAGATTAGAATATTAACTTTCTGCAAATTTAAATTAAATTTCTGTTATTACACTTGCAAACATTCAGTAAATTGCTGACTGTGAAATTAAGGTATTTTGTTGGGATAAATTGTAGACAAAGGGAGTGGGAATCAACCAAAATTAATTCATACATTTAATTTCATCTCCACTAAAACATTTATATCTGGCACCATTTCGGTTTCAGAATCCTCTATGTGGAAACCTACTTCCACGCTTCAGGGCCACCAAACCGTGAAACTAGGGAGAGTAGCTTCAGTCTTCTAAAACTAGGGGATTTGGGAAAATTGAATAGGCTTGTTCAAGTATTTATCTAACATAATAAATGTTTTCATATATTTTTTAACAGGTCTTAATTTTTCTGGGAAGTTTGGGAAGAAATTGGAGTTTTTAGGCAATTTTGTCCTGGTAAGATGCTACGCAATGGGCGATCCCAAAACCCCATACAGACTCACAAAATATCAGATATGGGATTATGTATGGTATTTTAGGTATCTCAGTGATGTGAATCAACTTACAAAACCAAAAATTACTTAGTATAACTCTCTGAATTTAAGAACAACTAGAATAGTAAAAAATAGCTAGTAATCTAGAAAGGGTGTGCAAATAAGCTTGGAATTTGGAACATAAATATATCAAACCTGAGAATTTTATTTGAAAGAGAATAATGCATCATATTGAATCATATTATACCATCCAAACTCATTCTCATGGACAAGAATCAATTATTATTGCAGTAGGAGGCTCAAATCCCTCATTTTGATGACTAGTTAAGCTTATACATATAAAACTGAGTATGCAGACTTAAGGGACAATAACATTTTGAATTGATAGAGAGAAATATAGTATTTATTAGTGGTTATATATATAATATATTAAAATAATCACTGACCATTACATCAATACTCACAATGATAAGAAGGAGGCCCAAAACATGACCCGGGAAGAGCTGAGAGCATAGGTGAAGCATGGGATTCATTGGAGCTTGATCTGAACATGATGTCGGTGGAAAAATATCTCTGGTATCACTTAAATGGATTAAATAAAGCACTCCATACCTGCAATAGAATATAATAGGACTGAAGGAGAGGGGAATGGAAGGTCTAGGGCTCATCTCCCAAGACTCTAAGGTGCATCACTCAGACAATAATGATCACATAGAATTAAGCAATCAAATCATCAACCAAACTGGAAGAATATGTGAAGGGCGTTGGAATACTTATTTTATAGAATTAATGTTGACCTGTTGAGCAAGTTACCTAGATTGGTGACTTGTGAGAATAGGTCACCCATGAGTGGACATACTTTTCTTTCTTTTCTTTGCTTTGGATTTCCTTATTTTTCCTTTGTTTTCCTCTTTTTTTGATTTTCCTTCTTTTCTGAACTTTCCTCCTTTTCCCGTTTTATCCCGCTATCTGGATTTATGCTGCTTTTCTTGAAATATTCCTCTTTTCTCATTTTTGGCATCATTTTTGGACTCTAGTGCTTACTTGACTTCTACTCCAAGTAATTTCCCCAACCTTATGCACTAATTCGAATTGGTGGGCCAATTTTTCCATTTATTCATCATAACAAATAAAAATATTAATTGCACCAATAATATTTAATGCTCCATAATTATTTATTCCAAGTGGGTAGCAATCATGGATAAATTTAAATGCACACTTATAATTAATTAATTGCCTCATCTTAAACCCTCATTAATTATTTAATTCAATTTGTCACTAGGATCCATGGGGTTCGATCTGCTTCATGGCGCTATCAAAATTGGGACATGACAGTCCTCCCCTCCCAAATCTACGTGTCCTCTAGTAGAAGAAATCTAGAGTGCTGCAAATTTGTCCATCATGTAGGATAAATGGAGTATGAATCCATGTGCAAAAAGGTTGACTTGCTCCATCAAGCCAACATGTAAAGTTTCTCCAAAACAAGCAATGGAAGGTTCCCATTGCTTGCATTGCACCCCCTTTAGTGAGAATGCCTTCTGATACAACTTATCAAAAACAATTATGCTTGGATCCCATTTCCTCAAATTTAAGTATCCAAATATTAGAATCCACCATAAAAATTTATCATCATAGGAAATGATATTCATGGTGTGGAAATCATACGACTGCACTAAAAAATGAAAGTTCTGAATGTAAAGTTCCAAATCTGCCATATTTTCCCACCCAACATTAAGTTATTTATGTGCTGGATGCACATAAACATTGTGTCTCATAGTGATGTTGCTGTAATGACATAGGTGTGAGTCCCATGTCCAACCCCAATGAGTATAGGCATCATCCAACCAACAAGCATGCCTAAAATTCTCACAATAAGATGATGCATCACAATTATCTCCAAAAATACAAGCAGAAAAATAAATAAGTGTCCCATCATCCAATCTAAGAAGGTACCGACACTCCAACCAAAAGGTACATGTGAACAGTTGCAATGGCTCAACTCTCTGCCACTGTTCATAGGGTACACGAATCCATCCAATTGTGTGTATTTCATCAACTCCTCTTGGCAGTTTGCTTGCTCAGCTGCCTTCCACTTCTCATGAGAAAATAATTTTTTGCAAGAAGACTCCATGTGTGACATGTAATATTCCACCCAATCCATACATGGTTGAATGGCATCAAATGACAGAAATATGTTCTATGTGGCTGCTAAGAGAGTGATGGTGCATTCAAAAAGTAATCACGAACACCTAGGAAAGCCTCCATCTCTTCCTATTGCACAAACAAAGAAAATCCATTCTCCTAATTCTCATCCGCACTTGATGAGGCTGAAATAGAAGCGTAAGTAGAACTATGAATCAAATGTCCAACATACTTATCCATCCAAATTATGGCTTCCCCATCTTCATCTTCATTTGAATATTCCATGAAAATAGGACTCCTTCTATGAGAAAAATCAGCCTTTCTCAGGAAATGTCCCTTTGCTTGTAACTCATCATCCACATCCCAAAATTCCTCAAGCACAAAAAATTTAGAATTGCCCTCATGTGCATGTGTATGAAAGGTATCCAATGTTTGCAAATTAAATCTTTGTGGTTTCCCACATGTTAAGACAATGTCAGTCACAATTTTTTTTTATTGCAGAAATTAAATTCTTCACCTCCCACATTCTTCACTTCAAAGATGTCTCTATCCACCCAATCAATGGATGAATAAGAAATTTTATTTGCTGAGCCATAAGGAATGTGATAAGCCATATTTCTGGTAGAGAATAACACTTCATCCATCCACTCAACCTCAAGGAGTGCTTGAATAATATTTTATTCCTCATAGCTTTTCATAAGCACCTACAAATCTAAGTGCATCTCTGTAATAACTCAAAAATTGGTAAAAATTTAAAATTTTTCATGTGACATAAAATGTCAAAAGTCATGGTTAAGGAACCACTAATGGTTAGTAGAATAATTAACAGTTTGCATGAGAAATGAAGATCAATTTGTTATAAGGTTCTGTATAACTCAAAATTTTATCTTTAAATACTGTATTAGTACTGTTTCAACCTAGTAGTTGCATTTTTACAAAAAGTAGAAAACAAAACTGTCTTTTTTTTTACTAATGCTAAGTAAAGTATTGTTTTCTATTGTCAAGTAGGGGAAAGATTCTTATGTGTGATCGGGGCTTACTTAGATTAAAGCTAACAGAGTGGGACTGATGGTTCTATATAGGTTTTAACAGGTAGGTGTAAGTTCCAGTAAAAATAGTATTTATATTTCGGTCAGGAAGATACTTCCCTAGCATGAATATGATGCTAGGCTTAGAATGTTTAAATGCAGACTGTCTCCATAAGAGGTAATGTTGACCTTGTTTATGTCGTTAAAACTTTGTAAGGACGTTGAAAACAAAACTACCTATGTATGAGTTAAAAAAATTGCATGATCAAATACTGTCAACTGTCCTCAAATCATTTGGATGTTTATGATTAAAATTCTAATGAATACTTGTATTCCTGTTTACAGTGATTGTAATTTAGAGTTTAATATTTAAACTATTATATCAATATGAGACCTTCTTTTACTTACGTCCCCAACTCCATACTGCATTTGGATTGAGATTTTCTTCCTAGCTGAAAGAATGCATTTAAATTTTTTTACAGTTTTTATCTCTATCGTATTTTATTTGTATTTTACACCTCGACTTCCTGGTGTACCACTAGCTATAAACTATACCTTTTCACAAGTTTGTTTAATTAAACTCTTGAGATAATTTTGTTGATTAACATACTATAGGAGATCTCATTTTTGCTTGGTCCTATTTAACCTTTTGCTTCCCAACTCTAATGAAATAAAATGGATACCTTTAGATCTCCTTTTTATATAGTTTAATATACAATATATATCTTTTAGCTATATCAAACATAGTTAGCAAAATAACTTGATTTATAAAATAAAACTCTAGAAGAATATCCATGTCTTAATCCTATAGTTAATATACTAAGCATGGAAATATTTCAAAAGTAAAATATTATTGGCAATCATAGGAATTGCATTGATTTAATGGTTATAGGATTTGATATGTAATGATTTTAAATGCAGATTCCAAACTGCATCAATGACTATAGAGAAGTTACCCACGTCGATGACAAATATAGAAGGACACGTGGAGGATCAAACCAATCGTTAAGTTGACTCTAGTTTTTTCCCTAATCTTCATTTGCAAGAGAGCGAGGGTTTCTTGTCTGGTGTGGCTGAGCTATGAGCTCGTGGCTGTTGTTACTCCATGTTGACTTCTAGGTTTCCCATTTCCACTGTGATCTAGGCCTCGTGATAAGTAAAGACTAGTTTTTATGTGTTTTATGACTGCTGTAAAGAAATTGTGTGAGTGAAAAATCATTTCCTTTATCGATTTGAAGATTGAGTTGGTAATTCAAACATAAAATAGTGGATAGAGCTTGAATAAGAGTGTTCTTCATTCTAGCTGGAGTGTTGTTCATTTCTTTTGGATTCATGGCTTAAGGTTTTAGTTGTAACCGATACATTCAACTCATCCATGGTATTCCTTTCCCATGTGCCATTGAGCTGCTCCAACTGCTTGCGTTCACAACTTCTCCAACAATAATCTTATCAGGTAAACTGCCGGTCAATTTCTTTAATGCATGAAAGCTATAAATTTCAAAAACATTTAAATGTTGCGTCTAATACTTGTTCTTATGTGTAGGTTCCTCTTACGACAAATGGGGTTAGCTGAAAGAGTTCATGGCCACACAAACCCTGGTAAGCCTCGGATTGCACTGAGGGTTTTTCTCCTACCTATGTTTATTTATTTAACTTAATATATTATGTTTAGGATAAATATTAAGACTAATAATAGTTCTGTAATTAGTCTGACTACTAATGATTATTATATATATTCAGTGAAATTAGTTAATATAGATACTTTCAGTAGATAGAGCAAGTACTGCTATTTTCTGTAATGAATCACATACAAACTAAAAATAAATCATTTGCATTTTTCATTCAGAGTTGATAAACAAATCATTACATCTACTTAATCAACCAGATGTACTAGAGTACTGCCTATACAAGGCGTGGAAAAATACAGTGTGGTAATTTATTTCTATTTACTTTTCATTTAGAAATAATACTACTGTTTTAAACATAATCTACAAATCACTAATTTTATCAATACACAATGCTCTTTTCTACATAAACCCTAACAAAACAATAACATGCATATCTTTGAAAAACTAGTAAACATTTGCTAAAACAGTAAATAAATTATAAATAACCCGACCAAATAAAAACATGTCAAATGATGAGGTGACAACAGCTTAAGGAGGCTGTTCCTCCCAACCAACTCCTAGAGAAAGCTTAGTCTGCACTTCCTCAGGACTGCCGAGCCTGTTTCCTGGTCCTCCTGGTAGAGTACTGGGTGAAGGATGTATCCTTAATGTTAGAATAATCAACCCATAGTTACCTACCTTAGACATTAATTAAATCATTTTTGTCTTATTACCTAGTCTCCTAAATTCCACTCTATGCTAGTTGCCTTCTACATGTCCTAGAAGTCAACACATGCCAAAACTGAGTCATGGAGCACTTGGGAAACTTCCTGGAAACCCATTTTATCATGTCTTTTTTATTCCAGATCCTCCAAAGTGCATATCTGCTTTTTTTGAAAAGCTGCCTATTTTATTGAGAATTAAGGCAAAAGGAAAATCTAGACTAGGTGTAGTTGACTTGTTTTTTTCCCACATCATCCTCCCTCCTTTTCTCCTAATAAAAGCATGTATGAGTTGTCTTTCCATCCCTCATTACCTTTCCTACTTGACTTAGCCAATTCATGAGCATCTTGGTGGATTTGGAAACTGCTTTATGCACCTATGGGGGATTTGACTAGATTTAGTAAGCCTACTTGTTGACCTTTTCGAATAGAATCCTTATGCATTTGAATCTCTCATGTAATTATATATTGCAGCAGCCTATTAATTGACAAGGTTGGCTATTGTACACTTATTCAATACATATTATTGTTATGCTCCAATTTCAGTCTCCTTTGATGTTAATTTTGCATGTTTGATTAGCAATTTTGTGAGTGTAATTGTTCTATCTCTTGGGTTCAATTTCCACACTTAAGACCTTCTATCACCTAAATAGTCAAATTATAGTAGTAATCCAAACCTACTCACAGCAGTAAGAACTTCATCCTAACAGCTGCATAAGTTCAGTTCTCAGCAGTTAACCCCTCAAACTCACTTTAATAAGTCCCCTCCATTGAATTTCTCATGTGCACTTCACTCACCCTGAATGATCACAATTCTAGAAATGAGTAGCCTTAATTTTCTTCAATGGGAAGTTTTATAACAATGCCTAGGTCTTCTGGGTCAGTTTTTACTTAATGAGCCACCTGCTCCAATTCCACTTTCTTGGGGAACGATGACCACAAATATAGGGAATTTGCCACCTACAACAGTTAGAAGTAGTTTGAGGATGCTGCCACTTGTCAATATATTGTCCACCCAGTCTCCTCCACCAAGTGACTAGTTAACACTCATTTAACAACTTCCCTAATCTATTGTCTCATCATTTATTTATTTATTAATAAAATATTTTAAAATACATTAATTATCCTTGACCCCACTTGGTCATCAATTACAAACTTATCATAAAATATAACATAATGTTCCTCAATAACATTAAATTGTTTTTGCAAATTGGGGAATGTGACAATCTCCTGATCTTGCTCCCTCTGTTCAAAAGTGCAATCAACGTTGTGAAAATAGATGAATGGCGTGTCAGAGGGTAGGAAATATATTTACAAATTCTCATGAAGTTTCTCTATCTCTATCTTGGATTCTTGGAGTGCCCATTGAGTGCTCTTCAAGGAATCTTGGGTGGTCATCAACTCTTGTGTGAGATTACAAATTTCTTCTCCATCCTTCAAGGATGCTCCATGCAACACATCAGCAAGCTCAATCAAATCATCTCTATTAGAAATCAATTGTAAGAATTCCCCTTGTATTGTAGACAATCCCTTCCACATCTCCTCCTTGGCTTCAAGAGAAGATTGATCTTCCAATGAAGCAACTATCCAACACTGTTGTGCCACTAAAGAATGCATGTCTTGGAGAAGGTGTAAGTCCTTTTGAATATTCTTTTCATCCATTTTCAAAGGAAAAGGAAATGAGTGGGGTTCTTGAGGAAAATCACCCCCTTCTTCCTTTCTGTAATTTTCTTGTTGTGACTTGCACTTCTCTTTATGAATATTTCTTTCTGTTTTCCCACCTGCAAGAATAGATCTATCATATATATCCACAATGGTGATAGTGGGATTGAGATTCTCAGTGAGTTCAAGAATATCCTCTGATGTGGCTAGAACTTCATCATGCTGCAAGAGAATCCAAAATTCAGAACCGTGTGCATCCATTTGTACCAGATTTTTCTCCGTCAGATTTCCTAGTTAACACCTAGCTCATGGGGGATTTCCTTCCACTTCATGGGAAATTCAAATGATGAATTCAGATATGATATTTCTTCTTCTTTTGTATCTGATCCAAAATATTCCTTCACCATATTATCTCCATTGACACCCTCACCCTTCTTTACACGGATTGTGTGATCACCAACAAAGAAACTAGGAATGAATTTATCTCCCTCACAATTGGCCTTCCTCTTGCAGTCCTTAGATGCATGTGGATAATTTTTTCCTTTCCATGGATCCAAGGGATGTAAATGAACATGGATTTTGCAAAAATAAGAACCTTCATCACACATGTTCTTCACCTTATCCTCTTCTTGTATAGACATCGTGGTGACCTTCTCTTCCACAAAAAAGTATGCTTCACACCCAAGCGGTGTGGCCTTGCTTTCTTCTTCTGTATGCCGCTCCTAAGGTGACTCTAACTCTGATTCGTAATCATATTTTGGATCTGATCCAAAATATTTATCTTCAGCCACAAAATCCCACATATTGACAAGTGATCTAGAGATCATCCATCAAGAAGCTTGAATTGCATTCCTCTTCAACTTCTCCTCTTATGCAACCACCTTGTGGTTATTTGCACTTCAGCTGATGGATATTTTATTTTCCTTGATCACTTAAAGAACTAAGTGAACCTCATCCCTTTTCCATGATTGAGAATGGTTTTAGCCCTCATCCTCCTCTTCATATTTCCTATCCAAGATATTTAGACCAACATGCCCTCCTTTTTCCTCATCAATACTTCCATTAGAAGTGGTATGTGTTTCTTCCTCTGTAAGGTTCATGACCTTTTCCATTGAAGGATGGTTTTTCAGTGTGTTTCTGCCTTTCACACACATGGGTCATGTGGCAGAAATATTCAAGACACTCGGTGTGTCCTTGAGGGCAAGTCTCGAGTCAAGGTTGCCACTTTGTTCTTGACTCCTCCGTTTAGGCTCAACTCCTAACGAAGCCAAGGAAGGTAGACCCTATTGAGTTACTAAGGAGAATTACCTAGTGTTGTGATGTTTAAACTGACTGAGTTATTTAGGATTTTACAATTTAACTATAGATAATCAAAGATGGCAAGATGTAAAAGATGAACACACGAAAGCACAATACTGAGACACAATATATATATATATATAAAACAAGAAATTAACCAGTGCCTTAGAATGGAGTCAAAAATAGAATCAATATGCTTGCGTGTGCTTGGAGTGAATGTTTTGCAATTGCCTCTTGGTATGTTTTAAGTTAAATGTGAAGTATGAGTTGATTAAATTAGGCAAAGGGGGGACTCCAGATATACCCGAGAGTACTTGGAGTATGTCCAAAACTAAACCTTCACGGCTACCCGCAAGAAATATGTGGGCTAAAATGGAGTCTCTGGGGATATTTTTCATAACAATCCCATTAGGGTGTGACAGAGATCGGCACCCCGAGGTCACTTTTCAGAAGTTCCCGCTTCCTTTGGGTATTTTGCCACCGTAGAGGTTTGATCTAGGTGTTGGATTTTCACCTGATGGTTTGTCAATTGGGGAGAGTGAGTCCTAATTATGCTAGTCACCCAAGTGCTTTTGATACATATTGACTAATCGGGTGAACCGCATCCAAGTGCAGAGAATACACACTGAAGTCTTGTAAATTTTAATAAGTTTTAAACCAGGTGTTCTTGTTTAAAAGAAAACCCTCCAAGAACCTCTTTCAATCCAAGTGGATCTCAATCAGGGAATCTAGGAGGGGTTAATTTTATAATTTCTGATAAATAAATGATGAAAAATAAAATAGATCCACAATTTTAGTTTTCTAATGAATCCTACCATGAATCTCTTTCCCCTTTTGGGTCAATCGAGAAATCGTGGGGTAAGTATTATTATTAATTTGAAATACAAAAAGTGGAATATGAAATTAATAATAGAATCAATTATACTACCCTGCAAATTAGATCAATGCTAGTTTAAAAAATAAAGAAGCAGAAAGCGACGAAAAGGACACCGACGCAAATCCCCCTAGGGGGGATGGGGAATGGGCTTGAAAGAGCCTATTCCAAAAATGATTTTATTTATTATTGGTTACAGAATCAGTGAACTAAAATTATCAGAAACTTATTGGTCCTTATACAGGCTGAAACCAATATTTTACAACTTTGGAAAAATTTTGAGTTTTTAGTGAAAAGGGACACCCCTGGGGGGATTTGAACGCTCCTGAGGCCACTTCGGACAGAAGCTTCCTTTCTTTTCTGTCAGACATGATAAAATATAGTGATCATATTAGAATAACATACGCCCAAAATCACTTTAAGAGTGCCTTTGGATCAGCCTACCTTATCTAAGAAAAAATGAAGTTAAAACTAGCCAAACAGGCAGAAACGGAACCAAGGAAAGCAAGATTTCCTTGGGATCTTGGCTTGCTGTTTGTGCAGCCAATTAAATATGCACTGATATTGCAGAATATTAAATTTTATAACAGCGAAAGTAAATCTAATGCATGCGATCTACAAGTTTTCTTTAAATTTTCATGCAAAAAGATGATTTCCCTAAAGCTAGATCTAGAATGCTTATGAAACTTTTTTGAGTGCAAGATCTAGACCGTGAGATATGAAATATCAGATCTATGTATATTTTACTTTGATGAAATAGATCCAAATGAAATCAAAGCTATGAACCGAACAAAGTAACCGGGTAAAGTGTTGATTTTGAGGGAGGAAGAGGAGGAAAGAAATGCTGGTTTCCTTGAAGATCCACAGTGGAGCTTTCAGGTGGAATGTCGAGGGACTATGCCTTTTGGAAATTTTTGAAGAGAGTGAAGAAACAAACTATATCAGCATCCTCTCCAATGTGGGAACCTGAAACTCAGCTAAAATCAAAGAACTTGGCAAGAAACTTGTGAGATCCGATTAGTACATACACATAGATTCAAGATAACATGCATATAAACTTATAGGACATGCTAAATCAATATCTCTGAACATGCATCAAAGGAAAGAGATGGACAATAAACTTATTGAAGAGCACCTTTCCTATCAATATTATAATAAGCTTATTATCAATCTTAACAACAGATCTACAAGCAATTAGCAAAAAATGACCACAGATACAGGTTACCTCAGTAAAACAATGGCAATAATCATCCACACATGCAATGGCACCACACCGTCTTTCCTCCAAAGCTTTTATTTATTTCAAATGAAGAATAACAACAGTACAATAGCAGCAGCGCCTCAATCCTAATTCTAACTAGCTTGGAAGAGGAGGTTGTGCCTGGATATATACAAAAACTAGAAGATCCAGCCCAGGGGGGCACAAATCCCAAGGAGATAGACCAAATATGCTGATGGAGAGTCCATCAATGCCTGATATGTGTCTAACTGAGCCAAATCTGAGTCTCACTGAGTGCAATTCTGAATCGGAGAGCTGATCTGACTGACACCTCAACCTGTTGACTGAAGCATCCACCAAAACTCATCCAGATGAACCAAAACATGTTGAGGAGAGAGGGAGGGAAAAATTCCCCATAAAGGATGCTGAAGATCAACTCTAGATCTGA
>LPNX010832777.1:38124-60587 GCA_001517045.1 Pseudotsuga menziesii | reverse complement strand
AAAAATTGAAAAATTGAAAAACACCTAGGGGGACTTAGACATGTTCATATGACTCAAAAATGATGTATAGCATGCTTATACATTGACACATAGACTCTAATAACCTCAAAAGGCCTAAATTCCAAGCCGACCACCCCAACTTTGGAGGTATGGAGTGAAAAACTCAGAAATTATCAGTCGTTTGTTCAACAACCAATAATAACCAAGGGAAAAAACACCCTGGGCTGATCGGATTGACAAATGAAGTCTAAGAGACCGAGTCTTTTACAGACACTATCATGCTAGAACATTTATTACAATTCCCCCATGGTGTATGAACATGTGATATGATACAACAAGCACTTCCCAGAAGTACTTCGACAAGTCTTTTGAAGTCCGAACAAGTTAACCCTGTCCGGTTCACCGAGATAACTTGATAAAAAACACTAAGTACAACTGAGGTGGTAACATTCTGGCTCCAACTGTGGGACATGTGCTCGATCTGGTCTTTAAGGAAAGGAGAGGATATGAGAACATCAGAATCTCTAGTTTGTATACCCTGTAAACACATCTCAACTTGACAAGAAAAACCTCAGTAGCACAAGTTTTATAAAAAACCAAATGAACCACTAACTTGATTTATTTAAACAACATAAATGTAACTAACTAAAAGAAGCAAAGTTTTATTATAGCTAAGTATAAAATAGAAATGCATAAAGTGAATGCCCTCTTTCAAGGAGCTTATTTTCCTACTCTAAGCATGATATAACAAGGGTTAAGTGTAATCAGAAATCCAATGCAACCACCTAAGCATCTTATTAACATAAAAGAAAATTTCATTGTCTTTGGTTACCAGCCAAAGTAAGGATACCTTATTCAGAAATTGCAAACCTGTGTGATGATTTAGAATGGGTGGGATGGATGGGAGATCATAGACATGAATAATGTCATAAAACTTCTTTCCAAACTTGTATGTGCTCATGCAGGCTGCTTCTATCCATGACTGGATAGGACTGATATACCAATCATAACGATGAGGTAGACTGACTACATCATCATACTGATCATCGGGGCTTATCAAATGATAACTTGTTGCACAAGCCCCAAGTAGATCCAAATCATAAGGAACCTCTATATGTGAAAAATATGGCTGAGACTGACATTCCACTGACTGCATTACATCTGACTATTCACAATACTGTTTCTCAATGTCTTCATTGTTGATACCCTTGTGCGGCTCTACATGGTATGATTTTGAATGATCACATGAAAATTATGAATGCTCCTCTTCCATACTAAGGTTTTCCCAGGCATCCAGATCTGTGCTTCCCTCTATGGATGTATCGTAGATTGGACTTCCAAAAATTTTTGAATAGACACTCCCATTGTTGGACATATCATGGATGGGATTCTCCATAATATTTTCACAAGTTGGATTATCTATGAAATTCCAATATTCATCACTCCCATCCATGTCATATGTGGGGGACTCTTCATTGATGGCATCATGCTCCTGCCTGTCCATGTCTTCCTTGTATTCATAACAATATTCTTCAGATAAAATGTTACAAGGCAATAAAATTTTCAAACCTTCATCAACATGAGGAGAACAAGGTCTACTGTCACCACACACTATAGTGATCTTATCATAGGTTTTGTTTATAGGATTCTATTATGATATCATTAAGAGGATCTTCAATATTATCTTCAATCAAGGAATTTTTTTGGACATATTCAATGGGATTACTTGGTATGTGTTGCTCAGTGGATTTCTCTAGAGGGATTTCTAGAAAGGTATCAACATTGCAACACACTTAAGAATACACCAAATCTTCAATGTCTTCAGCTATGGTGACATGAGGAGAGTCTTCAACAATGTGTTCCATCATGGGCTCCTCTTGGAGCCCTTCAATATGATCATCTTGGATTTTTGCTTCCTCAGAATCTTGCTGTGTATTGGGAGATACCTCATATTCTTTAAGAAGACGCTTAATTTTTTATTTTCTTAAATAAATACCATGATGCTTTTTTATGGGAGTATCATGAACCTCCTCTTCACTTAAATGTTCAAGAAGTGTTTCCAAGTCTTCAATACTTTGTATTATGGAAAAAGGTCCATCATATGTTTCCGTGTGATACTCTGTCCCAGATAGGTAGAAGGTACAGATCTTTTGAAGGAACTTTTTTAAACCATTCATACTACCCCTACCATCATGCCACTGCTCTAAAAACATCCAAAGGAATCTTGGAAAAGAAGTTATAAATTTATTAGGAAGGCCCTAATAGAACCAACAACCAGCCTCACCCTGAAAAGTGAGAGCAAACATTTCCATCATATTGCCCTCATGAATAATATTTAAGTCAACAATCAACTGAAGGAAAGATTTGACATGCCAAATGGCCGAGTCACCATAATCTCCATAAAATGTTGGAAGCCAGTTATATGCAATCGCCAAACCATCACCATAGTTAGGAAAACCCGGGATTTTTGAGAAATCGATAGGTTGAAACATTAAGTTTAACTGGGCACCATATTTCTCCTTTAATTCATCCAACATAGTATCCATTTGATATAATGATTAAACCTTGTACTGACAAGGTGGAGCTATCATGTGATGAGCTTTAAAGGTTTTAACATGTCGCATGGGCTCATATACACACAACAAAACTTCACAAGTTTATGAGATAACAGGGTTTTATCCCTTCAATGGAGTCGCCATGTGAAAAAGAAAAATAAGCATTTATAAATCTTTTCACAAAAAATATTTTTTGCTTTTCTTTGTAAAAATAAAACTAGAAAAAGGTCAGTGGAGTCACCAGATGAAAATTAAATATCTACTCTAAGCATTCATCAAACAAAGCAAAAACAAAAAAGGAAAAAAAAAAGTCGTACTTGGGAATAAAAATATTTATCCCCGGCAATGGCTCCAAAAAGTGTTGCCGCCTTTCACACACCTGGGTCACGTGACAGAAATATTTAAGCCACTCGGTGTGTCCTTGGGGAAAAGTCTCGAGTCAAGGCTGTCACCTTGATCTTGACTTCTCCGTTTAGACTCAACTCCTAACGAAAACAAGGGGGGTAGACCCTATTAAGTTACTAAGGAGAATTACTTAGTGTTGTGATGTTTCAACTGACTGAGTTATTTAGGAGTTTACAATTTAACTATAGATAATCAAAGATGGCAAGATGTAAAAGATGAACACACGAAAGCACAATAATGAGACACAATATATATATATATATATATATATATATATATATATATAACAAGAAATTAACCAGTGCCTTAGAATGGAGTCAAAAATAGAATCAATATGCTTGCATGTGCTTGGAGTGAATGTTTTGCGATTGCCTCTTGGTATGTTTTAAGTTAAATGTGAAGTATGAGTTGATTAAATTAACCAAAGGGGGGACTCCACATATACCCGAGAGTACTTGGAGTATGTCCAAAACTAAACCTTTACGGCTACCCGCAAGGAATATGTGGGCTGAAATGGAGTCTCTGTGGCTATTGTTCGTAACGCACCCGTTATGGTGTGACAGAGATCGACGCCTCGAGGTCACTTTTCATAAGTTCCCGCTTCCTTTGGGTATTTTGCCACCGTAGAGGTTTGATCTAGGTGTTGGATTTTCACCTGATGGTTTGTCAATTGGGGAGAGTGAGTCCTAATTATTCTAGTCACCCAAGTGCTTTTGATATAGCTTGACTGATAGGGGTGAACCATAGCAAAGTGCAGAGCATACACACTGGAGTCTTGTAAATTTTAATAAGTTTTAAACTGAGTGTTCTTGTTTAAAAGAAAACCCTCCAAGAACCTCTTTCGAACCAAGTGGATCTCAATCGGGGAATCGAGGAGGGGTTAATTTTATAATTGCTGATAAATAAATGATGAAAAATAAAATAGATCCACAATTTTAGTTTTCTAATGAATCCTACCACGAATCTTTTTCCCCTTTTGGGTCAATCGGGAAATCGTGGGGTAAGTATTATGATTACTTTGAAATACAAAAAGTGGAATATGAAATTAATAATACAATAAAGTATACTACCCTACAAATTATATCAATGCTAGTTTAAAAAATAAATAAGCAGAAAGCGACGAAAAGGACACCGACGCAATTCCCCCTAGGGGGGATGGGGAATGGGCTCGAAAGAGCCTATTCCAAAAATGATTTTATTTATTATTGGTTACAGAATCAGCAAACTAAAATTATCAGAAAATTCTTGGTCCTTATATAGGCTGAAACCAATATTTTACAACTTTGGAAAATTTTTGAGTTTTTAGTGAAAAGGGAGACCCCTGGGGGGATTTGAACGCTCCTGAGGCCACTTCGGACAGCAGATTCCTTTCTTTTCTGTCAGATATGATAAAATACAGTGAGAATATTAGAATAACATACGACCAAAAGCACTTTAAGAGTACCTTTGGATCAGCCTACCTTATCTAAAAAAAATTGAAGTGAAAACTAGCTAAACAGGCAGAAAAGGAACCAAGGAAAGCAAGATTTCCTTGGGATCTTGGCTTGCTGTTTGTGCAGCCAATTAAATATGCACTGATATTGAAAAATATTAAATTTTATAACAGCGAAAGGGAATCTAATGCATGCGATTTACAAGTTTTCTTTAAATTTTCATGCAAAAAGACGATTTCCCTAAAGCTAGATCTAGAATTCTTATGAAATTTTTTTGAGTGCAAGATCTATACTGTGAGCTATGAAATATCAGATCAATGTATATTTTACTTTGATGAAACATATCCAAATGAAATCAAAGCTATGAACCGAACAAAGTAACCGGGTAAAGTGTTGATTTTGAGGGAGGAACAGGAGGAAAGAAATGCTGGTTTCCTTGAAGATCCACAGTGGAGCTTTCAGGTGGAATGTCGAGGGACTATTCCTTTTGGAAAGTTTTGAAGAGAGTGAAGAAACAAAATAGATCAGCATCCTCTCCAATGTGGGAACCTACAACTCAGCTGAAATCAAAGAACTTGCCAAGAAACTTGTGAGATCCGATTAGTACATACACAGAGATTCACGATAACATGCATATAAACTTATAGGACATGCTAAATCAATATCTCTAAACATGCATCAAAGGAAAGAGATGGACAATAAACTTATTGAAGAGCACCTTTGCTATTAAGATTATAATAATCTTATTATCAATCTTAACAACAGATCTACAAGCAATTAGCAAAAAATGACCACAAATACATGTTACCTCAGTAAAACAATGGCAATAATCATCCACACATGCAATGGCACCACACCATCTTGCCTCCAAATCTTTTCTTTATTTCAAATGAAGAATAAAAATAGTACAATAGCAACAACACCTCAATCCCAATTTTAACTAGCTTGGAAGAGGAGGCTGTGCTTGGATATATACAAAAACCAGGAGATCCAGCCCAGGGGGGCGCAAATACCAAGGAGATAGAACAAATATGATGATGGAGAGTCCATCAATGCTTGATCTGTGTCTAACTGAGCTAGATCTGAGTCTCACTTAGTGCAATTGTCAATCGGAGAGCTGATCTGACTGACACCTCAACCTGTTGACTGAAGCATCCACCAAAACTCATCCAGATGAGACAAAACATGTTGAGGAGAGAGGGAGGGCAAAATTCCCCATAAAGGATGCTGAAGATCAACTCTAGATCTGATTTGATCACCTCCTTCAGTCAAGGATTTATCAGATCCAGTCAATCTGCTTTAGATCTGACTGATTTCAATCAAATCGGCTGAGAATCCATTGATTTATGATTTTTGATTTGCTCCATTATTCATCAATTTATTAATTAAAATAATCAATAATTGATTTTTGGGGCTTTCTGACCTGAGTGATGGAAAATCACTCAAAACTAAGAAATAGTGGGTCCATGGGTTTACATGGTGCTCTTAGCTTGAAAATGAGCACCTACATGAATGAAACTGATTAGTTGGCCCACTTTTATTACAAAATCAAATTTTCCAATTAAACTATTAAAAAATAGCCTAAGTTTTGGAAAAATTAAAATTTAATAAAAAACACTGAAAAAACTAAAAAATTGAAAAAATGAAAAACACCTAGGGGGACTTAGACTTGTTCATATGACTCAAAAATGATGTCTAGCATGCTTATACATTGACACATATACTCTAATAACATCAATAGGCCTAAATGCCAAGATGACCACCCCAACTTTGGAGGTATGGAGTGAAAAACTCAGAAATTATCAGCCGTTTGTTCAACAACCAATAATAACCAAGGGAAAAACACCCTGGGCTGATCGGATTGACAAATGAAGTCTAAGAGATCGAGTCTTTTACAGACACTATCATGCTAGAACATTTATTACAATTCCCCCATGGGGTATGAACATGTGATATGATACAACAAGCACTTCCCAAAAGTACTTCCACAGGTCTTTTGAAGTCCGAACAAGTTAACCCTGTCCGCTTCATCGGGCTCACTTGATAAAAACCACTAAGTACAACTTAGGTGGTAACACAGTGGATATTGTTTCTCCAAGCAAGCTGATGAAAATTTACTCTCTAGAATAGTACTCATGTTACTACTTTTGCAAGATATGCTAAAAGAATACCGAAACAATCTCATAATGCTTAGAACAACATATGCCTTTGCTGCATATTTCTTTTTTGCTTCTCTTTATTCTTCCTTACTCACATGGTTGGAACAACTTGGTTCCTCTATGGATGATTTTCAGCTCTTCAAAGAATTCTCATCCACATCCTTGGGCTCAAATACAAATCTGAAATAAAAATAATCTTTGAAAGGAATGGATTTACAAATATCTTCCCCCAAAGAAAGATACTCTTTGTAGTGGCGGGGCAAGTTTTCATTTGGATCTATCATCTTTGCTAAATCCTTCTTAGGATTATCCATTGGTGGTTCAACCATTTTGTTTTCATACTCCTCATTTTCAAAAACGTAACCATCATGGTCTCTTGAAATTTGAAATCTATTATTAACATAGATCAGATCCTCTTCTTCAACAAACTGATGGAAGTCTTCTTCAATTATTGGTGGTAACCTCATAGTTGCAACTGGATTTAGTGATATGTAAAATTAGTCAACAGACAACCTGCTTTCCACAGGAGTGGAGGAAAGTGCTCTGATACCACTGTAATATCCCTAATCTAATATCTAGATCAGAATGTTTTGTTTTTGTTTTTGTTTTTTTTTCTTGTATCTAGAGTAATCAGCAACTAGCCGGTTTCATACTCGCGTGACACGGGGTCGATTCTGACCGCTACCACTATAACCTCCAGGAGAATACGCTGACCCCCACAACGCATCTCAGGCTGCAATGAGGTTTGAACCCTTGAATTTCTTAACAGCCTATACACCTTAACAAGTGCACAGTTTCCAATTGGTCTACACCTCTGGGGGTATATCTAGATCAGAATATTAACTTTCTTTAAATTTAAATTAAATTTATGCTATTACACTTGCAAACATTTAGTAAATTGCTAACTGGGAAATTAAGGTATTTTGCTGGGATAAATTATAGAAAAAGGGAGTGGGAAGTATCCAAAATTATTTTAGACATATAATTTCCTCTCCCTTAACACATTTATATGTGACTCCATTTAGGTTTCAAAATCCGCTATGCAGAAACCTACTTCCACGCTTATGGGCCACCAAATCGTGAAACTAGGGAGAGTAGTTTCAGTCTTCTACAACTAGGGGATTCGGGAAAATTGAAGAGGGATGGTAAATAATTTATATAACATAATAAATGGTTTTATATAGTTTGTAACAGGTCTGGAAGGTTTTGGGAAGTTAGGGAAGAAATTTGAGTTTTTAGGCAATTTTGGCCTACTAAGACCCTACGTAATGGGGGATCCCTAAACCCAGTATAGAATCAATGAATATAATATATGGGATTATGTATGGTAAGTATGTATCTTAGTGATCTGTTGCAACTTACAGAACCAGAAATTACTAAGTATAACTCTCTGAATTTAAAGAACAACTAGACTAGTAAAAAATAGCTAGTAATCTAGAAAGGGTGTGCAAATAAACTTGAAATTTGGAATAGAAACGTATCAGAAATGATAATTTAATTTAATAGAGAATAATACATCATATTAAATCATACCATACCATACAAAATTGTTCTCATGGACAAGACTCAGTTATTATTGTAGTAGGAGGCTCAAATCCCTCATTTTGATGACTAGTTAAGCTTATACATATAAAAATGAGTATGCAGAATTAAGGGATAGTAATATTTTGAATTGATAGAGATAAATACATTATTTATCAGTGTTTATGTATATGATATATTAAAATAATCACTAACCATTACATTAAGACTCACAATGATAGGCAGGAGGCCCAAAACATGACCCGGGAAGGGCTGAGAGCATAGGTAAAGCATGAGATTCATTGGATATCAACTTGAAGGTGATGGAGGATGAAAAATATATCTAATATTACTTCAATGTATGAACCCAAATACTCCATACCTGCAATAAAAGAGAATAGGACTGAAGGAGAGGAGAAGGGAAAGTCTGGGGCTCATCTCCTAGGACTCTAAGGTGCATAACTCAGAAAATAATGAATTCTAGGTTGATCACCTTTGAATTGGATCAAGGAGTACACAGGATTTTGTCTGCAATTAGCTTCCAAGATCCAGTCTCAATTCGGAATTTGGCCGTACATCAATGCATTATTGATGAAGGGGCATCCACCTACGTTATGTCAACTTTCATTTGGCATAAAATTGGGTCCCCTACCCTACAACCTTCCACCACTACTCTTCGCACCTACGATGGCTGCTCTAATCAACCAAAGGGGTTTCTGACGAAAGTTCCTATTGATTTAGCAGGTAAAACAATGTTGATTGACATTGAGGTTGTCAATGTCCAACTTTACTACAACCTCCTCCTAGGACGTAGCTACATGTATTCCATGCGAGTCGTGGCCTCTACCATATTTTGACTACTGATGTTATTTCATGATGGGGAGATTGTGACTGTCAACAAATTGACATACTATGATCTTAATGGGTTGACCATGTTAAAACACTTCCTTCCAACTATCATCTCTACCATTAATAGTGTGTCCATTCCATATTTATCTACTTTTGGCTTGGGCCTATTCACTAACACTCCTATGATGGACACCTTTTTGTCCTTAGCACGTCCACCTTTTCTGAATGATGTATCAAAATTGTGCACGATCAGAGCTGGTACCATTCTGACCACATCGCAACCCAAACCATAGTCACTAGGGAACTATTGGTGTTCCTTTCCAGTCCACACAACTCCCTTCCTGTTTCCACCGTCTAACATCATGAGCAATCCTATCATGGCTTCTCTAAACCTATGAAATTTCACATTGGGAATTCCTGTATGGTACCTCGATCCACCCACCCTGCCCCCAACTCCCCAAGTCATGTTGACTCCCATCCAACACATTGTGATAATGTCAAACCCATCTCCTGGTCCATCGAAGACTACTCCCATCTCCAAGCCGACCCCTCCTCCTCCAAAGAAGGCTGGGGGAAAGGTCGCCAAAGAAATGATTGAAATACATTCGACTCCCATGTGTGCTTTGTGCGATTTCCAAGTGCGTGTGACAAAAAAATGTCTTGAGTTTCCTATCCTTCACACACATATGTACACTATAACTAAGGTCGATGGCACTCCAATGGTCACCGTATTGGATCTATCAGTGGTCAAGAACATGTCATTGCGAAACCAACCATCCTTGTCCAGTTTGTCGCTTGTATAGTCATTAATCTCACAATTGTACATAATTTCCTAAGTATCGGTGACTCCTTAGAAACCTTTGGAAGCACTCCCATAAGTTTGACATCACCGTCCTTGAGGATATCCACCCTCCAATTTATTCCTCTGACACAATCAACACCATATACATGATCTCCAGTTCGAATGTTCCTTCTATTCCCTCAGACATAGAGGATCCCTTCAATTTATCCATGCACTGTTTTAACAATGATGAGGAAATCCTTGAAGCTATGTTGTCTCTTGAGTACCCTTAGGATGATATGAACCATCACTCATTATTTATTCTCAAGGAACCTCTTTCATCATCGGATCAATACTCAGTTGAAGCCAAAGACTTTAACCATGGAAAAGTAGACTGGTTCAAGAACCCCATTCCAGCACCCAACGCCTTTGAAGAGAGACACATGGCTAACATTTCACCAACTATCAAGGTCAACATATCAACCAATCCTAATGTAATTGAATATATTACAATCGGAGCATATTTCTCCACTGAAGAAGTTGCTTCATTTAAAGCACTTTTTTAGGAGTTCAATGATATTTTCGCTTGGTCTTATACCGAGATGCCTGGTCTTGATCCATCTATTGTCGAACATCGTATTGAAACATGGCCTAATATTTCGCCCGTACGCCAAAATCAAAGACCTATTCACCCAGCAAAGGCTCCTGCTGCAAAAGTCCATATTGAAAAATTGCATAAAGTAGGTTTCATATACCCCATTGCGTATACCACTTGGGTTTCCAATCCTGTTCTTATTAATAAAAACCAAGGTAATATTTGTGTCTGTACTGACTTTCGTGATTTGAACTTGGCATGTCCCAAGGAAAATCTCCCCACTCTATTCATTAATGGGATCATTGATGCATGTGTCAGACATGAAGTCTTTTCTTTCATGGATTGTTTTTCCGGTTATAACCAAATTCAGATCCGGAAAGAACACCAGTACACGACTACTTTCACAACCCCCTGGGGCACATTCACGTATCGATTTATGCCATTTGGCCTTAAAAATGCTGGAGCTACTTTTCATTGGGCCATGAAATTCTGCTTCCATGACCTAGTCCATATCATCATGGTTTACCTACCCGACCTCACCACTCACTCTCGGAAGCATTCACAACATCTAGATGACTTACGACAAGTCTTCTTACGATGTCGCAAATACAACATCCACTTGAACCCTCTCAAGTGTGTGTTTTGCTTCCTAGTTGGGAATTTACTTGGGTTTATCGTCTCCTATAAATGGATTGTGGTCGACCCTCTGAAGGTTCAAGCCATTATGAATCTTCCCTCACCATGTAATTTGTGCCAACTGCAAAGTCTCCAAAGAAAGGCCAATTTCCTTTGCTGTTTGATTCCATACTATGCGACAAAAGTACATGGTTTCTTATGACTGCTTTGTACAAACAATTTTTTTGTTTGGGATAAGCATGTGCAAGACACTTTTGACGCATTGAATCAAGCTATAGATTCTTCTCCATTGTTGTCTCCACCTGACTTCACTAAGGAGCTCATTCTCTATGTGTTGGCATCTGAAAATGCCATCGCTGGAGTTTTGGTCCAAGAAGACGATGCTCATCAAGAGCATGTGATCTATAATGTAAGTCAGAATATTTTTGGCCCCCATTTACGTTACTCACATGAATACAATATGGACCTCGCCATCATGTTTAATGTTCATAAGCTATGCCATTACATCCTTTTGATCTGCACTCGAGTCATGGTTGATTCCAAACCCATGAGGTATCTCTTGAGCTACTACCTTGTTCAATGTCATGCTTCCAAGTGGATTGTTGTTCTCCAGGATTACGATTTGGAATTTGTTTTCCCTAAGAGCACCAAATCTCTACCATTAGCTTCCTTAATGAAAGACCTCCCTCTGTCGTTTGCTTATCACCTATCACAGTTAACCTTCCAGATGAATTTCTATTTGTCATATCCACGGAATACCCTTGGTATGGGGGCATTCTCCTGTACTTGCGCACTCATAAGTTCAAGGCTCATTTAAGACATGAATATCGTCAGTGTATTCAACACCAGGCTGCTTGCTATCTCCTCATATATAATTTCTTGTACCATCAGGGCATCGATAGCATATTGTGTCAATGCCTCACCCATGATGAGGCTGAAAAAGTCCCGAATGATTGTCACAGTGGAGCCTGTGGTGGCCACCTCTCTAGTTTGGATACCTCCCAGAAGATTCTCTATGCAGATTATTTTTGGCCTACCATCTTTTATGATTTCATAAATGCAGTTAAAAACTGCCGCAATTGTCAACTCTTTTCTCCCAAAGAAAGGACTCCTCCCGCACTGTTACATCCCATGGTCACAGTTGGTCCCTTATGCAAGTGGGAAATTGAATTCATGACTTGTAATCCCACCTCGGCCAATGGTCATAAGTACATCATCATGGCCATTGATTATTTCACTAAATTGGCAAAGGCCATGCCTACATTAAATTTTGAGGATGACATGATGACACGTTTCCTTTTCAACCATGTTATAACATGTTTCGGTGTCCCCCAGTAGATAGTCTCAAACCATGGTTCTCATTTTGAGGACGCGGTTTGGACAGGGATTTCGATCATGTTGAAGTTTGAAAACTAGTACTCTGCATACTACCCTCATGGAAATATACAAGTTGAGGCTTTCAATAAGATCCTGTAGAAGAGAATAAACCCTAGCTATGTGCAGAAGCACCTACCTTCCGTCTTTAATACAAAAGGATAGAGTGTGGATTGAGAAAAACCTACAACAAATTATTAGAGGCAAATAAAGTAGAACCTTCAACAAAATGTTAGAAATAATAACATGTATATCTAAACAACCTACGAAACAAAAATTAACAGACGAAATGAGACCATATACCTTCCAACTTAGTTTAAGTTGGGGCCACCATACACAGGCTCATGAAGTTACTTCTCTGCAAGGTTGGGTGCTATGGAGCAAGGCTCAACATGCAAGAGGTTTGGCTAATGGATTAAAATGGAGTGAAGGGAATGAATGGCTTGAGAGTTCTGGTTTCTCAGGGCACTCATACGAGTAGAGTATTGGTATAAAGAAATGAAGGTGTGTTGAAAGTGACGCCCACCCTCTTATTTATAGCTTTTTTCTCTTGTTTTAGGGTTTTTAGCCCTTGGTCAGGGTTTTAAGTGATTTTTAGGGTTTAAAGCCCTTTTCGCCTCTTTCTTAGATCCTTTTGGGGTTTTTAGTCCCTTTTAGGGTTTTTAGCACCTTTTTGAGGGCTTTAGTCCCTTTGTGAGATATTTTGGCTCTTTTGTGGGTTTTTAAGCCCTCTTTTTGATATTTTTGAGCCTTTCAGGGGAAAGCATAGGTTAAACAAGGATGTGGGGGTCAATAAGGGTTCGAAAATGGATGTCTTGATGTGGTGTAGGCCATATAGAGCAAGTTTGCTATTTTTTTTAAATAGATTTCCGAATGATGTGTGAGGGCGAGAGCTCATCATATGGCCAATGAACATCATAGGATATTTGGGGAGAGGCGGTGCTTCCTGGTTTGGGACACGGTGGATTTGGTTTTGTATTAATGTTGGTTCCCATCAATGGGTGAGATACAAAGAATATGTGACATGTATATGGACGAGGTGGGCATACCCATGCTTTTAAAAATGTCAAAAAGAATAATGTGATCCAGGATCCAAAGTGCAAGAGTCGATCCTCTACAACTAGTGTTACATAATGGTGGCCTCCATGGGAGGCTGAATACAATACTAATATGAATAACTGATACCTAGGACCCATGGCATTCTCATGGAATGATATATATTCACAACTAATGACCTGTTGGATCTGAAAGTTTTTCATAGTTGTAGGGACTCGCTGATGGGGAGTCAGAGTCTCAGTGGTACAATAAGCCGCATCAATTACAAATCTATACAGAAGCACTACTCTAGGGCTTCTGAACCTTTCTGGGTTCCTTCATAGACTCACCAATGTGCTAGATTCAAGTGACAACCGGGATCTTCGACCAAATACTGCACAGACCAATACCCTGGATGAATCTCAATAGTGCAATGATGTAGTTGGAGTTGAGCACGTGAGACACAACCATCTAGAGAGGCACTAAGGACTCCTCTCAAGCGGTCTGAGGAACTCATCAATGGGGTTAATGAAACCAGGATACAGGGAAATTTGGGTCTATCTTCTGGAATAGATGTGTTGTCGAGGACAGAGGGAGACCTGCAACTGACCAAGGTGATGATGTTTCCTTGAACAAAATCACAAGGGAGATAACCAAATATGTGAGACAATCTGGGAATTGACACACTGAATGGGGAAACAGGGGCAGGGAATCATGAGGGACTCAAACATCCTTTGTTCAAAGTACGACGACAAGGATGAGCTGGCAGCAAATGAAACTGACTCAAGGGAGGGAGATCATGGTTGTTATATTGGGAATGTAACTACAGATGGGAAATGCTTGGGGTGGGGTAGATAATTTGTTTGATCTTCATAGTGTTAGTTTTTCAAAATTAATCTAGCATTATTAGGATCTTTAACTAAGAGAATAACAAGTACATCAATCAAACACAAGAGACAATGAACATAGTGTTTTTCCTTTGGGAAACCATAAATGGAGAAAACCTCATAACTTCCTCAGAGATAGAGTCAGCACCAAAACAGTAAAATCCCAAAACAGTAAGTGATCTCCTGACAGATGTAATATTCTTCTTGTCTAGCCCTAGTGTCTTCTCCTTCCTCAACTATGTGCTACACTTGAGTGTGTATGAGTTGTGTGATAAATAGAGACTCCAGTTCTCTATTTATACTAATCCCGACATGACTAAAACCCTACCAGGGCTGACCTCTACTAGGAGAGTCTAATAACCCTAGTGCCCTGGAATTGCGGGGACTTTAACCCTTGGACAATCAGAGGGTTACCCACAATGACTTGACATGACTTGTTTACATTATTGATCCTCCCGATCGGAACATCGGGGCATGACAACATGACTCAATTACATTATAGATACATCCAGGAATAAACATCAGGTTGCAATACATAAGATACATAGATGAATACATTCTGAAGTTACAAATACATGAAAACTCCCTCTTAAATAGGAAGGTATTATTTCAACACAATTTTCAGTACTGGTCTTCTTCTCTGTATCAGCTGGATCATATCATCATCTGCATCTCAAGTCTTCTGAGTCTTCGAGTCATCTTCGTCTCCAAGTCATATTTGTCTTTAAGTCATCTTCATCTTCGAATCTAGATCATCTCTCGATCTGGATCATCATGGGACATCATCACTCGATCTGGATCATCATCATTGAATCTAGATCATCACTCGATCTGGATCATCATCACTAGATCTGGATCATTACTCGATATGGATCATCACTGGGCATCATCACTGGATTTGGATCATCACTGCTGGATCATCATCACTAGATCTAGATCATCATTGGATCTGGATCATCACTGGTGCTATCACATGATTCTTCTCGTCACAGGAAGTTCTATAGAGCTAGCCCTTTTTCATGCTGGTTGTAGGCCTAGCCCCCATGTAGGTCTTCTTTAGCAATTATATCTTACCTACTCATCAGAAAGGCACAGTACTCACATCCATCCAAGCTGGAACACATCATGCTCACAATGATGGAAGAGTTTTGCACTTCCATCCAAGATAGAACACATCCTACTCACAATGATGGAAGATTTCCTTAATTTCATCCAGGCTCGAACCAGATCCTGCTCACAATGATGGAAGACCTCTGTTCTTCCACCCAGGCTGAAACCACATCCTGCTCACAATGATGAAAGACTCTCATCTAGGCTGGAACACATATTACTCACAATGATGAAAGATTTCTACATTTACATTCATCCAGGCGGGAACACATCCTGCTCACAATGATGAAAAGGCTCTGCACTTACATCCATCCAGGTGGGAACACATCCTACTCACAATGATGGAAGGGCTCTGCACTTACATCCATCCAGGTAGGAACACATCTTGCTCACAATGATGGAAGGGCTCTACACTCATATATGATCTTGTAGGAACCAATCCTACAGTCATATCAGAATGGCACCCATTCCTCCTCGACTGAGCTACCTGGCAACTGAATAGGTGCCTCCATTCTCCTAGAGAATGGCAGTTGCCCTTACATCTGACCTACTCATCAGAATGGCCAACACTCACATCTGACATGGAAGGAACTTAATCCTTTAGCCAGGACATAATGGTTCAACCCTTACATCTGATCAAGTGGGAACACATCCCTCTATCACATTATAATGGCTTCTCAGTCCTAGTCTAAGTTTTCCTGGTACCTGTAGAAGGAGCAAGTCGATAAGTTGACTTGAAGGACAACTGACTTAGTTGATCAGCCGACTAAGATGATGGGACGACTTAGTCGATCAGCTGACTAAGTTGGTCAGACAACTAAACAAGAGATTAGGTCAGCCACCTAAGGTCGTGTCGGTTCACTGAACCGACATGTATTTATTTTGTAACCGTTCTGTAATCATATATATTAGGCTATTGAGCCAGATGAGAACTCAGTTCAGTTCTCTGTGTTGTATGGACTCATTCGTATAATATAATATGTTAATTCACCCATTTGTTCTCGTGTCTTGTCTCTATTATATATATATATATATATGTTTTAGTGTGTATTATTGGTAACCTTATGTGATCTGTGAGATTACAACATTGGTTCTGTTGTTGGTAGTACATGACTGAAATGTATGCAAAAAAATGATACCAGAGTAGGAGATTAAGGACTGGTGGGAACGTTTAGTTGCAAACTATTTTCAGAATTATGCGTGAAGGAACATATTAACAATCGCACAAGCAAAAGAAAGATTTTTCATAGAGACGCATGAAAATTTTATTGAATCAATGCCCCAACTTTTGAAGAAACTCCTGGATGAGAAAGCCGGAAGTGACTAAAGAACAACAGTTGCTGGAAAAACTAATCCGAGGAGGTAGAACAAACTTGTCGTAGTGGTTTGAGAAAATCAGCGAGGACTTCTGTGAGGAACAAGCAGTCGTAGAACTTTGGTAGAAACAGTCAAGGAGAAATTTTACACAGATCTCACTGAGCAATTTTTGTGTTCCTTACCGAGCTTGCTGTTCAAATTCCTGATCGAGAAGGGAGTAGTATATATTGTCGAACCTCATCCATTACTTCACGAACTGCCATCAAACTCTAATTGGGTGAAGAAGCAGAGGAAGTGGGAAAAATTTATTGCAGAAAGGGAGTGGGAATACTTCCTGTTTGTGCCAAAAATTGTTTCCAGGATACAAAGAATTAATCCAACACAATCTCAAATATTCAATCAAGCAAACTAGGTTTTAGGGTTTCTGTAAGGTTTTTCTGGTTGTAAAGTTTGGTGACTGAAGGGAATACATTCATGAGCCAAATAGGAACTGAATCATAAGCAAAGAAGAACAGAGATGCATAGTATAATTACCAATATCTAACAGAACATGACATTGAAGTTCATTCACAACTGATGAGCACTACTAGCATACAAACCATAAACCAGCAATGAATTTATCAATCATGTAACTAAACAAGTTAAAAATGAAGCCAAAACACAAACTGAAGGGTGAAAAGGATCATATATTTCATAATTCTATTTAGAAAATACACATGAGAGTTATAGTACTTAGCTCATAAACAAGTCACAGGCCTCCTTAAGCCATCCAAAAATCGAACCCCTTGTTCTCTTTCTCATCTTCCTAAATACTGTTTCTCAAAAAATAAGTTAGGGTAAAAACACTAACTGTTTCCAAGCCTACTCATCGATGGGATAATGTCACAATTATAATTTACAAAATAAAGTATTTGTTCAAAAATATAACAAGTAACTAACTAACTAAAGTAATTCTCAAAAAACATAACAAGTAACTGCCTAACTGAAAATACTCAAAGGTCCTTGGCAGCTTCTACCAATAAGGCTATTCCATCCAAGGCTTGGGCCCTTTTCTTTTCTTTTTGCTGTTCAACTTCCATCTTTCTCAATATTTTAGTAAGTTCTTCATTTTGCTACTGTAGGATTTTGACAGTCTGCTTCAATTCTTCACATTGTAAATCTGTGCTTCTCTTCCTCTTCAAGGCCTCCTTGGAAATTGCCGTAAGCTCTTGATAATGATCATTTACTTCTTGTAAATCCTCCCTGAGTCTTCTATTTGCTAGGATCAAACCATCATTTACTTCCTGCATGTAATCCATTTGATGCTTATATTGTCTGATGGTTTTTTGAATATTCTCCTTTTCTGAGTCAAAAGCATTCCCTGCTGTGGTATCCTATATTTCACTGGGCAGCCATGGGATATCTAGCTTTATGAAAGTGTCTTCATCCTCCTGTAGCAACTTTGTAGAAACACCAGGAACACTTGGAATTTCTTGAGTGTCTGTTTCATTAGGTGCATTTTCGTCCATTAGCAACTTATTTTCTGAATAAGAGGCATCCACTTCTTCTTTCTGCTGCTCCTTCAACATTTCATCTCTTAATTCCAGAAACACTGCTGATAGTTTAGTTTGGGTGAGGTTGGACTCTTCCATTGTCTTCAAAGGTTTCTTTCCTTTACTTTTACCTTTTATAGTTTTTAGCTTTTCCTCTGAAGAAGAGGTATCAATCATAGTGACCTCTGCTGTGTTTAATTTAGGGTTTAGAAGATTTTTCATATTTAGCCTCAGTTTATTTTTAGGTCTGGTTTTTGGTCTCCATCCTGAGGCAAGTTCCTTCACCATATTCAAAGTTTTTCCTTGATGTCTAATTGTGGCTAACTCCATAGCTTTAACTTTGGTCTTCTTTTTCTTTGACCTCTCTATTTTATCCTCTTGACTGTAGCATTCTCTGTGTGTGTCAACCCTAGACTTAGCATGGACTGTAAACTCATCTCCTTCTATCAAATATCCTTCATCTTCAGATAAAATAGTGATAGGGCTTCTTTGTTGAACCTTGGCCTCCTATTCCTTCACTGCAACTTTCTCTGTGACAACAATTTTCTCATTTATGAGAGTTTGTGCTGGTGCCTTATTTTGCACAGGTTGATCTTGATTTTTTATAAACAGTGAACCTTTGCCCTTATTATTAGCTGAAGGTTGCTAATGTTCATAGTCTCTCTTTGAAGGTTCTGTCACTTCTTCAAGTTTAACTTCTTTTTTATCTTCAGACTTGATTTTCTGACCTAGTTTTCTAACTAGGGTTTTCCCCTTGTCCACATGTTTTTTGGTTGGCTTCTCTTCCTGATTAATTGGGAAACCAGACCAAAAGAGGAAATAGTCCCATGTTTTTCCTTCTCCTTGCAGGACAGTACTGATAATCAATTTGATCAATCCGTGATGGAAAATGGACTGTGTAGTGTGATCTTGATGCTCCTTGACCCTGATTGACATCTTCTGCAGACTTTTAAACAAGAAGAAAGGAAGACTCATCCTGGATTCACCAACAAGGTGATGTAAGAACCTAAAATGATACTTGTATACAAAAGCATACCTCCCTTCACAGGTGATGTAGCTTTGTAGGACTTTAATGGGATCCACCCATCCATCTCTGAAATTCTGGATTAATACTCCTTTTCTCCAGTCTGGAATAATGCTAGGTAAAAGATACCTTTGGGCATTGAAGGTGAAAGGAAACTTTTTGAACCACATTTCTCCTTCATTTCTAACTCCTATAGCTTCAACAACCAGCTCCACAGTCAACTTAAACTTCAGAGTATCAAATGCTACCATGTCTTGGTTATAGCATTGGGCAAATTTATAAGAGACCTCAGTGTTATAGCCATCAATCTTCTTGAATAAATCCAACCAACCAGCATTGTCAAAAAGCTCTACACAACCTGGAAATTGGTCAATCCATTTCAGCTGAATAGGCTCATCCCTGTTGGTCTTGCCACTTTTTCCCATCTATTTTCAATGGCTGAATTCTGTGTAATTTTAAGGCCGTGTTAATGACCTAATAGCTCTTTTTCCTTCAAGATTTTAAATTTTTGACAGTCTATTTTATTTTCAATGCAGTAAATATTTTACACTGATACTAGGTGATTTAGGTCAACAGAGTACCCAAAATACTCTCACAAAGCTGCTGCTGAATTTAACTATCTTCCAAAATATTCATTTCGATGCAAGACCATCTTTAGAATTCTTGGAAACATCTGTGTGTTGTGATTTTGCACAAATAGCACCCTTGTCTCATTCCAATGCTACTAATGAGCTATCTCTTTGCAAAAGGGATTTTGCGTTAGTGTTCTCAAATGCCTGCTTCTTAGATCAAATTGTGATTATTTAGCTAGGAGATGGAAACATATGAGAGCAATCTTGTATGTACTAACTTTTCTGCTTCAACTTACATTCAGCACAAAACCAATCAGTATTTGGCACATATTCAGACAAGGTTTGCATGTAATTGACATGCTCAACTAACTCCTTGCATTGCTTACAGATAACAAGTGATTCTGTGAAACCATGGTCGCCATAAACAATCCAGACCTTTAACCTACCCTACTTGCTGGTATTGACAGGGAAATTGTTCAATGTAACAGTTTTTTTTCAACTTATAACTTACCCAAACATTTAAAACCTTTTAGACTAATATCCGATCGTAGGGTGTTTGTTTAAAACATAAATTTATGTTTTCCCTAATCAATTTTGACACAAGCAGTTTTAATGGAAAAACCCCAATTTAGCTTCCATGATCAAGTTTACGCAGAATACCTCATTCCCGTCCTGCTGCAAACGTTTAAAATTGATCTTTGAACTATCTGATCGTTGAAATTAACTATCCAAGTGTATTTAGGTCTTTAGTTTGCTTCCAGCTGGTGCGCTGAGAAAGCCCTAAATCTCCTCTGTAATTGCAAATTCCAGATTTTAAGCCGATGTCTTCGTTCCATTTCACCTCCAACTTCATGATGCATATGTGGAGAACTTCCTTGCCATCAACCTAGGCTCGTACCTCTACTTGTCATGATACGCTGAGCCCTAGCTGCTGATTATCACGATCTCCTTCACGTCACAAACCACACCTATTTGCATGATCATTTCTATTGAAACATGTATCAAAACCATTTACACATTTGATTAGTCACGTAGAAATCAAAATCATTAGAGAATTCAGGTTAAAAATTGGTGATTTTAACGCCCACGATATTTTTGTAGCGCCGCTGTGTAAAATTTCAGTCGTTGCGCTACAAGAATATTTCAAATTCAAATTTGGCGTGGTTTTGGTAATTAATTCCAATTTAAATAAGGTTTATATGATAAACCTTGATCTTAGAGTATATTTGTGACATCCTTAATCAATATAAGTCCTATAGAACCCTTCAGAACCTAAAGAAACAAAAAATAATAAAAACCTAAAGAAAAAACTAAAAAATTTCACTTAAAACTAAAAATTTTCTAAAGTAAGTAAAAGAGAGAACTTAAGCAAATGAGCAAACTTAAAATAAAAATGACAATCAAAATATAAAATTGAAGAAAACAAGTTCATGACTTAACATCTGGCTCCAGCTGCGGGATGAAGTCCTCCCTGTGAGGCTTCAGGAACCTGTAGACCAGTGCCTTCTTTTTTGCTACCTACTAGTCTGCAAAATTTCCATTGGGTTATGGAGTCCTTATTATGATTCACTCACACCGGCATATACAATGAAAAGTGAAAATATCCTCGAAGACTATAAAAATGCTTGAGGAATCGTCTATTGATAGGACTTGACAATTCCTCACCTTCCAAAGATTGCAGGACAAAAGTGTTATTCTCCAAAATATTAGACACTAGGAAAGGGCCAAACCAAAGGTTATCAAATTTACCATGTTTCCCTTTTTGCTCTTTCCTGGCATCCCACCTCAAAACCATATCACCAACTGAGAAAGTGCTATCTTTGATTTTCCTGTCAAATCTACTTTTGATCTTCAATCTGTACAACTGTGCCTTTTCTTCCACCTTTTCCCTATTCTGCTGCAAATCTATCATCTCATAAATCCTTCTCTGCATATCATTTGGCTCTTCCTGGGAATTCTAAAGAAACTTCATCACTGGGATTCCTAATTGAACAAGAAAAAATGCATCTGTGCCATAAAATAACTGGAAGGGAGAAGTTCCAATTTATTTTTTGACTGTTATCTGGAAGGGAGAAGTTCCAATTGATTTTTTGACTGTTATCCTATCAGCCCACAATGCATATTTTAGCATTGAATCCCATGATCTCTTGTTATGCTTGAGAAATTTCTGATACTCTGAATGATGTTCTTATTTGAGGACTCAGCCAAACCATTACCATGGGGATAATAAGGAGTTGAATGTTTCAGCAAGATACCATTCTTTTCACAAAAGGCTTCCATTGCCTTGGACTTGAAATCCTTTGCATTGTCTGTTACTAATTTCTGAGGACAGCCAAACCTACTAAGGATATTCTCCTCAATAAATTCCATGATTACTTTGTTTGTGGCATTCCTAGTAGGGATGGCTACCACCCATTTGGTAAAGAAGTTTGTTGCAGTTAGAATCCACCTGTGTTGTCCTGAGGAAGCTGGATTTATTCCCCCTATAAAATCCAGACCCCACTGCTGGAAAGGAGCACTTACTGCAATAGGTTTTAGGGGCAATGACAGCAATTTTTGTTTGCCAGCAAACTTCTGACAAGGGATACAGGCTCTTACCTGCTGATAAACATCTACAAACAAAGAGGGACAATAATATCCATCTCTTAAAATATTATGTGTTGTTGTCTTCCAATACT
>LPNX010832777.1:2265-38056 GCA_001517045.1 Pseudotsuga menziesii | reverse complement strand
AAATTACTCCTTCAATTTCAGATTTGTCCAAACATCTGAGTAGAATACCACCTGGGTCCTTCCAGAACAACTGCTCTTCTACTAGACAATACTTAGTAGATTTAAGCTTTAAGGATCTAACAACTTTCCTATCTAAATCCTCAGGACATTGCAAAAAAAACAAAAAATATACAATGTCTGCATACCATGTTGATGATGAATAATAGTCCATGATCTTCTCTTTTTCCAGTATTGCTTGATCTTCTTCCTGAGCTAATTCTTCAGCCATGACATGCAATCCCAGAGCCTGACAATTTGATTCAGCCAGTATCTTGGCTAAACCTTTTCCCTTGACAAGTTTGGTAGGTCTGATATCTACATCATACTCCATGATTTTAGCAATCCACCTGCCTCTTTTCCCTTCACTATCAGGCTATGTCAAAACATATTTTACAGCAGCATTAGGCACAAATGAAATAACTTTAGAATGCAGAACATAGATTCTGAAAAACTTTAAAGATTTTACTAGAGCATAGGCCTGTTTTTCTAAGATACTGTATTTAAGTTCAGATTCCCTGAGAGTTTTGCTGAAGAATGCAATAGGATGCTCCAGTCCTTCCTTATTCTTCTGTGACAGAACAATTGCTATTGTATCCTCTGATGCAAATGAGAATGTAAGAAATTCTCTGGTAAAGTCTAGGCTTACTAATACAGGAGCTTCAATAAGATCCGCTTTGATCTTCTCAAATGCATTCTTTGCCTCCGTGGTCCACTTGACTTCCTGATCCTTTTTCAGCATGACTATGATCTGTTTGATAGTCTCAGCAAAGTTTGGTATAAACCAACACAGAAAATTTATTTTCCCAATGAAATATTGGACATCCTTTTTACTCCTAGGTAAACTAATTTTCAATATAGATTTTACCCTTTCAGGATCAATCCTTATACCATCAATAGACACTAAATGACCAAGCAATTTACCTTCCTATATAGCAAAGTGTGACTTCTTTGGATTTAAGGACAAGCCAAATTTTCTACATTTCAGGAAAGTATACTTCAAATGCTCTAAATGTTCATCATCTGATTGTGAGAAAACAATAATATCATCCAATTAGATTACCACAAACTTGTCCTTTTCTCCGACAAAAGCAATATCCATAGCCCTCTGGAAGGCGGCTCCAACATTCATTAAACCAAAGGGCATTTTATCATACATGAAAGTTCCCCAAGGAGTAGTAAAAGTTGTCTTCTCTTTATCATCAAGATGCATAGAGATCTGATTGTACCCTGAGAAACCATCTACCATTGAAATCCTCTGTGCCCCAACTACTTTCTGCAATATTTGCTCAATTTTAGGTAGAGGATAGTTATCCTTTAATGAAGATCTGTTCAAGTTTCTGAAGTCAACACACAACCTGATTTCTCCATTATTTTTCCTAACAGGAACCAGATTAGCCACCCATGAATAATACCTGAGAGGCACTATGATCTTAGCATCCAACAGCGTCTTCACTTCGTTTTCAATAACAGGAAACGAGGCTGGATTAATCCTCCTTAAGTTCTGAAGAAAAGGTTTGAAATTTGGTTTTAAAGGGACTTTATGCTGTATGATTCTTGTGTCATAAGTTCTCAATTCCTCATAAGACCATGCAAAAACATCTGCATTCTCCTTTAACAGTTAATATAATTGTTTCTTTGTTCAGTTGTAAGTGCTTTAGAAATTTTGACCATTCTAGGATGTTCTGTAGAGCCAATATTGCAATCCACTACATTCTCTTCTGAGGACTATACAACTGGTTTCAAGAGTGTATCATATTTTTAAAAAATCCTTTCCAAAGGTACCAAACCTTTTGGGATGAAATTTCTTTTTAATTCAATTATTTTGTGTCCAGCTATTTCATTTTTAGCAATCTCTTCCACCTCTTCATCCCCTTCATCTTCCTCTTGATCAATCAGGGAATTAAAAAACTCATGTGTGAGCTCTAAAAATCTCTTAATCTCAATGTCATCTTCAAACACTCTCCATTTCTTTACATTATCAGGTACAGATGGTCTATACCTCACCTCAATGGGATACCTCAACTGAGTGGTCTTGGGGATTCTAAAGTGTGTAGCAGCCAAGGCCAATGAATCTGTAGTCTAATTATGGTCTCTTGGAATATGGGTAATATTAAAAGCTACAAAATAATTTTCAAGCATGTCCCAAACCTCATTTCGATATACTTTCAGCAAACCCTTCTTCACTTGATAGTTGCTCTTCACCTGCTGAACAACTAATTCGGAGTCGCCAAATGCAGCAATCTGCTGAATGCCCAAATCTTTAGTAGCTTTCAAACCTAACAACAAAGCTTCATATTCATCAGTATTGTTTGTAGTAATAAACTCCAATTTATACATCAGCTTTACTGTTTCACCTCCAAGGGATATGATAAGAACCCCTACACTAGCACCTTCTTTACAAGAGGACCCATCAAAGTATAACTGTCACAGCTCATCTTCCTGTTCTCTGCTGCATTTTACTGGCTGCTATTTTTCAACCTGTAACAAACCAGTAATATTGTCTTCCTCACTGAAATGTAACATGCAAGTACCCAGGTCTTCATCAACACCATACAGTGGGTGATTGGTAGGGTTCTTGTCATCTGTTACAATTTAGGAAAACTGAAGCTCTCTGTATAGCCTTCTATTTTCTCCTCCAAACATAGGAATAGTAGCATATGATAGATCCATTTGTAAGGTCCCACCAACCTTCTTTTCCCAGGACCTAGAGAGAAGTAACCCAAATTTCAGTGTAATATCAGCTACCACGACATCCATGATCACACTTTTCATGGGTAATTGAGCCAGGCTGACAACCATGTCCTTGATTACCCCTAAACATTTCACTTCTTAGGATTCAAAGGCATATAGATCGTGGTAGGGTTTGGTAATACTCAGCCTTAAAGCTTCCATAACAGCCTTTGGCATTAAATTGTGTGAGGCTCCCGAATCTAACAAACAATTATGAATCATTTGTTCATGGACTGTCAGGGTGACATAGAATGGAGGTGAAGCACCTACTTCATTCTCAGTCTTTTCAGCCAAGGCTGATCCAATAAAAATCCTGGGATTTTCTTCTTGTAAATTTACTGTGTCTGAAATAGGCTGATTGCTTGTTGAATTAAGCAATTTAAGGAATGATTCTTTATATGAAGGGTTTTTTATCAATTCAATTAAAGGTACAGGAATATTTAACTTTCCTAATTCATTTTCCAGGCTGAAGTTCTGAACAGTTTTACTTACCCCTTCAACTTCAGTGTTCTTCTTTTGTTTTTCTGAAACTTGTTTTTTCTCTGTCATAGGATCAGATGCATGTCTAGTAGGGACAGCTACCTTCTTCTTTGGGGCTTGTACCACCTGTTTTGGGCATGATCTCAGATTTACAGTCTTCTTGAGTTCATTTTGACATACATCAGTAGTTACACTAGTCATTTTCAGACCCAAATCATCTTCTGTCTCGAACATATCAGCATCATAACATTCTGCATTAAGAAACTCCTCTTCAGTGACAAAACCCCCAGACAATATCTCTCCAAAATGGTTCATATCTTGGTCAGTATCTTCAAATATTACTTCATCATCAACCTCTTCTTCATCAACAACATTGTTCTGAAGAGGTGGTGGCACTCTTTGGTCCTCATTTTCTCTTCTTTCCCGCTGAATGTCATTATTCTTGCGTTCTCTTGGCATGAAACGGGGAGCTAATTGCCTTCTGAACTGGTTTTGATTATTAGGATTTCATTCACCTTCTAGAGCAGGCTTGCTAGAATTTTTCTCAAGCTCTAATTTGTTCAATTTTGCAGTTTGAAGCTTCACCAACTTAGCCATTTCATCAATATTCCCTTCAGCAGAATGAGAAGCAGAACCTCCTGGAGCCGCTTCCTTTTTTCCTTTTCTGTCATAAAGCTGCTGAGCTATTTCCTTCTTCAATCTATTTGAGGCCAGTATATTAGATTCTACCTCCAATGTTGCATCCTGCATATTCGGTAAAGAAATAGGTCTCCTTTCTCTCAGTAATAAAGAAAATTTGTGATCGAAAGCATTTGCATATGTAAGTTTTGCAGAAGTTTCTGTAGGCTTTATTTCAGCAGGAATTCTACTGTACATCTTTTTAAACCTCTTTGAAAAGTCTGCAACAGTTTCCTCCTTTTTCCTCCTAAGGGCTCCAAACTCAGTTATATAGTATGTATGATCTTTAGTGTCACCCCATTGTCTCATGAAGAGATCACAGAGTTCTTCAATGATAGTGATTGAGTTAGCAAGAAAATCTCTGAACCATTTCCTTACATCTCCATCAAGGCTCTGCGCGAACATTCTCATCCATACATCCTTGGCCTCAATGTTTTGGTTATCAGCATAACTAAGGAAAGCTTCCCAATGTTCTTCAGCTGTGGTTTCCCCCTGTCCATTAAACCTAGGAAGGTATTTTTGATAGTCACCCCCAGGCAGTGCATTTAAAGGCTGAGGCAAGACCAATGGTGCATATCTGGCTGCAACCATCCGGTCCATCATGTCTATGGGCTGATTTTTGGCTGCCATTTTTGGACTGACTGACTTTGATGATGAAGAAGTTTGACTGAAACTTGACTGAAAGGGATTTTTACCTAATTCCAGCTGAAAAAGAGGTATCTTACCAGGAGAGGCAGTTTTATCTTTTCTGAAGGATTGAGGATTAGTAAAAACTTGGAAACTTCTATCAGGGATAATAGGCTTTAACCAAGGTGAGGTTTCTTCTTCTTTTCTTAGCAAATCTGAATGTGATGAACCACCTAACTAGTCAAGGTCACACAGGGCTAGTAAATACTGAGACCTTCTAATTTTCCTTGCTGTATTTAATATCTGTTCAGGGTTTGTAACACGCAACTGCAATGGTGAAGTAGGTCTTTTTTTGGTTCCAACTCCTCTAGTAGCCACTGTGTCAAACTTGGTGAAAAATAGCCTTAAATATGTGCTGGTTTAAGTTCACCTCTTAAAACCAGTAAAATGATAAGTATCCCAGGGAAAAATTTGTTTTCAACTTTGTTCCCAGGAAAAGACGCCAAAGATGTTTGTGCTAGAAATTGTTTCCAGGCTACAAAGAAACAAGCCAACACAATCTCAAATATTCAATCAAGCAAACTAGGTTTTAGGGTTTTTGAAAGGTTTTTCTGGTTGTAAAGTTTGGTGACTGAAGGGAATACATTCATGAGCCAAATAGGAACTGACTCATAAGCAAAGAAGAATAGAGATGCATAATATAATTACCAATATCCAACAGAACATGATATTGAAGTTCATTCACAATTGACAAGCACTACTGGCATACAAACCATAAACCAACAATGAATTTATCAATCATGTAACTAAACAAGTTAAAAATAAAGCCAAAACATAGACTGAAGGGTGGAAAGAATCATATATTTCATAATTCTATTCAGCAAATACACATGAGAGTTATAGTACTTAGCTCATAAACAAGTCACAGACCTCCTTAAGCCAGCCAAAAATCGAACCCCTTGTTCTCTTTCTCAACTTCCTAAATACTGTTTCTCAAAAAATCAGTTAGGGTAAAAACCCTAAGTGTTTCCAAGACTACTCATCGATGGGATAATGTCACAATTATAATTTACAAAATAAATTATTTCTTCAAAAATATAACAAGTAACTAACTAACTAAAGTAATTCTCAAAAAACATAACAAGTAACTGCCGAACTGAAAATACTAAAAGGTCCTTGGAAGCTTCTATCAATAAGGCTATTCCATCCAAGGCTTGGGCCTTTTTCTTTGCTTTTTGCTGTTCAGCTTCCATATTTCTCAATCTTTTAGTAAGTTCTTCATTCTGCTGCTGTAGGCTTTTGACAGTCTGCTTCAATTCTGCACATTGTAAATCTGTGCTTCTCTTCCTCTTCAGGGCCTCCTTGGAAACTGCAGTAAGCTCTTGATAATGATCATTTACTTCTTGTAAATCCTCCCCGAGTCTTCTATTTGCTAGGACCAAACCATTATTTATTTCCTGCATGTAATCCATTTGATGCTTATATTGTCTGATGGTTTTTTGCATATTCTCCTTTTCTAAGTCAAAAGCCTTCCCTGTTGTGGTATCCTGTATCTCATTGGGCAGACATGGGATATCTAGCTTTCTGAAAATGTATTCATCCTCCTGTAGCAACTTTGTAGAAACACCAGGAACTCTTGGAATTTCTTGAGTGTCTGTTTCATCAGGTGCATTTTTGTCCATTAGAAAATTATTTTCTGAATAAGAGGCATCCACTTCTTCTTTCTGCTACTCCTTCAACATTTCATCTCTTAATTCTAGAAATACAGCTGATAGTTTAGTTTGGGTGAGGATGGACTCTTCCACTGTCTTCAAAGGTTTCATTCCTTTACTTTTACCTTTTCTAGATTCTAGGTTTTCCTCTGAAGAAGAGGTATCAATCATAGTGATCTTTGCTGTGTTTAATTTAGGGTTTCAAATCTTTTCCATATTCAGCCTCAGTTTATTTTTAGGTCTTGTTTTTGGTCTCCATTCTGAGGCAAGTTCCTTCACCATCTTCAAAGTTTTTCCTTGATGTCTAACTGTGGCTAACTCCATAGCTTTAACTTTGGTCTTCTTTTTCTTTGACCTCTCTGTTTTATCCTCTTGACTGTAGCATTCTCTGTGCTTGTCAACCCTAGACTCAGCATGGACTGTCAACTCATCTCCTTCTAGCAAATATCATTCATCTTAAGATAAAATAGTGATAGGGCTTCTTTGTTAAAACTTGGCCTCCTCTTCCTTCACTGCAACTTTCTCTGTGACAACAATTTTCTCATTTATGAGAGTTTCTGCTAGTGCCCTATTTTGCATAGGCTGATCTTCCTTTTTTATAAATAGTGAACCTTTGCCCTTATTATCAGTTGAAGGCTGCTGATGTTCATAGTCTCTCTTTGAAGGTTCTGTCACTTCTTCAAGTTTAACTTCTTTTTTATCTTCAGACTTGACTTTCTGACCCAGTTTTCTAACTAGGGTTTGCCCCTTGTCCGGATGTTTTTTGGTTGGATGCTCTTCCTGCTTAATTTGGAAACCAGACCAAAAGAGGAAATAGTCCCATGTTTTTCCTTCTCTTTGCAAGACAGTACTGATAATCAATTTGATCAATCCGTGATGGAAAATGGACTGTGTAGTGTGATCTTGATGCTCCTTGACCCTGCTTGACATCTTCTGCAAACTTCTAAACAAGAAGAAAGGAAGAATCATCCTGGATTTACCAACAAGGTGTTGTAAGAACCTGAAATGATACTTGTATACAAAATCATACCTCCCTTCACAGGTGATATAGCTTTGTAGGACTTTAATGGGCTCCACCAATTCATCTCTGAAATTCTGGATTAATACTCTTTTGCTCCAGTCTGGAATAATTCTAGGTAAAAGATACCTTTGGGAATTGAAGGTGAAAGGCAACTTTTTGAACCACATTTCTCCTTCATTTCTAACTCCTATAGCTTCAGCAACCAGCTCCATAGCCAACTTAAAATTCAGAGTATCAAATGCTACCATGTCTTGGTTATAGCATTGGGAAAATTTATAAGAGACCTCAGTGTTATAGCCATCAATATTCTTGAAGAAATCCAACCAACCAAAATTCTCAAAAATCTCTGCACAACCTGGAAATTGGTCAATCCATTTCAGCTCAGTAGGCTCAGCCCTGTTGGTCTTGCCACTTTTTCCCATATATTTTCAATGGCTAAATTCTGTGTAATTTTAAGGCCCTGTTAATGACCTAACATCTCTTTTTCCTTCAAGCTTTTAAAGTTTTGACAGTCTGTTCTATTTTAAATGGAAGAAATATTTTACAGTGATATTAGGTGATTTAGGTAAATAAAGTACCCAAAATCGTCTCACAAAGCTGCTGCTGAATTTAACTATCTTCCAAAATATTCATTTCGATGCAAGACCATCTTTAGAATGCCTGGAAACATCTGTGTGTTGTGATTATGCACAAATAGCACCCTTGGCTCATTCCAATGCTACTAATGAGCTATCTCTTTGCAGAAAGGATTTTGCATTAGTGTTCTCAAATGCTTGCTTCTTAGATCGAATTGTGATTGTTTAGCTAGGAGATGGAAACATATGAGAGCAATATTGTATGTACTAACTTTTCTGCTTCAACTTTCATTTAGCACAAAACCAATCAGTCTTTGGCACATATTCAGACAAGGTCTGCATGCAATTGACATGCTCAGCTAACTCCTTGCATTTCTTACAGATAACAAGTGATTCTGTGAAACCCGTGTCGCCATAAACAATCTAGACCTTCAGCCTACCCTACTTGCTGGTCTTGACAGGGAAATTTTTCAATGTAACAGTTGTTTTTCAACTTATAACTTGCCCAAACATTTAAAATTTTTTATACTGATATCTGATCATAGAGTGTTTTTTTTAAACATAAATTTATGTTTTCCCTAATCAATTTTGACACAAGTAGTTTTAATGGAAAAACCCCAATTTAGCTGCCACGATCAAGTTTACGCGGAATACCTCATTCCCATCCTGCTGCAAACATTTAAAATTGATCTTTGAACTATATGACCGTTGAAATTAACTATCCCAGTGTCTTCAGGTATTCAGTTTGCTTCTAGCTGGCGCGCTGAGAAATCCCTAAATCTCCTCTGTAACTGCAAATTCCAAATTTTAAGGAGATGTCTTCGTTCCACTTCACCTCCAGCTTCGTGATGCATATGTGGAGAGATTCCTTCCCATCAAACTTGGCTCGTACCTCTACCTGTCATGATACGCTGAGCCCTAGCTGCTGATTACCATGATCTCCTTCACGTCACGAACCAGACCTGTTTGCATGATCATTTCTGCTGAATCACATATCAAAACCATTTACACATGTGATTAGTCTTGTAGAAATCGCAATCATGAGAGAATTCGTCTTAAAAATTGGTGATTTTAACGCCCACGATATTCTTGTAGCGCTGCTGTGTAAAATTTCAGTTGTTGCGCTACAAGAATATTTCAAATTCAAATTTGGCACTTTTTTAGTCATTAATTCCAATTTAAATAAGGTTTATATGATAAACCTTGCTCTTAGAGTATATTTGTGACATCCTTAATGAATATAAGTCCTATAGAACCCTTCAGAACCTAAAGAAACAAAAAATAATAAAAACCTAAAGGCAAAACTCAAAAATTTCACTTAAAACCAAAAATTTTCTAAAGTAAGTAAAAGAGCAAACTTAAGCAAATGAGCAAAGTTAAAATAAAAATGACAATCAAAATATAAAATTGAAGAAAACAAGTTCATGACTTAACACTTCCTAAGCAAATAGACTGAACTATCCGGGATTTCTAAGAGCATCAAGTAGGCTATGGGGGGGTAGCTGGTCATATGTCAAGATAGAGTATAGTGGATTCTAATCGACTGGAGACAGACACCAGTCATCAGTAATGAGAAGTTGACTAAAAGAGAACTCAAGAGAATAGTATCATATGAAGGTATGTCATACATTCAGAAAATAGAGAGGGAAGAGAGACACTAGAGGAGGGAAGCAAGACAATAAGGAACCTTGGAGCTGCACAGAGGAAGGAGTCCTAGGGTGACTGAAAAAGAAGAGAATTTTCCAGAGTCGGGTCATGACTGAAATGAGGAAGGCATGGAACAAGAAGCATCCCCTATAGAGGAATAATTGTGGATAGAGCAGCCAAAAGCTCTCTAATTAAGAGCTCCTAATGAAGGAACAACCCTCTCTCCATTGAATCCACGTACTTGGATACAAACTATTGTCGAAGAGGACCTCCGACTATGAGCTGGTGACTTTAGTATATGGAGTCGACTAGACGAAGAAACATCCACTGGGTGACACCTCATTATACGTTGACCAGAGGAAGGGAATTGGGTGACCTTTCAAGTGGCACCCTCCAATCGAAGTATCCACTTACTCTTACTGACACATGAAGGAGCACCCCCCCCCCCCTGCCAAATACAGCTTTAGAAGAGACAGAACATTCAGAACTGTAGACAAATAGTTATAGTGGAACATCGACAACAGAAGTAGACATCAACCGACTGCAAGTCGACGAAGAATAGACAACTGACGGGAACGAAAGTTCCACCGACCAGAGTTCTGTAGAGACAAATACACCAATAACCCCACCACCTTCACCACCACCCCCACCTCCACCGCCGCCACCTCCTGAGAGCAGTGACAGTGATTTAGATGTGGGTCACGGATCAGCTCACATTCCTCTATATGAGGGGGATGAGGACCCCAGACGACATTGGTTCATTTGTGAGTCGACTTGGGAGGCCAACCAAGTTACAGACAAAGATAGACAAATGAGACAGTTCGTCTGTGCCTTAAGGAAAAGGGAATTGATGTGGTACATGACCTTTTTGGAAAGACAACCTAGAGCACCAAAAGCCGAGATTAAGGCACATTTTTTGTCATTTTTCAAAACTCCAGATGCCAAACACCTGGCAGCAAAAAAACTAAAAACTACATCACAAAATCCAGGGGAATCCAGCCATGACTACGATAAGCATTATAAAGACCTATTGAGCCAGCTAGACTATGTTACTAATCCAGTGGTTTCTTGCAGGACTATCTCAGAAAGTGTGGCAACACATTAGTCTGGAAACGTTTAAATCTTATGAAGATGTGCTAACAAAAGCTCTTCAAGTGGAGATGGACGAGGACATACCCACTTACCCCATGGACCATAGATTTGAAGAACAGCTCGAGAACGTACACAAGTCTCTAAAAGAGTTAAGCCTCAAGAATCAGGAGATCTGGTGCACCAAATGCTCGATGACCAGCCATTCCAAAGATAACTGTAGATAGGAATACAACCGACATGACATTCGATTCATACAGACCAAGTATTTTTGTGACATTTTCCAGGAGCACAGAGATCACTCGATGAAATATTTCCAATTCAACATGAAGAATGGCAAGGCCTCCTGGTGTGCCATCTGTGAGACCAAAATTCATAACACAACCGACTGTCAGTTGAACCTAAAGAACCGAGAGAAATATCAGGCGGTCTACCAAACTAATGTAGTGGCACAACATAACAAGCAAAACAATCTAGCAAATGATCAAAATGGTCAGAGATACAACGGTCGACGATACGAGCGTCGGTACGATGATCGACCCACAGGATATGGAGGAAGAGGTTGATTCCTAGGGAACCGACACAACTGACAACGTCGAGCCATACAGTGCTTCACATGTTATAAAGAGAGACATCAGTATGTAGACTGTCCATATAAGGACAGAACTGATCTCAAATTCTATACTCACTGTGGGGTAGGGGATGACTCACTAGAGGATTTCCCTACCATGTTAGAAAAAATTAATACCAAGAAAAATGTTAATGTCTTGTCCTGTGTGCAAAAGAATGATATAGTAAATACAAAAAATTTGCATATTGTAACTTGATAAGGAACAAAAACAGGAGCTGATAACCCAAGAATTAGTAAAATAAAAGAGAAACATGTCTATCCTGACCCACTAAAAGAAAAACAAACATACAAAGAAGCAACCAATGTATTCGAAGAAATTGCACGACAAGAAAACGTTCATGACATTTAGTAGTATACAATAAACGAATTAATCCAGGTCATTCAAAAAGACAACTCAGTATCCCAGTTCATCGATTTGCTGTATGAAATAAAATGTACCAACTCTGAAAAACAAACAAATAACATCTGCAGCTTAATTAAAAAAGACAAAGGTGATGCCGACCCACTTGTCGACCTAGAAATCGAAGGATACCACGTCCGACAAGTAGTGCTCAACTTCGGCTCACAAGTAAACATCATGACTTGTGACACTTGGGAACAAATGGGCCGACCTCGACTCTATGATTCAGGCATATACCTAAAACAAGCCGACCAGGGCCTAATTGAACCCATTAGACTTTGGAAAAATGTCGACACGACTATAAAAGGATTCTCGACCAAGGTCGATTTTGAAATCATTGACTGAAAGGAAGGATCCAGTTCCTTCCCAACGTTAGTCGATCAACCTTGGGGTAGAAAGATGAAATCATCTATATCCCTGGACAAGGATTGAATCAAATTAAAAGTAAATGAAAAAAAGGTCATTGTACCCGTTCATCCATCTCAAGGGGAACCTTGGACTGAACCTATTGATGAAGAAGTCGATGTCCGACAACTCTACTAGATCCAAAACAATGCAGATTACACAGAACGAAACATCCATGGAGAAATTCATTTAGGAAACCAAGACTTAGTTGGTTATAATTCTGATGCTGAATTATATGATTGGGAGATCGAGAACTACGAAACACAAGAAAGAGGGTGCTGGACTATAAAAAAAGTGCAGAAAAATCCCAACCAACAGTGCTTCATAGTGTCCATCGTCCCAAAAATATTTGAGAAGAAAATTAGGGAACACCCTAGCTTACAACCTACTAACCTGAATACTACACAATTACCAATATATAAGGAAAGGGAATCACCAGTCATGCATATTGAGCAAGTGTCCAAAAATATTGGTGAACATGGCCAACTTCAAAGCCTAGTCGAAACTTTTACAGGACAAGCTGCTAGATGGTGGGATACCCATCAGACAAGACTGTAGACCTAGACAACTGCTTCGACTTATTTTTTCGAAAGGTTTGGAGGAAATAAGTTAACCCAACGAGCTCAGATACCTATATTCACTCAAGGATGGGACCTGGAGGATCATATCAATACTTGTGAAAAGGAGTAGAGAAGACTTGGATACAAGGATTAACAAGCATGGCCACATTTGTTCCCATCAACCCTCGCCGACTTACCAAACAAATGGTATAAGATGGAAGAAGCTAGAGGTGAAACCTCCTTATGGCACGAACTCAGGGAAATTTTTATTAAATATTTCAACTTTACCCCACAAAATGAAAACTTGGTTGAAACAGCAAAACAAATTAAAGAATTTATCCAGCCGATTGAAAACAAACCCTTACAAGATAACCAACAGACAAGGAAGTGTAACAATATATGAACAAGATCAAAGCCACAGTCGACAATATTACAATTAGAAAACGAAAACACAGAAGGAAATCCAACCATGTCGAAATGAAGAAACCTATTTGCACAATCGTGAAAGTCGAAACAACCGACACACAAGATACCGACAGAATTACCGCAGCTGACTTCCCTGCCACATTCTCATAGTTCAAAGAAGGAAGTCGACTGATCAATGAAGCCAAAGCACCAGAGTGGCTAGATGCTAAAATCAAAACTAAAGAATTCGACATCTCAAATGATGATCGTCCAAAAATGGCAAATATTGGTGACTACTGGAGTGAAAAACAGACCACAAAGATAGTGAACCTATTAAAGGAGTTCCAAGATGTATTTGCTAGAGATTACAAAGAACTAAAAGGCTTAGTCCACGAAATGGGAGAGATGAAAATTGATACTAAACCTGATGTTTGACCTATGAAGAAAAGGCCATATAAACTAGCTCACAAATACAAGGAGATAGTCAAAAAGGAAATTGATAACATGTTGGCGGCAGGCATCATCTACCCTATCGACCAATCAGAATGGGCAAGTCCAATGGTTGTGCAACCTAAGAAACATGACCCGACTAGACTAAGAATTTGTGTTGACTTCAGGGAACTAAAAAAAGTAACACTGACAGACCCATTTCCAACCCCTTATGTAGATGAAATCTTGAATGAAGTTGCAGGACATGAATGCTACTCTTTTACAGATGGATTTTCAGGCTATAACCAAGCGCCAATAGCTAAAGAAGACAAGAAGAAGAAAACCTTTGTGTGTGAATTTGGTTCATTTGCTTACAAAGTTATGCCTTTTGGATTAAAGAATGCACCTGCATTGTTCTCTCGAATTGTTGTCAAAACATTTCAAGAATATATCTATAAGACCATGGTAGTATACTTTGATGATTGGATAATATACTCCATGCTAAAGGATCATTGCAAATGGCTTAGACTTATGTTGGAGAGATGTCGACAGATTCAACTCTCCCTAAACATCAAGAAATGCATATTTGTGAGCCCCATAGGGATATTATTAGGGCACATTATCTATAAGGAAGGCATTAAGGTTGACTTTGCAAAGATCAAAATTATTCTCGACCTAAAACCACTAGTAAACCCAAAACAAGTCAGGGTGTTACTTGGCCACACAGGCTATTACATAAAATTCATAAGGTATTATTCAGATATGACCTATCCTCTTGAAGAACTATTAAAATAAGATCAAGATTTTAATTGGACAGAGGAATTCCACATATCATTTGAGAAACTAAAAATAAAACTAGTCGAAGCACCAATCCTAAAGTTTCCAAACTAGTTGATCAAATTCCAGGTTCATATTGATGCATCAGGCTTCGTGATAGGAGCAATCCTAACTCAAACAGGAGATGATGGAATGGATTATCCTATAGTTTACAGTAGCAAAAAGATAAATAAGGCTGAAAGAAACTATTCGACAACAGAAAGAGAAGCCCTAGGAATGGTCTTTGCACTACAAAAATATCGTCATTATCTCTTAGCTAATCCATTTATCTGCTATACAGACCATCAAGCCCTGAAGTATCTCATCAATAAACCACTCCATCATGGAAGAATCTGTCGATGGCTACTTCTTTTCTAAGAATTTGAGTTTGAATTCGTTGTCCGACCAGGCAAGTTAAATGTAGGTCCCGACCATTTATCCCGAGTCAACATAGGAGAAGAATCGACAGGAGTCGATGATGATTTACCTGATGCACATTTATTTCGAATAGAAGCAGTCCCAGCAGAACTAAAAGAAATAGATCAGTTCTTAGAAGATGGACATGTACCAGAAGGTATCAGCACCAAGAAAACAAGATCTTAGCTATGAAAGCTACACCATACAGTCTCATCAATGGGATTTTATACAAAATGGGTTTATATGAGATCCTCAGAAGGTGTGTATTGGAACATGAACTAGACCACATTATGCATGAAGAACATTATGGACCTACCGGAGGACATTTTCAAGCAAACACAACTGCGAAGAAAATCCAACAGTCAGGATTATGGTGGCCGACACTCCATAGAGATTACAAAAACTTTGTCAGTCGATGTGACAGATGTAAACGACTAGGTCGACCTCTACCTAGCACATAAATTCCTTTGATATCAGTAAACCCAAGTTTGAAATTTGAAATATGGGCCATAGAATTCATAGGACCGTTTCCTATACCAGCGAAAAGGACAGGTGCAAGGTATATCATTACTGCAGTCGAATATGTCACTAAGTGGGTAGAAGCTGAATTAGTCGACACATGTTCTAGTGAGATAGCTGCTAAGTTTATCTATGAGAATATCATCACTAGATTTGGATGTCCACTAACCATCGAAACCCTAATCGACCAGTTCCAAATCGACCACGATCGGAGTACATCATACCATCCTCAGTCGAATGGAGCAATTGAAGCATTCAATAAAACATTAACAAGAGGATTAACCAAAATATGTAATGCCGATAAGGATGACTGGGATGAGAAAATACCTGCATTCTTATGGGCATACAGAACAACATATAAATGATCGACCGACCAAACTCCTTTTCGACTAGTCTATGGATAAGAAGTAGTAGTTCCACTACACTTCCGACAACAAACACCTCTTATCTTAGAAATACTACATGTTGATGTCGATTAGGAATGAAGGACTGATTATTTCAACTCAACAAGTTGGAAGAGCACCAACTCATGGCTATACAACACCAAGAAATCCAGAAGCAACAACAAAAATCATGGCATGACCACAACATCAAAAAAAAAACTTGTCGGTCATATACCTTGCTTTACTATACAATAGTCGGGTCAAAGGTAAACCTAAAAAACTCCACACATAATGGATGGGACCTTATGTTGTCGAAGAGATACATCCCAATGGATTAGTCTGACTAAGGACGTTACAGGGCATAGTATTTCGGAAGCTCGTTAATGGAGCTCGACTAAAACGCTAAAAAAAAAAATATAAAAAATCATATAACGACCATAACCGTCAACCAAAGCCCATCAAAACTTAGAAAATTTAAAAACCAAAAAAATATCGCACTTACAGAAAACTATGACAGGAAATCACAATCTCAACAATTGCCATCATGGCCACCGACATAACACCGTCGACCATTTTCATCAACCAACCATTCCCATCATCGACATCGACCGACGACCCCGATAGTCCCATCGCACATTTATGACATCGAGTGCCGAAAGAAATATGCCATTAACACACACTCAAGTATTCCAGTTGGAACATCATGTCCACCATTACTACACCCATCGATGCACACACCCACCCCATCGCCTATAAATACTGGATCGCCGAAGGATCACTCACTGCAATCCAAACAAAGAGACCATCAGAGCACCCAGACAACTAAAAGCCGAGAACCCCTTACTGAAACCAACCACCAAACCAACACAATGGCTCCCAAACAAATGAGAGCCTTGACCAAATCCAAGGAAATACAAGCTGCAGATACACCTTTAGTCCACAGGTTGAAAAACATCAAAAACGCCAAAGTACAGGAAGGCTCATGGAAAAAACTATGGACCAAATTGAAAGAATGGGCCTTTGTCGCAAAAAAGGCCACTCAAGCAGTAGAGAAAATCAAACACAACACTATCTTCTCCTATGCCAACGCAACACTGATGGCCAGCTTTAATGGCACCAAGGAAACTGCTATCAAATGCATCATCGGCTGATATCACAATGGCCAGTTCTACTTCGACTAGTTGGTCGACATCTTTGGAAAAGTCATCTCCAAGTTGACTGGTCTCTCTAATGAAGGAAACCCCGTACAAGTCGAAATCAAAGAAGGACTGGTCGAAGATCCCACTAGGTCATCCTCGGGTAAGAACTCTAAGGGGTTGATGATTAGCCAAATCACAACCCGAACGCCACAAATTTTGGCCAAAATCATTGCAATAACACTCACACTGGTAGGTCGAGGCAACGGCCTTAAGTTAGACATGATAGAAGCTATTGACACCATTGCCACCGATGGACGAATATACAGATGGGCATAATATCTTGGCAACATGGTAAAGACAATCTGTGAAAGATGTCAAGAAACAGGGGGAATCATCAAGTTTCCCTCCCTCATCTTATGGATTGTCATGTACCACATCTGCCCAGAGGGGATTCCAATCTTTTGGGAACCATCCAAGTTTGACACGTGGATATTTAAGGCATTCTCCTAGAAAGGAACCTTGCACGAGCTTGAGCGCGGAAAAGTATTGTTGGGGAACTAGTTTCAATAGCTCAAAGTCCACTCTACTAGATGGAGGGTGCCTCAAAACATCTGAATAAATCTACCGATGAACTCCCAAATCCAGCTGGAGCTCGACCACACCTCAGTGTGGTACATGTAGGGCGACAATTCAAATGCCAAAGCCCTCGACTACTATCCATCTATCGACTAGATCTTTCGGGAACTGTCTCGACAGGCCAAACAAAAATACCAGTACCAACAGCAGCAAAGCCGATCGACTTCTCGATCGAAGAACCACTCATAGACTAGGAAAAAGAGGAATACTATGAGCTCAACCTCTATATCAGCACATTTGTGTCAAAGGAGACACCGGTTAAACACATCGGTCGCCTACAAATAACCATCAAACCTTCAACCGCCAAGAAGGCAGAACCTCCGATCACAAAAAGGGCAGAACCCCAGACTGCAAATCCAAAGCCACAGCCACAGTAGCAAATAACTCCTCCGACTGCAGAAAGTGTCACCCTGACTTATGAGCCAAGGGTGAGATAGAGCCAAAAAACCCTGAGTATGCTGTCACAAAAGGCATCATTTGGAAATTGTCGAAAGAAATAGCAGCGGCCAAGAGGAAGCTAAAAAAAAACAACAACAACAAGGTAAAGGTAAGCGCAAGCTTATTATTTCTGACTCATCCGAAGATGAAGAAGAATTGGTAGCAACATCCCTCGACATCATGGAGGATGCCGCAGCAAATAAAGTGTCGGTCAAAACCCAGTTCCAGCGATTTGTCGATGCAAGAGCACAAGAAGGTCGATCGAAGAAAGCAAAGACTACAACGACACCTGAAAACGTCATCAATCTTGTGTCGATGCCTCCACCCCTATCACCGAAGAAAATAACTGAGGAACAACCATCGGCACCGCAATCAGTCAGACCCCTCGACTTATGCAAAACTGTGATGTTGGAGGAGGTGAAAGAAAAAGTTGACAAAGATAGGGAATTGCAGGCTTTTATTGAGAAACTTCTTGAGTTGTTTACGTCGGTTCAGAACATGTCTACAAAAGCACCTCTCTTCACGACTAGAGGATACCAACCAGAACAGGATGCACAATCCAAAATATTTTCAACCATTACGTCGAATTTCAAGAGAAATCCTGACAAGGAAGCTGAAGTGATTGCACGTCGGTCCTCCACTATCACACTGACCACACCCATACCCCAAGTTGACCTACCAGCCACTGCACCAACTGAAGGAGAAGAAACTGAGGAGGACATAACCCGACAAATTAACCAAAATTTCTCTGACATAGACTCACCCCCTCAACCCGAAAAACCACCACTCGCCCATACTTCCCCCAAACCAATCACCCCTGACCATTCTCCCACTCCATCACCACCACCACCACCATCTCCACCACCACCACCACCCCCGACTCATAGAAAGGCCCACCACAACCAGCTGCATCCAAACAACCAGAGGAGGTAGTCATCCCACCTCCCCAACCAAATAAACCATCGGCCTCTATCCCACAAACCAAAGATCCCATCTCGACTATTGCAGGTACACAGGAAGCAGATAAAGAAAAGCATAAGAAGAGGAAGGAGAAATAGAAGAAGGAGCATCATGGACAAGCTTCAAAGGTCCAAATCAGATTGAAGGATGTAAGCTCCCTGATCGACACAGAGCTGGGACAACTCCTCAGGACCCTAGCAAGAGAAGAAAAGACAAGGAGTGAGCAAAGAAATAAAGAACTCAATGACAAAAACACAGAACAGGTCGAGTTTCTTGACAAATGTAGGAATCTGGCCCAGTCCGTCATGCCGGGTCCCATAGAAGTTGACATAGACAAATCACTAGAAAGGGAATATTAGCTATTTGAGTGCATGGTGTTGACACTTCAAGCTCACATCCAAGAAACAAAGGAGGAACAAAAAGAGGAAACTGCCCGACTCCTAATGGCACAACACACTGCATTTTCTAAAGCCTATAAAGTGTTGTAGGATCATATGGAGGAGTCTATCGTAACTAAAGAAGTACTAAGAGACTGGAATAACCACTACAGGAAAGTTTATCAGTAGACTCGACAGACTTGACAAGGGATTCAAGCATTAGAGAGTAGAAAAACCACTGAGGAAGCACTCAGAATGACAATAGAAGAACAGATAGTGCTTGAAACTGCCAAACTGTAGAAACTAGAAAGGGAAGCACATCAGTGGGTGCAACAAGCTCTCCCTAACTTAGAGAAAGTCAACATCATCTTCCTATAGATGAAATGACTTATCGAGATTGTAGAGGAGAAGGACTAGTTCATGGGTCTTGACATGGAGAGGATAGCTGAAGTCTCCATTTCAGAGAAGATGTCGATCTTATCAGGCTTGACCACACTCACCATCGAAATCCAGAAAATTTTGCAGAGTTGGGAAGTTTCCAACATCACCTCGCAGTAATAGCTCCAACCATTGTAGAAGTCTGTGTACAGAAAAGACTGACCATCAGACTTCACAGTCCACCACAATAACTATTGAGATCATCCATAGAAATTTTGTACCTCCCTACTTTTTCAGGACGAAAAAACGTTTTGTTCATGGGGGATATGTAGAAGGAGCAAGTCGATAAGTTGACTTGAAGGATAGTCGACTTAGTCTATCAGCCGACTAAGCCGATCGGCCGACTTAGTCGATCAATCGACTAAATCGGTTATCCGACAAAACAAGAGATTAGGTCGGCCACCTAAGGTCGTGTCGGTTCATTGAACTGACAGGTAGTTATTTTGTAACCGTTCTATAATCATATATATTAGGCTATTGAGCCAGATGAGAAATCAGTTCAGTTCTCTATGTTGTATGGACTCATTCGTATAATATAATCTGTTAATTCACCTATTTTTCTTGTCTCTTTTCTCTGTTATATATATATGTTTTAGTGTGTATTATTGGTAACCTTATGTGATCTGTAAGATTACAACAGTACCTCACTAGGTAGCTCCATTCAAAGAATGACAATTGCCCTTACATCTGTCCTACTTGATAGAATGGCCAGCACTCATATCTGACATGGAAGGAAGCAATCCTCTCACCATGATAGAATGGCTCAGCCCTTATATCAGACATACTCATCAGAATGGCTATGGATCTCAACACTCATATCTGACATGGAAGGAACCAATCCTCTCACCATGACATAATGGCTCAGCCCTTACATCTGACCATGGAAGGAACCGATCCTCTCACCATGACATAAAGTCTATGGGACTCATCACATTCCCTTGGAGGAAATATCGATCTGGAGAACACCAAGCTTCTCCCTGAAGTACTCGAACTTCATCCTAGCCAATGGATTTGTCAAGACATCAGCTATATGTTCCTCCATTGCAACATACTGGAGCTTCATTGCTCCCCTTTGCACCATATCGCTAATATAGTGGTACTTGATCTCAATATGCTTCTACTTGTCATGGAACACTGGATTCTATGACAACTTTATGCAACTCTGGTTGTCACAATGTATACAAGTAGCATCCAATTGGAGATCAAATAAATCAGACAGTAGCTTCCATAGCCATACTGCCTCATAACTGGCTGAACAAGCTGCGACATACTCTACTTCAGCTGTACTCAATGCCACACATGATTGCTTCCTGCTAAACCAAGAGATCACTCCTGATCCCATACTAAAGCAACACCCTGAAGTTCTCTTCCTATCGATGGCACTGCCTGCCAAATATGAATCAAGATAACCCTCCAGGTTAATCTTCTGATTCACATCGTACTTGAGCCCATAATCAACTATACCCCTTAGGTACCTCAGAATATGCTTTGCAACAATCAAGTGAACATTTCTTGGATCTTTCAAGAACTGGCTCATGGTGTTCACAGTAAAGCAAATGTTTGGTCTCATGTTCGTCAGGTACATCAATGACCCAATCATCTAACGATACATGTAGCATCAACTGACTCTGATGAAGCATCGCTCAATAGCTTCAGGTTTGATGCCATAGGTGTGGCCATAGCCTTGCAGTCCATCATCCCAAACCTCTTCAGGATCTCTATTGCATACTTCCCTTGTCCAAGGAAGATTCCATCTGTACTCTGCCACACCTCCATACCTAGAAAGTGATGCATCATCCCCAAGTCCTTCATTTGAACTCAACAGCAAGCTTTCTCTTCGTATTAGCAATCAACCCATCTGTACCTGTCACAAATAGATCATCTACATATAGTAGAAGCATCACTGGGTTTCCATCTTCAACCTTGTAGTAAAGGTTGGAATTTGATTTACTCTTGGTAAAGCCCAAACTGGATAGAAAGCTGTCAATTCTTCCATACCAGGTCCTGGATGCCTATTTCAAACCATACAGGGATTTCTTCAATCTACATACATGAGACTCTCTGTCATGTGTCTACATACACCTCCTCTTCTACTACACCATTCAATAAAGCAGTCTTGACATCCATTTGGTGTATCTTCCATTTCATCACTGCAGCCAGAGAAAGTATTGATCTGATGGAAGTGAATCTGGCTACAGGTGCAAAGGTTTCTTCATAATATATTCCTTCTTTCTGAGAGAAATATCATGCCACAAATCTTGCTTTATATTTTTCAATGCTACCGTATGCAACATGCTTGATCTTGTAGATCCGTTTGGAAGTTACAACTGACTTTCATTCTAGTCTTGGGACAACATCCCAAACATCATTCTTCATGATTGATTGGTATTCTTCGATCATAGCATCCTTCCATTCTTTCTGTTCTACCGCTTCTTCGTAACTGGAAGGTTCTTTATCAATGAAATCACATAGTAAAGCTACATACCTAGAGCAGGATCTGGTTCTCTTTCTTTCTTTGTGATTCTCTTCTGGAGCCCCATATCTTTCCACATGTTGGATAACTTCTTGTACCCAAGTAGGTTTCCTCTTATGAGGATTCTTCTCCAGAGGTGGATCTACAGGTCTTTGTGGTTCTTCAAATTCTCGATCTTCTTCTTGAGCTTCTTTGGTCATGGTTGTATCATGAATTTTGGGTGCTTCTGCTTCTGCTTCTTCAGGTTCTTCAGCAGGTCCCTTTTTGGATTTGTTGTAAGCTGTGTCTTCATCAAATGTCACATACCTGCTGATGTCAATCTTCTTATACCCTAGAAAATATATTCTGTAAGCCTTCAAGCTTTCATAGTATCCCACAAATATACCCTTCTTTCCTGAAGGATCTAATTTTTTTCTCTTCTCTTTTGGAATGTGTATGTACATAGGACAACTGAATATTCTGAGATGGATGACTTTTGTTTTCTTGCCGAAGGAGACTTCTTCAGGAGTCTTGTTCTCGAGTACTCTATGTGGAGTATGATTTTGTACATACACAGCTGTTCTGGCAGCTTCCGCCCAAAGATGCATAGGAATATCTTGATCATGAAGCATGTCTCTTGCAGCTTCCATGATAGTTCTGCTCTTTCGTTCTGCAATCCCATTATGTTGTGGATTATAAGGAGTCGAAAGCTCCCTCTTAATCCCTTATTCTTTGCATAGCTCTTTGAATTCATTCGAAGTGAATTCTACGCTATTATCTGATTGAAAAGTCTTGATCTTCTTTTCAGTGTGGTTCTCGATCAAGGCTTTGAATTCCTTGAATTTGTTGAATACTTCGTCTTTGTTCTTCATGAAGTAAACCATGTCTTCCTAGAAAAATCATCAATAAAAGAAACATAGTATGCATACCCGCTTAGTGAGTTTGATGACATAGGACCACATACATTGGAGTGGATGATTTCTAGGATTCCTTTGGCTTTGATTTCACTGCTAGGAAATGTCTTCTTTGCATTCTTTCCTTTCGCACATCATTTGCAGATCCCATCATGTTTTTCTTGGAATTATGGAAGACCTTCAACAACTTTGCTTGCAATAGGTAGTGCTCTGTAATGCACATATGCAAGCCTTCTATGCCAAAGCTCATTTGTTTCTACTGTGTCATGGATCAAGGCTTGTTTTGGATGGCCCTTCAATTTGTACAAACCTCCTTCTTGTTCTCTAATAACCACTACATCATCGATAGTCTTACCTCTTAGCCACATGATGACTTGACCATCTATGAATGCAACCCTCATTCCTTTTGCATCCAATGCTGATATGGAGAGAAGTTTCTTCTTGAGTCATGGCACAAACAATACTTCTTTCATTGTTAGAGACTTTCCAGAGTCTAGTTTATAGGAAGATTCCCCACTACCTTTTATTGGATATTGGTAGTCATCTCCTAGTTTCACCTTGTGAGGTGATTCATGTTTTAACAGTCTTACAAAGGATTCCTTGAATCCAGTCATATGTTTGGAAGCTCCTTTGTCTATAATCCAATCATCACTACCATGAGTAATGTTACCTATGAGAGTGGAAATCAAAAGATATTCATCCTCGCTTGAAGAATCTTCTCTTTCATATCTGGTTCTTTTCTTGGATGGTTCATCATCCTCTACAGCATGAGCATGATGTCTTCTTTTGTTCCCCTTATTCTTATGAGAGTGGACCTTGTTCTTAGGACATTCTTTTGCAAAGTGTCCTATTTCATCACATGTATAACATATTAATCTATATGGGTCTTTTCTATTGTTATCTCTATGATGAGGATTCTTACCTTTGAAGTGATGAGGTTTTCTTCTGCCTTTCTTAGAGTGAACTGTGAGAGATTGATCTTCACTTCCCATATTCTCTTCTCAAGCTGCTATCCATGATTATTCTTGAGAACATTCTTCCCATAGTCTGCTTAATTTAACTAACTTCTTTCCAACACAGATTCCTTGGATGAAAGAATCCCATGACCTAGGAAGGCCATTCAATGTTTTCATCACAATCTCTGCATTCTCCACTTCTTCATCTATAGCTTCTAATTGTTCCTTGATCTAAGAAACCCTTATGAAGTAGGACTATATAGTCTCTACATTCTAAATCTTCACATTCTTCAGTTGATTCCTCAGAGTCATCTTCCGGTTTATGTTCTTCCCTTCAAACAACTTGGTTATGGCATCAAACATAGCTTTAGGTGTCTTGAGAGAGGATACCCGAGGTATAAGGTGATCCTTGATAGAATTAGAAATGATCCTCTTTGCGATAACCATCTTCTTCTTATGTAAGGCCTTTGCCTCATCTCCCTCTGGAATTGGAACCTCCTCATGGATGTAGGAGTCTAACTAATTCTCTTTCAAGACCAGGGAGATCCTATACTTCCAGGCTTAGAAGTTATCAACTCCCTCAATGCTCTCTTAAGATTTTCATCAAGCTTGGTATGATGAGACATCTTAACTGAGAACCTCAAATGTAAATACAAAATATTTTAGATCTTACCAGGTCAAGATGTCGGATTTGAAACTTGAGCTGAAATCTTGCAGAACTGGTTCAGGATGAAATTAGGGTTTTGCTTTTTCGGAGATCTATCCACCCAAATGTCTTGAAATTTGTCCCTAACTTCTATTTTGGGGAGGAGATCAATCCAGGCCTGGGCTCACTAAAAAATTCCTCTTCTGTGAAAAGCCCTAATTTTCGGCAGTAGTGTCGGGTCCAAAACTAAAAAACCTCATAATTGGATTCTGCTTCGACAGAAAGATGCTCCCTAAGGAGGAGAGTTATTCCACCTTAATTTTTCTAAAAATATATGGAGGAATATCCACAAACTAGGAATCCCTAGTTCCCACAGCTGCACAGGGTCTTCTTCTTAGGTTAGCTCTAATACCATGCTATTTTTTCAACATTAAGATAGCATTATTAGGATCTTTAACTGAGAGAATAAGAAGTACAAGAATCAAACACAAGAGACAATGAACACCGTGATTTTCCTTGGGGAAACCATAAATGGATAAAACCCCGCAAATTCCTCAGAGATAGAATCAGCACCAAAATAGTAAAAGCCCAAAACAGTAAGTGATCTTTGAACAGCAGTAATCTTCTTCTTGTCTAGCCCCAGTTTCTTCTCCTTCCTCAACTATGCACTACACTTGAGTGTGTATGAGTTGTGTGATAAATAGAGACTCCAGTTCTCTATTTATACTAATCTCAACATGACTAAAAACCTACCAGGTCCGACCTCTATTAGGAGAGTCTAATAACCCTAGTGCCCTAGAACTGTGGGGACTTTAACCCTTAGACAATCGGAGGGTTACCCACAATGACTTGACATGACTTGTTTACTTTATTGATCCTCTCGATCGGAACATCAGGGCATGACAACATGACTCAATTACATTATAGATACATCCCAGAATAAACATCGGGTTACAATACATAAGATACATAGATGAATACATTCCGAAGTTACAAATACATCAACACATAGGATCCAAGGAAGATGCATCACATAATACTCTGAACAAATGCGAACCAAAGGGGTAATGCCACCGATATGTGACCTGTGGGGTGGTGTCTGAAAACACCATTATGGTATGATCTCGTGGATTTTTAGCAATCCCAATAAAGTTAATGCTCAATGGTGCTTTCAATTTTAGAGATTTTGAAAGCATGAAGAAGACTCCGGTGGGGTCTCTTTTTCATTGATAGTCTCCTGTTCTCGAAAAAGGATAAAAGTGTACATAGGAGAGCACACCCATCCTTGGGGGGATGATAGACTTATTTACCATTGGTAGTCCAATCATGTTGGAAAATATTAAACCTCTACTGACTGGAAAGTAATTCAAATAATTTTACAAGCATGAACGAAACCAAGTTTGCTCAACAATATTTTCTTTATGAGAAGGCTGGAAAAGAGCTTAAATACAACCCCTATTGAGACTTTTCACAGAGTTTGGTTTTGATGCAAAATAAAGAATAAAAGAATGCAAAGGGATATTTTCTTAGCTTGAATATGACGTGGTGGTCCTTTTTTTATGGTAGTTTGCACAGTTCGCAAAAGGAGATAAGCGAGGCTATGTAGACGCTGTTTCCAATAATTTAGCAAGAGGGAAAGGAAGAAAATGCACTCAACGATATTTTAATTCATTTAGGATTCATAAAATAGCTTAACAAAAACTCCATTATGGTCAACCATTCCCGTGGCACTAGTGGTGCCCCATGGCGAGACAATGAAAGGTGATCAAAGGTGACCAACCGTGCAGCACGAATGGAGCAGGTGGCTCTTAAACATACCAATACATGCACAGGATATTTCATAGCAAAGGAAAGAAAATAAATGAGGTAGAGGCATGCAAACTACTATATAAGAGGCACACAAAATGATGTAGCAGAGGCATGTAAATAGAGATGATCTTCGGGAACTGGTCCATAGAATCAGTGTAAGTTGCGGTGGATGGACGAGACTACATATGATGTAAGTACAGGTCCAAAAATTAGTGTAAGTATTGAACATGAGACTTGAAATACACATTAATTACAGTCCATCCCTCATACATTTATCATAGATACATTCCTCCATTTGAAATAATAAGCATTTCCATGGCAGATATCAAAGTAGAGTGGAAATGGTCATTGTTTGCTCATTAAAAGTCATTTTGAGATACAACTCTTGGGAATTTAGACTTGAAACTTTCTGAGAATGAAGAAAATATAATATATAACTTATTAGAATCATAAATGGACAATTAAATACTCTCCCAATTTGAAATCATCGACATTACAATGGTTCACAACAAGATAGTGGGGAAATGACACTATTTCTTCATTGTTCAACATTTTTACATGAATTCTTTTGGGTATTCCGACCTGAGAGTTTTCTGAACATTAAATACAGAAAATATACATCAGAAAATAATATAATGGGAATTATAATCTTCCCAAAATATATCAATAGCTCACCCAAAGCGCAATCCCTCCATTGGCATGAATATAGTGTGAAAAATGGAAATAGTTGAGAGAGAGAGTGATGAATAGAAGAATCCAAATGATTTCTTGTAGCTTACACATTCAAATAAGACTTGATTTAATATCCATGAAATACCTGAGTATCTTCTCCAAAAACCAACCTGGATGGGAATCTTTCACCCTCGAAATTGGCTAAGGAAAGAAAACTAGTCATCCACTAGATCTCACAATTCACAAATGACAATTTCTCAAATGATCAAAAGCCATTCTCTTGGTTGATTCCTATATTTTATAAAATTACTTATACTTATAAGGTTCCCATTCCATCCTCAAACTCAATCCAAGTTGAATTAGGGTGTGTTCTCATGAATTGACATGTGTCCCATGTTTCCTAGCCTTCCACCTTCCCCAAATTTGAGTAGGAGCCCATTGCGCTTCCCAAAATCACATGAGAGCTTTCTTGGATGGTATATTTTGAAATGAAATGTTATATATGTCATATTTCATCCTTAATATCTGATTTGTGTCATAGGTGTCATAACATATTCATCATTGTTGTCATAGATCTAGGGAATCTAGTTCAAGTCTCTCACTAGCTCCAAAATGAATCTTCCTTTCCCATGTAAGTTACATTTAATCCAAAATTATACCTATGATTCATATGGACATGTTTATACCCATCTAACGTATCCAGGAACCTTTATTCTTCCCATGGATTCGAAATTGCAAGAGGAGGATGCCACGTGGCACCAATTTTCTAGTTTGTGTGCAACCCATAGTCTCCATGTGTCTCCATGATCCATTCCCACTTAAATTTTATATTGTATTTATTTAATAACATAAATTATTAAATATTTATCCCATTCTAATGTCTTAACATCATTTATTTCCCCCCTTATTCCAAATCACAAAGCTTCCACCTCCAACCTAGGAAACTAGTAAGTTTCCTCGGCAATTATTTGACCCTTAGCATCAATTTGACAAACTCTCATGAATATGGAAAATGTGATTAGGAAATTTTGACCCAATGCAAAATTTGGGACATGAAAAATACTCCCTTCCCAATATTGTTTTTCCTCAAGCAATTTCAAACATGGGTGTTGAAGAACCTACTTTCTGTATGATTCTTTGAAGTTGCCTTTGAGTTTCCCAACTTTGAGTCTTTGAGATTCCATGAATATTTGAGTGAGGAACCAACATGCTATATTATGCACTACTTTTATTAAAATAAATTTATTAAGTGGGCAATGCATTTACCATACTACTTGTTTCGCAAAAAAATTGAAATCAATGGACTAAAAACTATCCTAGGGTCCCATTTGCTTGTACTGTACTCCAACAATTTAGAGTGCTCTCCAACCCATACCATTGGGAAATAAAATTATAGGATCCCATTTTCTTGTATGCATTCTTCCAAACATCATGAGTACATAATATATATCATCAAAGTACATAATAACATAATAAAAATATACATCAAGGAGGTTCCTCATCAAAAAATCATGAAAGTGCTTATACATCCAAGTAAGTATACCACCATTTTCCAAGTGCATACAAACTTCAAGTGACCAATAAAATCTACTCCAATGACATAGGTTAGGATCCCATGTCCTATAATGCTGCTCCCAAAGAATGTAATATGCATCAAAATAATAATCAGCCATGTGTTCTTTCATCCAAGAAGTGAATGAATAACGCCCATCAAAATCTGAACCAAATAAGTAGAAAATAAAACATGAAGACTTCAAGTGGCTCAAATAAGTCTCATTAATACTTCCATGAATGAGATAATAATAAATATATAACAAAGTATGTGTCTGGAAACAAAACTTTTCTCCAATCATAAATCTATTCACCCTAGTATTGGATGAAGTTCCTCCAACATCAAATGAACCAAGTGTTGAGAAAGAAAAAGGATGAGTATTTAAGTGAATCCAATGCATATCATAGGTGCATCCATGTAGATTTGAATCATAATAAAGTAACAAAGTATTCTGATGTGAATGTGAGTAAGAGTGTGTTCCAACCATGTCATCATAAAAATTAATCTAGGAGTTCCATAATCCTCATGTGGCACAATAAAAAAGAACCCTTTCACCCATACTTCATTGAGACTAATGCTGAAAAACATGGAATGGTAGTATGTAGGAGAATGAACTAACTCACCCAAATGATCAAAAAGTGCAGAATTTTCATCATGGAAATGATCCATATTGGTAGTATCATGCAGCTCCCTCAAAAGTGTGAAACCTTTGTCATAGATTGGTTCCAATGTAGAGGAATCATGCACTTCTTTAAAAATTGCATAATCTTCATCAAGAGACAATTCGAGTTCCTCTTCCACCAAATCAAGCATTTGGATCTCTTTAAGTTCATCTTCAAACACATAAAGCACATTCAAAATTTCCCATTTCTCATGATCCACCATGTCATGAGAATCCTCCAAACAATCTACCATTTTCCAATCTGAAACATAAGAGGAAAAACAAGTGTCTTGCAACTTTTCAAGAAGTTTCTCATTTTGAATTGTGAGATTATGAATAAATTCATTATTATTCAAGTAGGATCCATTTAACCATTCACTAATATCATCAAAATTTTTTCTATAAAAAAGAAAAGACATAAAATTACCTTTTATGTTGCACATTTCTGTTTGAATCTTCTCCATGTTTTCAAGGAAGGGTGGCTCCTCCAAGGAAGTAGCTCTACAAGAATAATTTGATACCAATGATTGAGTGTCATGGAGTATGCTAAGGGCCTCTTGGATCTTCTTTTCATTCATCTTTAAGGACCCTTCAAGAAAATTAGGCTCTTTCAAATGAACCTCCTCATCTTCTTCCTTCTTGCTTGGACCAACTTCATGAAGCTCAAGTGGTGATGGAGAAGTTGATCTTGTTTTTTCTTCAACTACTAAAAGGTATTCATTTTTATGTTTAATGGAATTTTTTATTGCATAAACTCTTTCAAAAATTATCTCTATGTCATTTTTTCATATCCAAGGTAGAATGTGTCTCAAAATTATCTTCAGTATTTTCAATAGAAAATTCGTCATACTTATATGATGTCTCTTCACATTTTTCAGAGTTACTTGGCAGTGGATTTCAATCATCTTCATTTACTAGTTCTTCTAATTGACCTATTTCAAAACTAGGTGGTTCATGGGTCTTCTCCTTTTGCTCCTTTAAGCAAGTTTATGCATTTTTGCCCTTCGTTTTCTTAAAATCAATATATTTTTTCCAACTTTGCATAGACAAAAATTAGAATCCTTTAATAATATTATTGGTTATGTCTTCAAGTATATGTTTCATTATTTTTATTATATCCTCACCATAATATGAGGTTCCCTTTTCATCCCTAGTTATAGTTTCCCCAAAAATTGCCTTCTTCTCCTACTTTTTTTTCCTCTTCAACAAAAGAACTTTTGGGTTTCAATATATAATGGTGGTCCCTCAATTATTGTCCTAATAAATATCATGCCACATAAGGTGCCAATTAAATTCTCTGATACCATTGTAATGTCCCTTTTTGAAATTTTATTAAATGACCAATTTTTCCACTTTTTTCCCCAATTTTGACCTTAACTAGATTTGATGTCTAGACCTCCAAATTGACCCAATTGCTCCAAAATTTTCTATGAAGGTACATGAATGATATTATAAATTAAATATTATGTTCATATATTTTTAATGACCCCAAAATTACTTGTGAAAACTTGTTTAATTTTCTATTCAAAGAAGGATTCTTTACTAGCAAATTGGGGCTCCAATTCCCCCTGGGTAATTGCCGAAAATGGCTTCACAAATGATCCCAAAGTCACTTGAATTTATGAAAAGAGGATGGGAATGTTTAATGGAGATTTTGAAATTCTCATATGCATCATGGTTCAGTTTATACAGGCTGTTATGACTCTTTCCAAAACAACTCTGAAGTCACAATTTCGACCCTTGGAGAGAATGCACCAAATCTTCTCCCAATGCAACAAAAATGAGTAAAATGGATTCCAATGCTTAAGTACTGAAAATGAGACTTAAAATAAAAATTAATGACAATCCATCCATCATACATTTATCATATATACATTCCTACATTCAAAATAATAAGCATTTCCATGGCATATATAAAAATAGAGTGGAAATTGTCATTGTTTTCTCATTAAAAGTCATTTTGACATATAACTCTTGGGAATTTCGACTTGAAAATTTCTGAGAATGAAGAACAAATCATAATGAAGTAATTTTTAAGTGAGGCTGACTTTTTGGAGTGGACATAAATTGAATGGAATAATATAAATAGAAGTGAGGCTCTCTTCATTTCTACACATCACACACACACTCACACTGGGGCACGTGAGTGAGAGAGGAGAAGCTCTTTCAAGTGAGAGAGAGAGAACAACTGTTGGAGATCATCTTTTTTGTCTTTGGGTTTTACTATTTCCATTGGTTCTCATTCTATCTCTAAGGAATTTGTGGGGTTTTCTCCTTTATGGTTTCCTCAAGGAAAATTCTTTGTGTCTCTTTTCTCTTGTGTTTATTGTTGTGCATGTTATTCTCTTAGATAAGATCGTAAGATCATATTGCTTAAATGATAAAAATATAACATGGTATTAGATCTAACCTGAGAAGAAGACACTGTACAGCTGCAGAAGCTAAGGATTCTTACTTTTTGGGTCTCTATCCACCAGCAAAAAAATGCTAGGCTAACTCTCCATTGAAGGGCGCATCTTTCTATCGAAGCAGAATTTGATTCCGGGCATTTTCAATTTTTGCTGTGGGAAATTAGGGATTTTCACAGAAGAGGAATTTTCAAGTGAACCTAGCATAAGATTACTCTCCTCATCAAAATATAAGTTTATAGATCTGGGTCAATATTTTTGGCCTGGTGAAACTATCGGAAAGTCAAACCCTAGTTTGACCCTGAGCCTGAAAAACCCTGAAATACTAAAACTGATAGTTTTGGTATATTCACTATATCTTGAGATGGGAGAAGGATAAGGTACTGAACATTTCATAGGTTGAATATAAATTCCTTATGTACAATGTGTCCAATTTTTATCCTTATATTCTCTATATTCTAGGAGATATGATTCCTCCAAGTTAGGGTTCCAGCCTCTCCAAGGATTCCTCCCCAAACAGGACACCTGGGGAGAATTTCTATATCTCGAGCTGCGAAGATAAAAATGAAATTTCATAAGATTTTATGAAGAGTATAGACTATACCTTCTATGATAAAAGTTTCAGACCCTAAAGATGAAATAGTGACATGTGGAAGTCCGTACAACTTCGTTATCCTGAACAGTCTTGAAACAGGTCACCTTGGGAAAATGCTAATAAGTCCCAATTGGTGAAACCAATGCTGATGAAACCAGTGGTGTTGGAACACGAATAGACAAGGATACCTCAATACGAAATTTCAGACACATAGGAGCAGTAATTTCATAGATATCGTAGAAACAATATCAGGCTTTTCTATAGAAGAAATTGGTAAACTAGGGCTTGTTGTTCCGGGAGCTTCCCTCCACTGTTTTTAGAAAAGGAGTACATTGGACAAATCACCTTGAAGAGGAATATCTTTCTATCCAATCATATATGAAATATTCCAAGTTTTTAAAATTAGGGTTTCTATAGCAAACCCTAGATAAGCCATCTTTGGAACTAGGATGGACACCTCAAATTGATAAGATCTAATGTTTTGCTATTTACAGTTGAGGTTCTCATTTCAATATGAATAATCACACCAGATTGATGACAAGTTTGGTGAGGATGAAAAATTCCAAGAATGGAAGTATAGGATCTCACTAGTTCTTGAAGGAAATAAATTGAACACCCACATAAGTAGAGAGGTTCCAATTCCAGAGGGAAATGAGGCTAAAAGCCTTACAGAAGAAGATCTTGGTCAAAGACAGGAAGATCATTGATGATTCAACAGACGATCACCTTATACCACAAGTGTATTCCCTAAAGACACCGAAAGAGATGTTTGATTCCTTGACCAAGCTATTCAAAGGAAAGAACATAAATCGAAAGATGACTTTGAGAAACTAGTTGAAGAATGTGAAGATCTAGAATATAGAGACCATACAGTCATAGTTTACGAGGGTCTCTCAAATCAAAGAACATATTGAAGTGGTAGAAGAAGAAGTGGAGAATGAATAAGTTGTGATAACCACCTTGAATTTCCTCCCAGGATCATGGTATTTATTCATTCGAGGACTGTGTTCTAGAATGAAGTTATTACCTTCAGTAGACTCTGGGAAGAGTGCACACAAGATGAAGCTCGGCTCATAATAAGATAAAAGAAGATGGGAGAAAGTGAATATCAATATTTCATTATTCAAAGAAGATACTTAAAGCGATGAGGAATATGAAGAACTCAATTCTTGAAGATCCTCTTATCCATGTTGAGCATTTGGATAAGAAATGATGTTGCTATGAATGAAGAAGATGATGAAGCTGAAAGAAGGAGTCTACCCACGAAAAAAATAAAGATAAGTATTCAATTGTCATTTCATGATATTATTTTGTTATTCATTTGTTTATGGTCAGTTGATGTGTTATGCATGATAGAATGTTTGAATTAATGACAGTATATAACTAATATGCATGTGATGGGTAAGTAGCTCATAGGTGCTATAAAACTCTCCATTGCTAGTTATCTAGAATGAAACCTCTTTGTTGACATATTGGATTAGTGCACAATCTCAATGGTGTTTTGGTAGAGATGGAAGGCATCTAGAAAAGTTTTTGTGAGATATGGATGAATGTTGTATTGGCTAAAATACTTACATGATCATATATTTATGCATAAGAATTTGCCACTATCAATATGCCTTATGAAATGTTTCTAACCATACAACTGGTGCATATGACTTGTAGGAAAGATCGTTTACAATCACCTACAAGCAAAGAAGGTTGAGACTCATTTCGAAGAACAAGTGACGACAGTTTGAGAAATAATCCAAGATGAAGAATAATATGACGAATGCAGTGACATCATTGATGAAGAAGTAACCAAGAAGAATTATTTCTAGGATATAGTATCGATACCTGAAGGGAAGTTCGTAGTTCCATCATGCAGTAGATGGAAACATCATGGGATACAAGGCAAGATTCGTAGCATGAGTATTCTTACGAAAAGAAGGCATAGACTATGAAGAGACATTTGCAGGCCATTGGAAGTTAAGACACATGACATATATACTCATGTGTTGAAATGAAAGAAGGCCTTGTACAAGCTCAGAAGGAACCCATGGGATAACACATACATGAGGATCTTGAAGATCACCTAAAGTGATGAAGATCTTAACCTTTGCTACAAGGTTGAAGATGAAAGCCTATAGAGGTTGACAAGCGCATAGATGGGTGCGAGAAGAACATTTTCAAGAAAAAGGATCTTGGTATCTAGTGACCCTATATGGATACATAAAATATTTGTAGTAGAGGAAGCTACTTGTCACTCCAGTACAAAATGTTTGAGTGCATAAAGTACGAAAGGTAGAGGGAGACTAATGCTCTACTTCAGAGGGAGTAACTGCAGAAGATCCTGAGGTTGGACATGGTACGATAGGATGGATAGCTTACTGATGACTCTATGATTTATTGAGAGTAAAGTGTATTCCAACTATTAAGAATCCATGTCAGTCATCCTCTTTATTTTGTTAGTATATTTTATCGGACGCATATGCTTTGTAAGTCGTCCCATTAGTATGTTGTATTATCCCACATTCATGGGGAGTAAGTAATAGTTGTTAAGTTGTCTAGTTATTATGTTGCATTATCCCACATTCATGGGGGTTAATAGTTGTTTATATTAGACTTAGTATATAAGTATGTGTTGAGGCTAATGAACACATCAAAGAGTTATTTTGTATTGAGCTTGCTCAAAGGAGGTTTCCCCCTCGAAGTGGCCCGCGATCAATAAAATCTCTTTTGTCCTCCAATATTTCTGTTATATCATGAATTTTGATTGTTCATTGCAAGAGGTTATCCACATGTGGTATTAGAGCACTTTCCTTGGCACAAGTGGGATTTTTTTCTTTTTGGAAAAATAAAAGGGGAAAAATTGAGCGGCGACTTTCACATCCATTTTTGAAACTTTCTATGCAGATCCAAGAGAAAAAAGTTGCATATATGAATTCCTCTTTCAAAAATACATAGTTTAAAAAACAAATCATCTCTTTTGGAGTTCTAAAAGTGGAGATATTGCGGATTTAAAATCAACAATTTTTCAAAATTTCAGTTACAGCCGCGAAAATTGCAGAGCAAAAATCTTTTGACCGGGTGCCCATATTTCTATTGTGATCTCGTGGGTAGAAGTAAAGTGGTTGTTCTAGTTCCAGAAACAGGTTATAATAGTGATTTTGAGCAATATAGATTGGTTTATGCTCATTTTAAAAATTTTCATCTCAAAACCCTAGCTCTAATTACAGGTTTTTGAGCATTGGGTGGAATTTCTACCACATTTTTTTTGGCATTGTGATTTTTGTAGTAGTTCTTCTTCTTGCAACGGTATTTTTCATTCGTATCATTTAATAAACCCTATCTGCTTAACTGTGGGAAGTACTCGGGCATAGCCCTAAAACTCATTGTGAGGAGTACCATAGGAACCCCGAAGTAGCTAGCCATTGAGAGGACTTGCCAAGAGAAAAGGGAAATGACCCCACTAGATTAACTAGATTCCCATCCATGAGGAAAATTAAAGAGATGTCATTTTTGGCCAAGTGGTTAGCAGTTTTACTTGTGTGGTGAAGTGAGGGGTACTGCCCCAATACTCAAGCTTGAGACAG
>LPNX010832766.1:33712-86892 GCA_001517045.1 Pseudotsuga menziesii | reverse complement strand
TAGTGCTGTGGAGCGGGTTGGGGGTTTGCCGCAGGGGCTGGCTGTGGCGCATAGTAATGCGGTTGGGATTGTGGCGGCGCAAGAGTTGGTGCAGCCTGCTAATGGTAGTATGGCTGAGGTGCGACCGGGGAAGGCATACTGCCGAAACACTGAGGTGGACATGAAGGTCCGTGGATATGAGGCATGGGAGCATACGAGTTGGTTGCTCCGGGCTGTGATGTAACCCTTGAAAGTTCAGGTCCAGGAGTAGGACGTGCGATGGAAAAGGGCTGAAGCTGTGATGAGAGACGACCAATGATGCCATCGGCAGCGTGGGATGCCCCTGGTGCATCGCGATGTGAGGAATCGCCTCGAGGTGCGTCTGGTATGATGGTGTAAAGATAACCTGACTGGGCATAAATGAGGTCAAACTACTGGGCTTTGAGGATAGCTTCTTCCTCTGATTGGGGCCTTTCGGCTGCCACATCCTTAGCAATGAGCGGAAGGAGGGACTTAAGGAACCAATCTAGGAAGATCCGGTCATCTAGCTTAATTTTGCAAAGGCTACGGCGTCGCCGCCATTCATGGATGTGGTCGGTGATATGAGTAGCCGTGTTCTGTCTACATGAGAGAAGGATCTCGACGCCTGTGTCATAACGAACAGGCAACTGGAAGAACTGGAGGAAGGTCGAGGCCAGGGACGTAAAGGTAGTGTGGGTGCCGTGGGGCTGCTCGATATACCATTTGGCAGCTGAGCCAGTGAAAGTACGCTGTAATAGACGGAGGCGGATGGAGTCATCTACGATGGAATTGGAGGAACACCATAGATGGAATGACATGATATGATTCTGGGGGTCTTCACCTGCCTTACCCTCAAACTTAGGGATGTCGGAGGGGAGCTTAGTGGGCATGTTGGGCCATGCAGGGTCGTGCCTGATGGGGTCATTGGTTAGCCTGGCTAGGTCAGGGAGGTTGAGGCTAGCCATATAGGGCAAACTGGATGTAGGATGGGACACAATAGTGGGTTGGACCATGTTGGGGCCCATGCCCCCAGGCGGAGGGGTAATGTGAGGGATGTTACCCCCAAGTGGGGGAACTATGGTGGCGGGAGTAACTAATGGAGTAGGTAGGGGTATTCCTGCCATAGGAATAGGTACGGTGAGGGGAACGGTGGACAGGCCTCCTGTGGAGGACGTACCCATGATTGGTGTAGTAACTGGTATCGTGGCGGATGTACCACTGGTGGTCCCTATAGTGGAGGGGTTGGGATTCACGCCAGCCATGGGGCTAGTGGGGGCGGTGTAAAGAGTGTCCTCGAAATCTGGTGACGGAGACCTATGCCGCTGACGAGTGGAGTTGAGTGACAAGGCTCTAGGTCGACGGTGATGACAGGTGGTGTCAAGTGAACCGTGCTGTGGGGGCTCGCCTTTGAGGCGACGAGAGTGTCTCGGAGAGTCAATGGTGACAAGTAGTTTTTTAAGTATGTGGGTTGTGGTGTTGAAAAAAGAACTCAAAAATACTAATGCAACCGTGTGTGCAGAAGGAGAGCTCGAAAAAACAAGGCACTCAGGCCAAAAAAAACAACTCAAAACACCTACTGTAACTGCGTGCTACAATAGGCGGAGTGTCAAAAAAGTGGTCAGAATACCAAGAAGCAATCGGTTTCCTAAAAAAGAAAAATCGGTGGACTCACTAGACCAAGAGGAGGTAAAGGAGCATGCAAACACCTAGCTAATGGTATTATGACTTAACTAAGTATATCCTCTGCAAGGTGATGAAATCCAAGTCAGACAATATAAGTAGAGAAGTCAAATGGCTAAAGTATCCCCCTACCGGGAGGGACACCGGGTACGCAAACCTAGGAGAATGGCAACTAAGCTACCCCGTTCATGACACGTCCAGAAAGGTGAATCTGCTGCTTGGTCCTTTAACCACAATATTCCCTATATAGGGATATTCTGAGAACTGCGAAAGGTAGCCCTTCGGTTACTGAATGGATTTCGGTATTCCACTCAGACTTCCAGAACCAATCTCACGACTTCAACCCTCCTAAGGGAGAGGCCCTCTGACAAACTGGTGGTGACCGTGTCAAAAAATACTAGGGGATTTTGGCTCCCTAAAGGACAACAACTATGTCTCACGTGAAAATGACCGAGGGGTGTTATTGGAAGCCTATCCCCTCGACCCTACCTAACTACAAAATTCTTTTGGGTTCCTCAAATGAGGTTATTATGTTGGTTGAGTTAGGGTAGATTTTAAGTCTCACTTAATTTTAGGGACAGATTGTGTGCATGTGATATGATGAATCTATAACAGCTACTCAATAATGTATGAAAAACTGTAAGAAACTTTAACCATGCAAACTTTTTGCTGAAATAAATAATGCTGAAAAATTGTAAAACAATGCTGTAAAACAGGGAGCAGGAGTGGCTGCAGGGCTGCAAATGGAACAGGTGGCTGTGCAAGTGCAGGAAAGACAGAGGTAAATCAGCTAGGTTTCTGCGTGGCAACAAGGGCAAAAAATGGGCGCGGATCGTGGGTTGCTAAATGGAAGCGGCGGTCGAAACCGCGGGTTCGGGGAGAACAGGCGCGGTCGGGGCCGCGGGTGGGTATATGGCAGCAGCGGTCGAAACCGCGGGTTCTGGGCGAACAGGCGCGGTCTAGGCCGCGGGTTCTGCGCGAACAGACGCGGTCTAGGCCGCGGGTTTGGGGCGAACATGTGCGGTCGAGGCCGCGGGTTTGGGGCGAACAGGTGCGGTCGAGGCCGCGGGTTCGGTGGGAACAGCGGCGATCAGAGCGCGCCTGTGTAGTGAACAGGTGCGTTCGGATCGCGACTGTGGGTGGAAAAAACGCGATCGGGATGCAGGCAAAAGGGACTAATAGCGGCGGGCTGGTCGCGGCTTAAGGCCTGAAATGTGCGGTCGGGCCACGGCTGCGAAAGAAAATGGCGCGGTTTCCGGCAGCCGAAAACAGCAAACTGAAAGTGCAGTACGAAAAGAAAAACTAACAATAAAACAGACAGCGGAGTCGCCAAAAACTGTAGCTAGGGTTTTCACCCTAGCTTGTGCTAATGAGCACCTACTAAGGAATCTGGATTCCTTAGTAGCAGTTCGATTGATGTAAGTAAAAGCAAACTAAACTAAAACAGAAAGTAAATAACAGAAAGTAGAAAAGACAAGAAGATGTGTAAAAAGTTTTTTTGTATTTGGGTTACCTCTGATGAAGAGGTTGGTGGAGTCCATTGCGCTGGTCCGATGTCGGTGGCTCCGAGCTCCGAGCTACTCCTTCTCCTTCTCTGATGGTGGAAAATAGGCCAAAAATGGGTTCTCAGTAGTGAAAATAGCTTGATGGTAAGCTAGGGTTTCACGAGACGTTTTGGCAGAGTAAGGGTGCTATGACTGTGGATGTGAAATGAGGGGTCTCCATCACTTATTTATAGTTTTTTAGTGGTGGAGTGCTTGCCCATGGTTTTGGGAAACCATGTGGTTTAGGGCAGCTTGTTTAGGGTTTTTGTTGTTTTAGGGTTTTCCTCCTTTTTCCTCATTATTTTTATTCCTTTTCTTCCCCTTTGGGGATTTTTGCTATTTTTAGAGGAATTTTGGCTATTTTTGGAGGAAAAATGGGTTTTTGGGCCTTTTGGAGGCATTTTAGGCCTTTTGGAGGCTTTTTAGATGGTTTTGTGGCCTTTTAGAGGCATTTTAGGCCTTTTGGAGGCTTTTTGTGGGATTTTCAGGGAAATATGGTAGGCAAATGGACAAATGAGCCATGTAGTGAGGTAGATGAGGTAGTTAACCATTTTTGGGTGTTAACAACTGGAAGCAAGTAGGCATGAGTACACCTTACGGTTCTCCTATTAAGACCCATGTTCTTTCACCTCCTCATTTTTTACTCATGGCAGGTATAAATGTAAATCATCCCAACCCACCGCCAGCTTGGAAAGCTAGATCACCCTTGAACCTCACACCTCCGTTGCATAACCTACCTCAAGCTTTTGAGAAGATGCTGCCTAAGTTTGATACAAACGAAAAGACGCTATTCGATGACCATTTACAAAGTTTTTATTTGGAAATAGAAGGATTAAGAGTTGGGGAGCATGAAGATGTAGTTTGTATACTTTTCCCACACACTTTTAAAGGCGCAGCAGCATCATGGTATTTTGGTTTGCCTGCAAACTCTATCCCAGATTGGGATACCTTTGAAAGAACTTTTAGAAGCAAGTATGCATCACAAAATACGCATGTAGCACTCATGAAAGGACTATGCTCTTTAAAGAAGGAAAGAAAATAGAAGGTGCATAGTTTTACCCAAAGATTCGCAGCCTATCTTAAGAATTTTTCTGAAATTGACAGACCCTCAAACAAGGTCTTGATTGAATATTATACCTCAACTCTGGGACCCGAGTTGGCCATGTTTGCCGAAATGAAGGCCAAACCTACGTTAGCAGAGACTTACAAAGAAGCAGAAAGAGTAGAGGCTGAAAGGGAAAGTATAGAAGATTATCCCGAGCAATTTGGAGAAAAAGATGTCGAAAAAGAGCCTTATTGCTGTCTAAACCTAAAGAGGAGCAATCACATGATTTTGAGGGAATGTTAAAAATGATGCAAAAACTGTCCAATAGAATAATAGATTTGGAGAAAGAAAAGGAAGCTCGAAAAGCTTATAATCCCTACTACAAAAGGGAGGATAACAACCAATTCAAGACCCTTCCACATAATTCAACATCGATGAATTTGATAGAGGTGGGCAAGGATAATTTCTATACTTTTCACCAACAACCTCATTCTAAAAAGAATTGTCCTCAATGGTTAAATTCAATGACATTGGTAATGAACCAACTCTTGGATTCTAAATTGACAGAAGACAGTGATGAAGATGAAAAGAATAATAATACCATACAGAAACAAGAGGATGATACCATGTTCTTATGGGACTGTGTCTCACTTTTCGATACAGAAAAAAGCACTCTTAAACCTGAAAATGTACCAATGATAACAAAAGACCCTAATTTGGTAACTAAAGACAACGCAATAGTCTCAAAGATTAAGAAGTTGTAAAAGAATGTCAGGGGACAGTAAAAGAACGATACTGAAGATGAAATACCCAAAGTTACCATTTTCAACCGGGAGACGGAACAAATCAACAAGCCTGTCGAGCTTATGGAAGGACAAGTAGATGTTGACGAAGGAAACACTGAAAAGACTGGAGAGCCAGAGAAGGAAATACCCACTAAAAATCAACCTGTGGAGGATGACGTAGAATTAACCGGGGAAGAGAAGGCTAAAACCCCACCTTTCCTGTTGACGCTAGAAATCTTGAACCATAAGGTGCATAATTGTTTGGTAGACTCTAGATCGTCGGTGAATGTTATGCCACTCGTAGTTTGCAAGAAAATTAATGGGCAGCCAAAACCCACTACATGGGAAGTTATTTAAATAGACAGAACTAGTTTCAAAGTAGTGGGAGAAATGAGGAATGTTCTCATTCGTTTATCTGCAAACAACAAGATATGTCAATTTATTGATGTTATGGTGGATGACATACCAGATGGATATGGGATTATTCTGAACCGATGCTGGTCTGCAAGGTTAAAGGGGTATTTTGATTTAGACTGGTCTCATTTATGGTTACCTCATAAGGGTACCCCAAATTAGATCAAAATTTCAAGAGAACCTTACCTCAAACACACTGTCACTAAGTTGGGAGAAGGAAATAAATCTGCTAATTCTGTTCTAGGAAATTATCTAACGGACCTTGAACTAAGATATCATGCCTCAGAAAAAGCCAGCAATATAATTGACTTTCAGCCTGATCTCCTTCAACTTCCTCAGGCTGATGAGATTGATTGTAAATCAGTGGACATGGTTTTGGTTTCAGAAATAGTACAATTAGACCACAGATAGGTATCTCATGTCTGCAATACAGCCCAGCCCTTTGACTCATTAAATTGAATGATTTTCAAGGGTGGGCACACAATTTTATTTTCTTTTGATTGAATGATTTTGTACATAAATAATGTGATGCTTTTCTGCTTTGATTTACCGCTTTGTTTCTAGTTATTTTTGTTTGAATAAAGAGGCAAACTTTTGGTTGCATGGGAAACATCAGGGTTCTTGATTAACTGAAATCTTTGAGGAAAAGACTGTGTATTATTTTGGAAATGATAGAATGTCTTCTAGTAGGTAGTTATCCTGAATGGCCATGGACTCATTGAAGTCCTGCTTAACCCCTGAAAAGAAATCAGAATTTAGAGGTCTGGAATACTATTTTGAGGTTCCATCCATTTCACATCTAAGATGTCCTAGGGAGTGATAGTAAAAGGCCCATAGAAAGGAAGTAAGGTAAACCATTTACTATATATAAATGATCCCATGCCATAATTTCAGAATGCCTAAAGGCTGTTAAGAGTAAAAAATCCTTAAAGAAGCAATACATATCAAAGAAAAGCATCAGAAACATGAATATCAATTTGCCAAAAGTTCTTCTCCGCCCGTGAGCTAAAAAATAGATTCTTCTCTCACACAAAAGGACACTATGGATAGAAGAGCCTGAACAAAATTCAGAAAGAGAGGCAGGTGGAGGACTCAAAAGAACAAAAGTTCAAACAGCACAAAAGTGCAATTGGCATGGGAACAAGGAACAAAAGAATAGTGTTGTTGACCATATGTTACGATCCTGTGGTGTCTAAGCTAGAAAATACCCAAACACAGAGGTAAATAAATCTCACCTATCAGAACTCAAAAGAGTTATCCACAATTTCAAATATTTTGGGTGTTCCCATTCCCCAAAGAATAGACTGCTTTTCGATGATTTAAATGCATAGGTTTTCCAGCTTAGGAATGCAAGCATCCAGAAGAATTCAACTTATGAGATAGACGATCAAACCGTATTTTACTGGGAAGAAGTTAAGTTAGAAATATGGGGTTCACCAGGTAGTCGCCAATTGTTGCAGCTACAACATTTTTCCCTAAATTTAAAAATTTCGGGAACCTCCTTTAACTCATTTTGGCTCAGCTTTTGAGTCTGCTTGATGTTCTGCGGAAAGACTATTTTTTATGCCAATGATGTTTCACTATTTGTTCTAGTTTTACCTTGCCATCGGAAGCGTTTTGGATGTTTAATTCAGAAGTCTAGTCATCTGCACGCCCGCCGTTGTGGAAAAGTAACAAGAAACCGAGTCCGATTTGATATTTGTTTTCTTCGATGCTTTTATTTATTTATTTTTCTCAATCGGTGGTTTGTTTGAATACCATTGGAACGTATTGTCTCTATGGTTTCCGCAGTTGCAGATGGCGCATTACGAAGTCCCCTAATGATTGCATTAACTTTCTTCGACCCCTCCGTTTTGTTTCACTGATCCTTGCGATTGCAGCGTCCGCCATTGCGGCTTTGAAGAGCGTTGTCTTTCCGATGCAGTTTGATTTTATTTTCCGTGGGACCGATGTTTTGGTCAAGGTCATGTTCCTTTTTTCTCTGATTTTTTCTGGTCTGCAGAACTTGGTTTCTTTTGTGTTTTTTCCATTGCGGCTCTCCAGCATTCTATTGTTCCGATGCTTTAATATTGCAAGTTCCGATGCAAATATTGTTTTGTTTCTCTACCGATGCCTTGGTGGTTCTCCTAACCGTTTCATCGTCCGACATTATGGAGGTAATGTTTTGCTTGCTCACCGATCCTTTAGCTTTTTCCACCCGATGACTTTTTTCTTCCCACCGATTATAGTTGACCGGGAGTATATATAGTGAGTCAGGTGGTTTATTATTTTATTGTTATTTGTGGATTTTCTCTGCGCTGTCGTTTTCACTCGAGCAAACCAGGATTCTCGCTATCAGTACCCTCGCTCCTAGGTGGCTCCACCATGGAAGTTCAACGGTTTTCCTCTCGCCAGTCACGCAGCAGTTCCAGGTAGGACCTTGTGCTCGCTTTCCCATTCCATTCAATTGGCCGAGCTAATTTCTTGTCTCCGTGGTTAGGGTTTTATCTAGGTTCTCGTCTCGACATGTATATATTCTGAAGTGAATGGTGTGACTATTAGTGGGGGGGGGGGGTTGCAGTTTACTTGATGCTTTATTCCGCGGCCGTTATGGTCTTACAGCCTGCGCTCGATTGTTGGAGAAATTGGTGCAAATGGTTGTTACACTGTCTGCACCAGTTTGCCCCATTTTGCGTTTGGTCGTCCATGGAGGGATTTCATGGTTTTCCTCAGGATTACAGGGTTTGTTTCTACTGGTCCAGTCACCTGTATTCTGCTAACCAAGACCTCAGTGTTTCTTGCAGTGCATTGTTTAGAGCGACCATGTTCACGGTCGAATTCAAACCCCGAACTTGTTTGGGGTAGTATCGCATTACCCGGTCTAAGATGGACCGTGAGATGAGCATGTACAGTTTCTAGGGTGCTATCAGCGGTAGCATCCCCTTGAGATTTTTAGATTAAGTTCCTCAGGTGTCCATGTAATGTGTAGGTTATGGCGCCGAGAGAGGGCCCGGGACTGTTTTCATTTGTGACAAAGGCCTTGTTTTCCCGCATCTGAATTTTGTTGGACTAAACTGGTTTTAGTTTTTCGGGCAAGAGTATTTTTTTGAACATGTTTTGCTTATTTTTATTAACTGCAATCATGTTTAATGAAAACGAGGTAAAACCATTATATTGTTATCCTTATCTTTAATTGTTGTCCGGAATGACCTAACAAGAACCTAAATTACAATTTTATACATGACAGGGAAATTCCTCGAAACTTAAGATGTCTAAGCGTCAAAAGAAGAAGGCCCCCGTGGTCGAAGAGGAACCCGATGTGAAATTCATCACCAGGGTCGAATATATTTACGAAGACACCAAATGCATAATTGGTGTAGTGCCTAAATACCAGTGGGGAGATATCTACAGATTTATTACGCGTCAAGAGGTGCCTGACATAGGCTTTGAGGAAGAGAAAATCTACGCCAACATAGAGAGGTCTTCATTAATGAAGATTGCTACGAGACCTGAGCTCTTTCCATGCTTAGAGGTGATTGGGTGGATTCTGCCCAGGGAAGATGTGACCACCATGATTCTGGAGAATGTTGATAAACAGGGTTATGCTGCCTACAGCCCTGGATATGTAGCCCTGGCCTACCACTTGCCAGAAGCGCAAATATATCTGACTGAAGACTGGCTGAAAAGCATCAGGATGGACCTCGACGAGACACTCAAGAGGATGCTCATTCCTGAAAAAAACTTTAGAACTAGGCCAACTGGAGAATATGACACTGCAATTCTAAGAACCCCTTACAGGTTCATCGCCTTGATGCTCAATAGGATTTTCGGGAGAGCCCACGGTAAAAGTTTAAAATTGGAGTGGGTGCTGATCATTTTTTATGTTGCGACATAGGGGACTGTTTTCAACTAGGAAAACATTGTGTCCAATAGCCTCTCGGTCTACATGGCATCAGCTTTGGGAGGGGTGTCCCAAAAAATATCATAGTTTTACATGAGCTCCATACTGATTGATTGCATACTATGCAATCAACCCTTCCCCAACTTGAGGTGCATCTGGGACCAGGAAAGGACACCTATTTACGCAGCCTACAAGCCACTGTGGGCCCATAAATACCACAGTCACTACAGGGAGGTGTGTGAGAATTTCATTATGCCATTGTATACCCTAATTTTCTTAAAAGAATGCGACTGCATGTCAGAGGAGGCATTGCACGTGATTGAAGAGTATGATGATTATTACTTGACCGAGGATGGGCTATATTTCAGAATGTTTGGAGGCTCTAGAGCGCCCTCACTATTGCCTAAGTATGCCACAGACTATGCAATTCACATAGAGGCAGTTAGACAAGTTTTTCTAGATGGCATAGGAAGTTTTTTATTTGAACATAAGAAGGTAGCATACCCTCCTTTTCCTTTCAGATTGGGGAGTTACAAATTTACTAGGGTAAATAAGGCCAATGAATTCGTGGAGGAGTGGGAGAAGTTCCATTTTGGGGAAATGCCTTTCCACAGGCATGACTCCTGGAACAAGGTTGCAGAGCACTGCAAAGAGGCTAATGTAAATTTTGAATAGACTAGCCACTGGGACAGAGAGGAGTCTATTTTCTGCAATGCACAGAACATGACAGCCTTGAGGAGAAGGTTTAAAAAGAAAATCACCACCAATGGTGGAACTGGATAGGATGAACAGGCAAAGGCCGAAGAGGAGGAAACTAGGAAAAGAAATGAAGAAGCTTAGAGGTTATCCCATGAAGCGGAAGGCTCGCTAAAAGGAGAGGAGGAGGAGAAAAGAAGAGTTGCACAAGAGGCAGCCAGAAAGGCAGAAGAAGTTGCCAAAGCGAAGAAGAAGAAAGAAAAAGAAAGATAGATGAGGACCTAAAGAATTAGGAGGTAGAGAAGATAAAGCTGACATAAGCAGTGACAGAGCAATCATCTTCTGACGTAGCAGACAGTCAGTCTCAGGACTTGGAAAACCCCGACATTCAGGATCCTGAAGCACCCGCTGCCAGTACACCAGGATAGTCTATGGTCCCCACCCTTAGACTAATCCCATTTCAACAGAAGAAAGGGGAAGAGGTACTTGATTTTAATACTATCTTTTATGATAAAGAAAATAAAAGGATAATAAAGAGACCCGAGAGGAAAGTTGAAACCGTGGGGCTATCTGGTAAGATGATAAATGATACAACCATTGTATATGGGACAGATAGAGACCCCAGGTTCACTATCAGAGTGGGGGCTGCATTGATCCATGCTTCAGAGGACAATGTAGATAAAATAATGACAGATCTGGAGCAGTCAAAGAAGTCTTCTTCTCAACTGAAAGATACCCTGAGAAAGGAAAGAGAAGAAAACAATAGGTTAAAGAGAAAGTTTGAACACATACAAAAGGAAATCAAGTCTTCAAAAGATGAACTTCAAGTCCTCCAGATAGAGAAGAGATCTATGGAGACCTCCCAAGAGTGTCTGGAAAAGGTGCAATAGGAATATCAAGAGTTGAGGGCTGAAAGGGAGCAATTGGTAAGCAAGATAGGAGAATTGGAACTGCAAAAGGCTACCTTGGAAACCAATGAGAGACAATCTCAAGGGCAGGAGACCGAACTTAAAGTGCAGATTACCTCGCTAATAGCAGCTTTAGAAGAAGCGAGAGAACAACAGGTTAGTATTCAGCCTTTCAAGGAGCACGTTCTGGCATGGAGAGCCAAAATGCACCAACTACAAGTGGCCATAGAAGGGGAAAGGTGCAAGGTTTTGCAAGTAAACAGCCGGTTAGAGGATATTTTGGAGACTTCCTCATATTTTGTTAACAGATCTCAGGACATCCTGGAATTCTTGACAGCAAGGATGGAAAGGTTAGAAGCTAATGAAGAAGCTCCTGCAGAGCTACCCTCAAAAGATCAACAAGCCCTCAGGCAGGACTACGATTTGTTGGATTTTGTCATCAACACAGCCGAAGAGTTCAAGAAGGATCTTAAGAAGACAAGAGGGGCATGTGCAAGAATTATTTAGAAGATTTCTGATTACCTATAATCGATGCCAAGTAGAGGCTGAACAAAGAATGGATGCTTTTTCGGACCATAGCCTGTTTGTGGAAATTTTACAAATAAGGTATCATGAAGATGAAAAAATAATACAGCACATTAAATATTTGGATGACTAGATCCTAAGGAATGAGGTAGATAATTCCGTGGTTAGTGTGCATCTATTAGAAGATCAGCTTCGCCTGAGCACAGCCCGAATAGAATCCATGAGGAACCAGGCTGCAAAATTCGAAATAAATATTCGATTCTTGGAACCTTCTAAATTTGAAAGTATCGCCTCAGAGGCTTCAGCGTGGAAGAAATTTTTGAATAATCAAGCAGGGCCCTCCTCATGAACATTTGTTCACTTTTTTAATATCTTGTAAATTTTGTAAACACTTAGTGAAAGTGAATTTTCGGGAGGCGAAGAGTTGGGGAAGCCCAAGAGTCATCCATGGGCAACCCAACAGTTTTGTTCTTTTTTATAAATATAGATTACTTAGATGAGAAAGGGGACTTTTTCCCAGTTAGATTAGTAAAGAGATATTGTAAGAAGAACTAATTCCTTTTGCAATAAAGAATTACAGTTTTCCTGTTCGAGAAAGCTTGGTGGGATATTCAAATGTTATGCTATGGATTTGTTGAAGAGGAACTATTTCATTTTCAACTTTATGTTCATTAAACGTGATATCATTCTAACTCTTAGGACCTATGTTCTTGTTTGAATGATTTCTGGTTTATTTTATGAAAATGCCACCACGAGTAATAAATGTTGTTCATAAGAAATTGCCTATCTGGTTATTTAAATATCTTTAATTGTTCATGTGTTTTTGGAAGAAGTATCAGCTATCTATAATTTCTCTTTAGAATACATGCACATGATCCATTGCTCAATAATAGGTTACTATCTTTCTCCCTGGGGATAGGTAGGTAGATAGATTTATTTTCTAGCTATGTGTGTGATTTAGATGCTCAAGAGTTTAAGACGAGAGGTAAGAACCTGCGCATCACATTCTGAATACTCCTTGCTTTCTCTATCAATATGCGTGTTAAATGGGCATTTGCATATCATACATAAAGTCAAAAAATACAAAATTATATACAGTGGACCGGGCCACAACCGGTAAAAACTTTTAATTTTGTTACTTGACCTACGGTAGCTGGAATGAAAACCGGATGGATTCCCTACACCAAACAATCACGGGCTAGTTGGGAACATTGACTGGGGAGAATGCCTTGCTGTTGTTGCCTGTGATTTTCCAGGCCTCAACAACTGCATCTTCTTCTTCTACTTCAAATGAATGGATCATTGATTCTAGACAATCTTATCATATGGATAAGGATCAAGCCGTATTTTCTACTATGCATGAATGTAACACCAAACAAATATTTTTTGGTGATGATAGTTCTCTAGATTTTGTAGGATATGGAACAGTTCCAATAGAAAATGGTCATTTTAGTGATGTACTATGTGTTCCAAGAATTTCCCGCAATTTTTTATCAGTCTATGAAATCGCTCATTCGGGTGAAGGTAAAACTGTGACGTTTACCCCTCACCAAGTTGTTATCAAGGATTTTAAACACCCTCAAAATGTCCTTGAATTGTTGATGATATTACCAGGTTGTACAAATTTAATAACTTTGGGTCATCACCTTTTCCTTCAGTTTTTTTTGCTCATAGTGATAACTTGAGCAAACTTTGGCATGAGCGATTTGGTCCCTTGAATTATCGCTCATTTCAACAACTATGTAAAGAAAATATGGTGACAAGTCTTCTGATGGTATCTTGCAAGGATGGTGTTTGTTTCAGTTGTGTGCTCAAAAAACATCATCGAGACAGTTTTGACAAACATGCCTCTTGGAACGCCTCGATTCCCTTGGAGCTTGTGCATAGTGACTTGTGTTGTCCTCTTCCATCTGCTTCCTTTTCTAGTTTCAAATATTTCTTAAGTTTAATTGATGACTACTCCATATGCGCTTGGGTTTATTTCCTAAAACTTAAGAGCGAAGTATTTTCTTGGCCTATAAGGCCCTTGTTGAAAAATAATATCGTCATCAAATTATTAAGTTAAGATCTGACAATGGAGGAGAATATGTTAACAAAAAGTTCACTACTTTCTTCACTGAACAAGGAATCCAACAACAACACATTGCTCTATATACACCACAACAAAATGGTGTAGACGAACGGAAGAACCACACTTTAAAACAAATGGCTAACTGTATGATCTAATCTAAGGGACAAAGTCTTCAATATTTGGCTGAGGCCATAAATTGTGCAAATTACATAGTTAATCGCACACCCATTACATTTTTACAAGGTATAACACTGGAAGAAGCATGGAGTAAAATTAAAACAGATGTAAGTCACTTCCGTGTGTTTGGTAGTGAAGCATGGGCTCACATTCCTAATGAAAAATGGAAAGCATTGTAGCCTAAAAGTGAAAAGTGCATATTTGTTGGATATTTTGAATATGTAAAAGGTTATATACTTCTTCATCCATATTCTCATGATATAATAATTAGATGTAATGTTAAATTTGATGAAAATATCTTGTTCTGCGAGCATAACTTAGCGGGTGTACCATCTTTGGCCTGCAAGCCTGATTCGATGATTGTGCCTTCTTCTACTTCCAACATCCTTGACAAGTTTCCAAATCTAGTTTATGATGATGACAGTGAGGATGAAAATCCACCTCCACCTGCTCATGTTCCTCCAGTTGCACCAGCACAAGCTCTTTCTTGATTGGTCTGTTCAGCATGTGAAGCAACTGGTGATCTTGCTGGTGATCCTAGAGATCAACATCGTACATGTTCTCAGTTTCAGTGAGCCTCTTCTCTTTTATCTCAAGTTTTTGAGAATCATGATCTAGAAACTTTTGCAAAAGTTTCAAGAAATCCATATTGAGATGCAACTATGGATGAAGAATATCGTTCCTTAATGGTGAACAATACTTGAGATCTTGTTCCTCTTCCAAAAGGAATAAAACTTGTCAGATGTAAATGGGTCTATAGAAGTAAGTATGCATTAGATGGAAGTTTTAAAATACTTAAGGAAAGGTTAGTTTCCAAAGGTTTTTCCTATGTTGAAGGGATTGACTACAATGAAACCTTTACCCCTGTCGCAAAAATAAACTCCATCCGCCTTGTTCTTTCCCTTGCATCCTTACATAACTGGGAAGTACATCAAATGGATGTCAAGTATACCTTCTTACATGGTGATTTATAGGAGGAAATTTACATGGAACAAACTCCTAGATATGTTCAGAATAACTCTAGCCTTGTATGTCGCCTTAAGAAATCCTTATATGGCCTTAAGCAAGCTCCTAGAGCTTGTTATACCAAAATGGATAGATTTCTCCTTGACACTGTTTTTTATAGATTCCATTATAATCCCAATGTCCATACCAAGAAATTAGGAAACCATCTCATCATAATTGTTCTTTATGTTTATGATCTTATCCTTACTGGTATTCACCCTAAGCTCTTAACCCGTGTGAAATCCAATCTTAAGCAAAATTTTGAAATGTCAGACTTAGAAAGTTTGCATTATTTTCTTGGTCTCCAAGTATTGCAAACCAAATAAGGAATATTTATTTCCTAGTCTAAGTATTCTTGTGACCTTGTTCATCACTTTTACATGGAATATTGTAAACCATCCCCTTCTCCCTTCTAGTCTGGAGTCAAAATTTCTGCCACTTGTACTTGCCCTAAAGCAAATGCCACCTTATATCGGTAGCTTGTTGGTTGTCTATTATACTTGAATCACTCCAATATTTACCTTTAATTTGTCATTGGTCATGTTGCTGTAATGTCCCCTTTTTGGATTCTTTTTAAAATGCCTAATTTTCTAATTTTTCTCAATTTTGGCTTTTGACTAGTTTTGATGTCTAGACCTCCAAATTGACCCAAATGCTTCCAAATTTTCTATTAAGGTACATGAATGATAATATAACTTAAATATAATTCTCATTTATGTTTTTTTACCTCCCAATTACATCTACAAACTTTTTTAATGTTCTGTTCAAAGTAGGATCCTATACTAGCAAATTGGGGCTCCAATTCCCCCTGGGTAATTGCCAGAAATGGCTTCACAAATGATCCCAAATTCACTTGAATTTATTAACAGAGGATGGTTATATTTAAGGGAACTTTTAAAATTCTCATATGCATCATGGGTCAGTTTATACAGTCGGTTATGACTCTTTCCAAAACAACTCCCAAGTCACAATTTCGAGCATTGGGGAAAATGCACCAAATCTTCTCCCAATGCAATAAACATAAGTAAAATTCATTCCATTGCTTAAGTACTGAAAACAAGACTTGAAATAAACATTAATTAAATTCAATCCATTATACATTTATCATATATATATTCCTCCATTCAAAATAATAAGCATTACCATGGCATATATCAAAATGGAGTGGAAATGGTCATTTTTTGCTCATTAAAAGTTCTTTTGACATACAAATATTGGGAATTTCGACTTGAAACTTTATGAGAATGAATAACATAGAATATTGAACTTATTCCAATCATAAATGGATAATTAAAGTATCTTCCAATTCAAAATCATCAGCATTACAATGGTTCACAACAAGATAGTGGGGAAATGACACTATTTCTTCATTGTTCAACATTTTTACATGAATTATTTTGGGTATTTCTACCTGAGAGAATTATAAACATGAAATAAAGATAATATACATCATAAAATAATATAATGAGCATTATAATCTTCCCCAAAGAGATCAATAGCTCACCCAAAGCGCAATCCCTCCATTGGTATGAATATGGAGTGAAAATTAGAAATAGTTGAGAGAGAGTGCTGCAATAGAATAATCCACATTCCTTCCTATAGATTAAACTTGCAAATAAGACTCCATTAAATATCCATGAAATATCTGAGTGGCCTTTCCAAACACCAACTAGGATGGGAATCTTTCACCCTCGAAATTGGCGTAAGCAAGAAAACTAGTCATCCACTAGCTCTCACAATTCACAAATGACAATTTCACAAATGAGCAAAAAATTCCTCTCATGGATTATCCTTGTATTATATAAATATTATTGGTATTCTAAGGTTCCAAATCCATCCATAAACCAAATCCAAGTTGAATTGGTGTGGTTTCTCATGCTATGCCGTGTGGCCTCTCTCTTCACCTTCCCTCTTCTCCCAAATTTGAGTAGGAGCCTCTTGGCCTTCTCCAAATCCCAATTTTGACCTCCAAGATGCTATATTTATGCCTTACATGTCAACCTTCATATCTTAATTTTGTCATAACTATTATAGAATCTCCATCATTGGTGTCATAGCTGTCATAAATGTAAGGGGAATCTAGCCAAGTGTCCATGAAACTCCCATTTGGCTCTTCCTCTCCCATGTAAGTTACAATTCATCCCAAATTCAACCTATGAATTATATGGACAATTATGTTAACATTATAATCCATACAAAAACATTATAATTCCCATATATTCAAATTTTCAAGAGAAAGATACCATTTAACATAGAAATTCTAGCTAGTGTGGGCCCCATAGTCTCCATGTGTCTTCATGATCTATTGCCACTTCCATTTTATATTGTATTTATTTAATAAGATAAATTATTAAATATTTATCCCCTTATAATTTCTAAACATCATTTATTATCCCCCTTATTCCAAATCTCAAAGCTTCCACCCCCAACCTAGGAAACTAGTGATTTTCCTCCTTGGCAATTATTTGACTTTTAGCATCCATTTGACAACTTTCATGAATATGGAAAATGTGATTTTGCCATTGTGACCCAATTCCAAATTTGGGACATTAAAAATACTCCCTTGCCAATATTTCTTGTCCTCAAGCAATTTCAAACATGGTTGTTGAAGAACCTGCTTTCTGTATGATTCTTTGAAGTTGCCACTAAGCTTCCCACTTTGAGTCTTTAAGATTCCATGAATATTTTAAAGAGGAACCACCATTCTTTCTGCTGCAATAATATGATTAATATCACCTTATTAAGTCGGGAATCCATCTCCCATACTTCTTGTTTCCCAAAGAATTTGAAATCAATCGGACTAAAAACGATACTAGGGTCCCATTGCTTGCATTGCACTCCAATAATTAAGAGTGCTCTCCAACCCATACCATTTGAAAAGAGAATTCCTGGATCCCATATTCTTGTATTCATTATTCCAAACATCATGAGTACATAATATATATCATCAAATTATATAAAAACATAATAAGAATGTACATCAAGGAGGTGCCTCACCAATAAATCATGAAAGTGCTTATACCTCCCAATGAGTAGACTACCATTTTCCAAGTGCATACAAGCTTCAAGTGAACAATCAAATCTGCTCCAATGACATAGGTGAGGATCCCATGTCCCACTATTCTACTCCAAAGATATATAATGTGCATCAATATAATCAGCCATGTGTTCTTTCATCCAAGGAGTGAATGAAGAACCTCCACCAAAAACTGAACCAAATAATGAGCAAAGAAAACATGAAGACTTCAAGTGGATCAAAGAAGTCTCATCAATACACCCATGAATATGTATATCATCATGAAATAAGAGGGGATTTATTTTCCAATAATAATGTTCTTCAATCACATATCTCTTCACCCAAGTGTGTGATGAATTTCCTCCAACATCAAATAGACTAGGCAAGGAGCAAGGAAAATCATGAGTCTCCACGTGACTCAAGTGAACATCATAGGTGCACCCATGTAGATGTGTATAATCATAATGTAAATAAGGATTCTTATGCAAATTTAAATAATATGGTTCTCTAATAATTACATCATCAAGAGGAAAAATAGAATGTCCATGCTCTTCATGTGGCACCATCAAAAAGAAACCTTTCACCCATACTTCATTAGGATGACTGCTGCAAAATTTAGAAGTGTAGGATGTAGGAGAAAGAACCAACTCACCCAAATGATCATTAAGTGAAAAATTGTCATAATGTGAAGGATCCATAGGGGTAGAATTATGCATCTCTTTCAGGAGTGTGAAACCTTTGTCATAGATTGGTTCCAATGTAGAGGAATCATGTTCTTCTTTAAAAATTGCATATCCTTCATCAAGAGACCATTCAAGTTCCTCTTCAACCACATCAAGTGTTTGGATCTCTTCAAGCACATATTCAAATACATCAAGTACATTCAAATTTCCAAATTTCTCATGATCCACCATGTCATGAGAATCCTCCAAACAATCTACCATTTGACAATTTGAAACATAGGAGGAAAAACAAGTGTCTTGCAACTTTTCAAGAAGTTGCTAATTTCGAGTTGTGAGCTTATGAATAACTTCATTATTCTTCAAGTAGGATTCATGTAAACATTCACTAATCTCAATGACATTTTTTCTATAAAAAATCAAATACATGAAATTACATTTGATGTTGCACATTTCTCTTTGGATCTTCTCCATGTCTTCAAGGAAGGATGGATCCTCCAAGGAAGTAGCTCGCAAACAAGAATTTGATACCAATGCTTGAGTGTCATGGAGTATGCTAAGGGCCTCTTGGATCTTATTTTCATTCATCTTTAAGGACCCTTCAAGAAAATGAGGCTCTTGCAAATTAACATCCTCATATTCTTCCTTTTTGCTTGGACCAACTTCATGAAGCTCAAGTGGTGATGGGGAAGTTAATATTATTTCTTTTTCAACTGCTACAAGGTATTGATTTTCAGGTTTAATGGAAGTTTGGCTAGCATCAACACTTTCAAAATTGATCTCTATGTCACCAACATAGGGGTGTGAGCACCCATTAGTAGGTACTCCTTCATATTTAAAGAATCCCTCAGTAGATGCTCTTTGGTCCATGTACATAGTAGAATTTGTTTCAGAATGATATTAAATAGTTTCAAGGTACTATTCTTCCTTCTCATGTGATGTTTCCTCATCTTTTTCAAAGTCATTTGGGAGTGAATTTCGATCCTCTTCATGTAATGCCTTTTCTTCTTCACCACCCATAGAAATTTGTAGCTCCTTGGTCTCCTCCCTACTTGTGAATTGATTATTATTTCTTAATGAGTTCTTATTTGAATTATTTTTTATAAATTCCTTCAACCAATCATTAAGGTCTTCATAATGAATAGTTTTATGTGCCAATTTGAATGCTTGATTAACCTGCCAGGACATATCATCACCACATGCCTTAATGAATTTATTCCATTCATATATACCATCCATAAATTCAATAGGTTCCAAGACCATGCTATGATACCATTGTAATGTCCCCTTTTTGGAATTTTTTTAAAATCCCCAATTTTCCAATTTTTCTCAATTTTGGCTCTTGACTAGTTTTGATGTCTAGACCTCCAAATTGACCCAAATGCTTCCAAATTTTCTCTGAAGGCACATGAATGATAATATAAATTAAATATCATGATCATGTATGTTTTTTGACCTCCAAATTACATCTACAAACTTTTTTAATGCTATGTTCAAAGTAGGATCCTTTACTAGCAAATTGGGGCTCCAATTCCCCTCGGGTAATTTCCTGAAATGGCTTCACAAATGATCCCAAAGTCACTTGAATTTATTAAAAGAGGCTGGTTATTTGTAAGGGAAATTTTAAAATTCTAATATGCATCATGGTTCAATTTATACAGTCTTTTATATGACTCTTTCCAAAACAACTTCCAAGTCACAATTTCGACCCTTGGGGAAAATGCACCAAATCTTCTCCCAATGCAATAAACATGAGTAAAATGGATTCCAATGCTTAAGTAATGAAAATGATACTTGAAATACACATTTATTAAAGTCCATACATCATACATTTATTAGAAATACATTCCTCCATTCGGAATAATAATCATTACCATGGCATATATCAAAATGGAGTGGAAATGGTCATTGTTTGCTCATTAAAAGTCCTTTTGACATACAAATATTGGGAATTTATAATTGAAACTTTCTAAGAATAAATAAAATTTAATATTTTACTGATTACAATCATAAATGGACAATTAAATTCTCTCCCAATTCGAAATCATCAGCATTACAATGGTTCACAACAAGATAGTGGGGAAATGACACTATTTCTTCATTGTTCAACATTTTTACGTGAATTATTTTGGTTATTTCTACCTAAGAGTATTCTAAACATGAAATACAGAGAATATAAATCATAAAATAATATAATGAGCATTAGAATATTCCCCAAAGAGATCAATAGCTCACCCAAAGTGCAATCCCTCCATTGGCATGAATATGGTGTGAAAACTAGAAATAGTTGAGAGAGAGTGCTGCAATAGAAGAATCCACATTATTTCCTGTAGCTTACACCTACAAATAATAATCCATTAAATATCCATGAAATACCTGAGTGGCCTTTCCAAACACAAACTAGGATAGGAAATTTTCACCCTCGAAATTGGCTTAAGCAAGAAAACTAGTCATCCACTAGCTCTCACAATTCATAAATGACAATTTCACAAATGAGAAAAAAATTCCTCTCATGGATGATCCCTGTATTTTATAAACATTATTGGTATTCTAAGGTTCCAAATCCATACATAAACCAAATCCAAGTCGAATTGGTGTGGCTGTTCATGCGATGCCATGTGGCCTCTCTCTTCACCTTCCCTCTTATCCCAAATTTGAGTAGGAGCCTCTTGGCCTTCTCCAACTCCCAATTTCGACCTCCAAGATGCTCTATTGAGGCCTGGAATTTCAGTATGTCAGTATGTCATAATTTATATTTGACTTGGGTCATAACTGTCATAGAATCTCTATCATTGGTGTCATAGTTGTCATAAATGTAAGGGGAATCTAGCCAAGTGTCCATGAAACTCCCATTTGGCTCTTCCTCTCACATGTAAGTTACAATTCATCCAAAATTCAACATATGAAGTATATGTACAATTATATTAACATTATAATCCATACAAAAACATTATACTTCTTATATATTCAAATTTGCAAGAGAAAGATACCATTTAACATATGAATTCTAGCTAGTGTGGGCCCCATAGTCTCCATGTGTCTTCATGCTCTATTGCCACTTCCATTTTATCTTGTATTTATTTAATAATATCAATTATTAAATATTTGTCCCCTTATAGTTTCTAAACATCATTTATTATCCCCCTTATTCCAAATCTCAAAGCTTCCACCCCCAACCTAGGAAACTAGTGATTTTCCTCCTTGGCAATTATTTGACTTTTAGCATCCATTTGACAACTTTCATGAATATAGAAAATGTGATTTGGCCATTGTGACCCAATGCCAAATTTGGGACATTACAGTTTCCCATTATATGAAAACACCTCATGAAAGTCACTCGAAAGCAGCAAAAATAATACTTTGATATATTCGAGGTACAATTAAGTTTGGGATTCATTATAGTACAGGGGGGAAACCTTTGTTGGTTGGTTTCACTGATTCAGATTGGGCTGTAGATATTGATGATCGAAAGTCTACTGCGTGTTATTTTTTCAGTCTTGGATCCGGACCTGTCACTTGGGCTTGTAAGAAACAACAATCTCTTTCTCTTTCTTCAGCAAAAGCAGAATATCAAGATTTAGTTAATGCCATTCAAGAATCTTTATGGCTTCGACAGATTCTTTTAGAGTTTGGATTCAAGCAGCAGCATCCTACTCCACTTTCTTACGACAATAAAAGTGCCATCAAGCTTTCCAAAGGTCCATTTCTACATCAATGGAGCAAACACATTGAACTACACATGCACTTCATCAGAAATCTTGTTCATGATCATATTCATAAAGTGCTATATTGCCCTGCATATGATTAAGCTGTAGACATCTTCACCAAGTCTCTTATAGAAGCGAAGTTTTCTAAACTTTGATATACCTTAGGAGTTCAGGAATGTGTCATTAAGGGGGGATATTCTCTAATTCCTCCTTCCTTCTCCTAATAGTGTCACTGTTGTAAATACTTCAATCCTATTCCAATTTGTTCTTAAGGGGGGATGTTAGGATATTTAGACACTTAGGAGTTAGTCAAGATCAACTTGTGTAATATATCTGTTAGGTAAAGTGTGTTTCTTTAGTATGCATTAATATGCATTTGTAAATATTCTAATCCGACGGTCACGATATGTTCTAGACATGAACTGATCTGACGGTTCAACTTCTCTTAGATCATACCTACCATTGATCTATGGCTTAAAACCCGATTGGTCCATGATATCTATTTAAAGAGCGTGGAGGGTCCTTGGCTAGTTGATCGATTATGAGAATCTCATTTGTAAACTTCTTTTTTTTGCATAATAAATTGCTCCAAGTATCTATTGTTGGAGACATTTACCACCATACACACTCATTTTGGTCAATTTGGCCTAGTTAAACCACTATCCTAAGTTTTATTGACTTAATTGAAATCAGAGGAGCACTAGATGACATTAGAAATATCACACCCACGCCTACCTTCAGTCAAGGAGGCTAACTTAGCCTTCTCCTACATTCGGGGAGGCTAACTGGAGCACTCTAGGGGTGATCTGAGTGTCATTAATGCCCCATATTGCTAACTGATGGTTACAATCAATTAAACAGAGCAGTGAAGGTTCCTTCCTTCATTAAATTGATTATTTATTGATTATTTAATGAACTGAAGTCAACACGGTCGCCTCCAACAACTTATGATGGTCAGTTACACTTCAATTAACCTCGTCGGTGTTCATTGGAGTCATTGATGTGCTACCACTTGTTGGTTAGCTTGCAGTGACATGTATCTAAGCTACTTTTAGCTAGAATCTGTTATTTATTACACTCTGACTTTAGTTAGGGTTCAGTTGAGTCAATTTGGGTTTTGATCAGTGGTTAACTTGAGTGTTAACTATGGCTTACATTCAATTAAGCTAGACTCACTCATTCAATTCGAATGACCTCCTTGGGAATTCAAATTTCTTTGTCATTCATGCTTGCAGCATGATCATTGTATTGTATTACTCATTCTTTATGTGAATATATAGAGCAGCTACTCATTTTCTAGCACTATTACCCCATTTTCATGCCTTATTGTTATTAATCTCTTATGAGACTGTGTTTTAGTCCCTATATTACTGTGACAGATTAATATGGTATCAGACCTCACGGTGGGACAAAGCTCATATCTCTCAAAAACAAGGTTTTTGAGAGATCTTGAATGAAAATTGAGCAATAGCTCAAAAATCCAGCACTGCACCAGAAGCCAAGGCTTACCACTTAATACCCCAAGTAAGGAACTCGTTGATCAAGCTTGCTTGATTGACTACGTTGGGTGTGATCAAAAACCTAAAACGTATAGGATGTCTCACCTTACATTTCCCTTTTTGTTATGATTTTTAGGTTTTTAATAGGTGAAAGGATTCACTCCAGCAGATTCAGATGGCTTCTTCTGTAGATATTTTGACTCCGTTCAATTTTCACTCATGGAAAGGAGATATGGAGATTCAGCTACATGCCAGAGGAATCTATAGGGTCACTATGGAAATTGAAGAAGATCCTGCTTCTATGATAGACAAAGCTATATTCTTGAACAAGAAGGATGAAGCGTTCAGATTCTTGTGCCTCTATATTTCCCAGGATCTTCTTTTCCATATTTCGGGATTGAAGACTCCAAATGAAATTTTAGACAAATTGGAAACCCTGTATGGAAAGAAAGATGATTTTAGAGTTTACCAGCTCGAAAATGAATCAATGTCTCTCCAGCCTTCCAATTTCGAGACCTTGAATGACTTTTTCACAAATTTCAAGCACATTGTCTTACTGTTGAAGCAATGCAAAGTGGAGAAGGAGATTGATCAGCTCATCCTCGCCATACTCTCCAAACTTGGAGCTGATTATTCATTTTTTGTCTCTACATTTCGTGCGAGGAATCTCACATCCCCTAGATGGAATATGCCTACACTCAATGCCTTCATTAAGTCCCTAACAAGTGAACATGATAAGCTTATCCAGATGGGGATCATCAGATCCTCCCATGATCAAGCCCTCCATGTCTCGAGGCCCAAATATCTGAAGGGTAAAGGAAAGCAGTAGAGGAACCCAAAAACTAAATTCGAAGCTCCTAATCCTAAAGTTGAAAACCAGCAGCATGATGAGTCTTTCGGCTCAAAGAAGAACAAAGGAAAAGGGCATCATGGAAAGGAAAAAGTCAAGTGTTCATACTACGAGAAGGGATTTCACCCTAAACATGTCTGCATGAAGAAGAAGCTTGATGAATCTACTTCTCTCCTTGAGATAAATCACATCAATCTTCCAGAAAGCTTTCGGAGGAGAGATCAGCAAGATCGAGAACCATAACATGAAAGAGGTCATGTCCTCATGGCAAGAACTTTGAATTCCAAAGAAATCTTGATTGATTCTGGAGCTTTGAACCACATGATGGCTGAAAGAGACTCCTTCTCATCCTTCGAGACTGGTAAATCCATCCCCATCCACATGGTAGATGACTCCACAATCATTTCAGAAGGACAAGGTATAGTTGATCTTGAGAATGGTTATTTTTCAAATGTTTTGTATGTACCATCTCTAGCATCAAATCTCCTTTATGTCTATCAAATGACACATAAAGGAGTGCCTAAGAGAGTATATTTCATCCTGAATGATGTTGAGATAATGGAACTTGCATCTGGGAAAATTTGTGGCGGATGCAAAGCCCACCGCACTACTAACTCATGGAAATGAAGTTAGTAGGTTGTGGCATGAGATTTTTTGCCATCTCAATTTCAAATATTTGCAGCAATTACAGAAAAAATCCATGGTTGAAGGCCTCCCAGTCATCAAGGAAACCACTGGAATTTGCAAGGGCTGTGTGGTTGGAAAACACCTTGAGCAGAAGTTCGATCGGGGGAAGGAAAATCGAGCTACTTGCATCTTGGGGATGATACATTCTGATATTAGTGGTCCAATTCCTGTCACATCCATGAATGGATCAAGGTATATTCTTACTTTTATTGATGATTTTTCAAGGTACACATGGGTCTTCTTTCTCAAAAAGAAGTCTGAAGTATGTGAAAAATTCACTGAACTGAAGCCCTTGATCAAGAATGGCTCTGGAGTTAAGATCAAGATCTTGAGATATGATAATAGTAGGGATTATGTCAGTAATTATTTTTTGTGCATATTCTCCCAAAGTGTTATTCCGGTCCAACATTCAATTCCCTACACTCCCCGGCAGAATGGTGTAGCGGAAAGGAAGAATCGGTCTCTCAAGGGGATGACCACTTGTATGTTGGAATCAAAGAAATTGGCTGAAAATTTGTGGGCTGAAGCCATGCATGCTACAGCATACATTCAAAACAGAGTGCCACACTCATCCATGAAAGGGAATACCCCTTTCAAAGCATACTTCGGACACAAGCCAAATGTGTCGAACCTGCAGGTGTTTGGGTCCATTGCATGGGCCCGCATTCCACTTGATAAAAGGAGGGTTTTGCAACCGCAAAGCATAGAATGTCTGTTTATTGGGTATCCTAATGAATCAAAATATTTCAAGCTGTTGGATATCAAAACAAAATAGATCATCATCGAAAGGAGTGTCAAGTTCGATGAGCCTCTTCAGGAGGTGGAACTAGTGAAGGAGAAAACTGCTCCTTCCTATTCTACTGAATTTTTGGATGATGAAATTGGAGGTGATGACCTTGATTTGGATCCTATAATTTATGATATTAGCTTATTGCAAACATAAGATGCTGAATCAAAACCTAAAGTACAAAATCATCTTCCCACATGGGCTCGACAGACACTCTCCTCTGCAGGAGATAACATTGGAAATCTGGATGATCTAAGGAGAACCCGGTCTGATTTCCAAAGAGAAGGTATTGCGCTCTCTTGTCCTAATAATTTTCTGTTTGAAACTTTTTATTTGATGATTAGTTCAGACCCAAAATCCTACTACCATTCTCAGATGGATTCGAGATGGCAAGTTTCCTTGGATGAAGAGATGAATTCTTTTCAGAGAAACACTACTTGGGAGCTAGTTTCTCTTCCTCCGAAAAGGAAATTGGTTCAATGCAAGTGGGTTTTTTGGACCAAGGTTGCTGCCGATGGAAGCACTTTCAAATATAAGGCAAGGCTGGTTGCAAAATGTTTCTCTCAGGTCCAAGGTGTGGACTACCATGAGACTTTTGCACCAGTTGCAAAAATGGACTCCATCCGCCTAGTTTTGGCAATTTCAGCATCTAAGCACTGGGAAGTGCATCATATGGATTTTAAGTTAGCCTTTATGCATGGAGATATTCATGAGGAGATATACATGAAGCATCCTGAGGGATACATCTCTGATACATATTTGGTTTGCAAGCTAAAGAAGTCACTATACGGGTTAAAACAGGCCCCAAGAGAGTGGTATTCCAAGATGGATGCCTTCTTTCTCTCGCAAAACTTTTAAAGGTGTAGATCAGATCCAAATGTGTATATACATTAGTATTATGGTCATTTGATTATTATTGTTTTATATGTTTATGACTTACTAATCACAGGTAGCAAAGTTGCTTCTATTTCAGCCATCAAAACTGCTCTCCACAATGCATTTGAAATGAGCGATTTGGGGCTCTTAAAACAATTTATGGGGATCGATATTGAGCAAAATTCTGATGGGATCATGGTCACTCAGTCCAAATACATATCATACCTATTAGTCAATTTTAACATGGCTGAATGTAGGTTTGCACCATTCCCTTTCCTTTCAAGGATCAGCCTTGAAGAAGGAAAAAACACACCTCCCGTGGACTACACTATTTATCGACAGCTAATTGGTAGCTCGTTGTACTTGACACATTCTTGGACTGATATCTATTATGCCATGAAAGTTGTATCAAGATACATGCAGCAGCCCCATGATCTTTATTGGAAGGCAGCCAAGAGGATCCTCCAGTATATTCAGGGAACCAGGACCTACAACATTCACTATGATGCAAACTTCGAGCTAGAGTTGGTTGGATACACAGGTTCTGATTGGGTGGGTGATTCTATTGATCAAAAGTCTACTTCTAGATATTTATTCATTTTTGGTGGTGTCCCCATTTGTTGTACTAGCAAAAAGCAGGCTTCCATAGCATTCTCTTCACCAGAGGCTGAGTATCAAGGAGCAGTGAATGCTTACATCCAAGCAGTTTGGTTGCAAGGAATTATTTTAGAGTTTGATCTTGGCAGTACTTTGTCCACTGTCCTCTTTTGTGACAATCAAAGTGCTATTGAGATATCCACAGATCAAGTTACCAGGAAGAGGACCAAGCATGTAGAGATACACATGCACTATATCAAAGAGCTAGTGCATGACAGGACCATCATTCTGGAATACTGGCCGATTGATGAGCAGATTGCAGACATCTTCACCAAGAAATTTTCAAAAAATAAGTTCACTTACCTTCGTTCACTATTGGGGGTGAGTCCATCAGGGTGATCAGACTACTTTCAATGTTTAGTTTGAGGGGGGGGGGGGGGGGGGGGTTCCTACTAGTTTTTCCCTCTTTTCCTCACTTAGTTTGTTTTTGAGAATTGTTTGAGTTTTAGTATTGTACCGAGTGACATATGGCCTTAGTTTCCGAGGCCCTAGCATTTTTATGCATTTTATGTTTTGTACTCCTCCTGAGTATAGCTTAAGGGGGGGTGTTGGAGACATTTACACCCATATACACTCATTTTGGTCAATTTGGCATAGTTAAAACACTATCCTAAGTTTTACTGACTTAATTGACATCATAGGAGCATTAGATGACATCAGCAAGATCACACCCACGCCTACCTTTAGTCACGGAGGCTAACTTAGCCTTCTCCTACATTCGGGGAGGCTAACTGGAGCACTCTATGGGTGATCTGAGTGTCATTAATGCCCCATATTGCTAACTGATGGTTACAATCAGTTAAATAGAGTAGTGAAGGTGCCTTCCTTCATTAAATTGATTATTTACTAATTATTTAATGAACTAGAGTCAACAGGGGCACCTCCAACCACTTCTGATGGTCAGTTACACTTCAGTTAACCTCATCGGGTTCATTGGAGTCATTGATGGGCTACCACTTATTGGTTAGCTTGCAATGACATGTGTCTGAGCTACTTTCAATTAGACTCGGGAATTTATTGTACTCCGACTCTAGTTAGGGTTCGGTTGAGTCAATTAGGGTTTTGAACAGTGGTTAACTTGAGTGTTGACTGTGGCTTACCTTTAATTAATCTAGACTCACTCATTCAATTCGAATGACCTCCTTAGGAATTCGAATTTCTTTTTCATTCATGCTTGTAGGATGATCATTGTATTGTATTACTCATTCTTTATGTGAATATACAGAGCGGCTACTCATTTTGTAGCACTATTACACCATTTTCATGCCTTATTGTTATTAATCTCTTTTGAGATTGTGTTTTAGTCCCTAGATTACTTTGACAGATTAATAGCTATTTGGTTGGGGCCGTGGACTATTTCCCTCTAGAGCGTTTTAACCACATCAAAATATCAGTGTGTTGATCTGTGATCTATTTGTGTGAGTGGTTTCTCTTGGTGTTCGGTCTTTTGGGAGTACCCTATGTACCCAAACAATCATCAGGATTTCCATCCCAACTGAATCAGAGTAACCTGTCAACTCAACATCCCAATCATCAGTAAATATAATACAAAAATTAATAGTTTCTTTCGTATATCAAAGTACTTTCTTTGTAGCCATCTAGTGTCTTTCAAGTGGTTTAACCATGAACTAACTAAGGATGCTCACAAAATAAGCTATGTCTGGTCTAGTACTGGTAAGATAATTTAAACTTCCCACCAACTAGTGGTATAGAATACCATTTGCCTCTTTAGTTTCATCAACACTAGATTACTTGACATTCTGTTCTAAAGGTGTTGACACTGACTTGCTTTCACTCATATTGAATATTTCCAGAATGTCCCTTATGTATTTACTTTGAGTGGTCATTGTTTTACTACCATCTCTCCATATTTCCATACCTAAACAATAATGTATTTCAACAAGATGCTTCATTTCAAATGTCTGTGCTAACTGAATTTTAATATCTTTAATCAAGTGAGACCACTTCCTGTTATAATAAAATAATCAACATATAAGGGTACCATAGCAACATTCTGATTTTCATCTTTTTTGACATACAAATTAGGATCATTTTTGCTTTTCACAAACCTTTCTGAGCAAAGAATGAATCAATTTTAATATACCAAGATCTAGGTGCTTGTTTCAAACCATATAAATCTTTCTTAATCTTACAGACAATATCCTCTTGTCCTTTATTTACAAATCCTTCAGCCTGAACCAAATAAACTTCTTCTTTTAAATCCCCATTCAAAAATGCATATTTAACATCTAATTGATGTACTTTCCAATTGTATTTTGTAGCTAATGCAATCATGATTCTAATTGTATTTAACTTAGCTATAGGTGCAAAAGTGTCTTCATAATCAATTCCTTCCTTTTGTGAATACCCTTTTGCAACTAATCTGGCCTTATATTTGTCAACACTTCCATCTGCATTAAATTTGGTTTTATACAGCCATTTACATCCTATTGGAAGTTTGTTTTCAGGAAGTTCTATTAATTCCCAAGTCTCATTCTCCATTATTGAATCATATTCTTCATTCATTGTAGTATTCCATTCCTTATGATTTTTGGCTTGTTCATAATAAATAGGTTATACAACATTCATTACTTGTGTCATAAAAGCATAATCTTTATGCATGGAGGGTACCTGAATTGTTCGTGATGACTTCCTCTGCGGTCCACCACTTTGTTCACTTTCACTTCTTCTTTTCTGAGGTGTAGGATCCCCTATAATAGGAGTATTTGTAGTATCCATGATGCTTTCACTTTGTTCTTGTACGTGTTCTTGTACATGTTCCTATTCACCATCTATATCAATTGTAACATGAACATCATTGTCATAAGGAGTATGCCAGGCATCATATTTACTTATTTCATCATTTGTATTCTCATGAAAAATCACATCTCTGCTTTTTATGAGCTTCTGTGTACTAAGATCAAACACTTTGTATGCCTTATGATCATCACAATAGCCAAGGAATGTACACTTAACATATTTTGCATCAAGTTTTCTTCGCTCATCTTTGGGAATATGAGAAAACGCCTTGGAACCAAATACCCTTAAATGACCAACTTCAGGTTTATAGCCATAAAGGAATTCAAAAGGGGTTTTTAGAACTAGAATCTTAGTTGGACTTCTATTTTTCAAATAAACAGCAGTGTTAATGGCTTCTTCCCAAAAACCATTAGAGATATTTTTACCTTTCAACATGTTGCGAGCACATTCCACTAATGTCTTGTTCTTCCTTTAAACTACACCCTTTTGTTGGGGTGTAGAAGACACTTTGAATTGTTGAACGATCCCATTGTTCTTGCAGTAGCTATGAAAATCTCCTGAGGTATATTCCCTACCTTGATCAAATCTGAGTATCTTGATGCATTTTCTTGTCTGCTTTTCCACCATGGTTTTAAATTATTTAAAATATTCAAATACATCACTCTTTTTCCTTATAAAATAAACCCAAGTAAATCTTGATTTGTCATCAACAAATATAAGAAAATACCTTGTACCACCAAGTGATGTGGTTTGCTTGGGTCCACAGACATCAGTATGTATTAATTTAATTATCTCTCTCTGTTTCTTCTCTTAATGCACTAGAAATTGTTCCCTATGTTGTTTACCGAGTGCACAAGCTTCACATTCTATATGCTCATTTTTCAAAACAGGAAGACCTTCAACCATCAATTTCTTCTGAAGTAGCACTAAGTCATTTTGATTAAGATGTCCATACCTGCGATGCCATAACTCTTCAGTTGTTATTGTTGTAGATGTCAGTGCTTGATGATTGGACTTTGTTACATCAAACTTATACAGTCCTCCAATTCTTGTCCCTATGGCTATGGAATTGTAATGATTATGGATATCCTTCATAAGACACTGAGAATGCATAAATTCTACATTTAGATTTTGATTAGTTATTGTGGAAACAAAAATCAGATTCTTTTTTTTTATCCCTGGAACATACAACACATTATGAATCTGTTTCTTTTGGCCACTAGGTAAATTGACACATATTACCCCATAAGCCTGAACCTTATGAGATCTATTATCTCCTAAATATATGTGTGTTGCATTTGTTCTCTCGTGATATTCATCAAACCACTCTTTGACACAAGACATATGAGCTGAGGCACTTGAATCTATGAACCATGCATTTTCATCATCAGTTTCTACAGACAATGCAGCTTCAAAAATAAACAACTTCAAATTCTTAAAACCATCATTGATAGAGGTGCCAATTTTCACATAATTTCCATTATGTTTTTTGAAATTCTGTTTGGATTCATTAGCTTTCCTTTTATCGCAATCTTTAGCATAATGACCAGTTTTCCCACAATAAAAACAACCATCAATTTTCTTATCATGTGTATCAAATTTTGATTGAGTCATACCTCTGTTCCTTGGCTGAAACTTGCCTTCTTTGTTTATGTCCCATGGCTTGCCCCCGATTGGTTGTTTTCCTTTGGCTACTAACGCTAATTCTGAAGTATGAGAGTCCATCTTAAACACCTTCATTCTTTTTTCCTTCTTGTAGAAGAATCCATGTTAGTTCATTAAATGTAGGAGGCTTTGCTCTATCTCCTCGACTCGAAATAAAGACATGATAATTTCTGATTAAACCTTTTAATGTAATAGTTACCATGTCAGAATTTGAAACCTTATCACCAATTGCACTTAAGTGATCACATAAATCTTTAATTCTGGAAACATGGGTGGTGATATTCTCATGAGATTCCATTTTCATGGACAATAATTTAGTCTTCAGAAACATAATTCTATTCAAGTTTGTAGTTTCATACAAACCTTTCAAAATCTCCCATGTCTCCTTTGAAGTTTTACAATCTCTGATATGTGGAATTATGTTGTCCTTGATAGGCATCCACAATAACACTTTTGCCTTTGTTTCATGTTTCTCCTAGTCTACACCAGCAGCACCTATGGGTTTCATCTCCATTTACAATAGTCTAGACACTCCACACTTCAAAAATAGTCAATAGCTTGAATTTCCAGTCAATGTAATTATCTCCATCAAGCTTGGATGCATCATTCATATAATTATCTGCAAATGAATTTGACATCTCTGCACAATAAAATCAAACAACTTAGAAAATGCCTCAGAAAATGCCTTCTCATGCTAGTGATGGAGGATGGAATCCCCGACTGCGTATAATAGCAGGCTTATTAATCTTCTTCCTGTGATTACCAGCTCACTAGCGCTGGTTCCACAAACTACACTCTACACTGCAAGCAAAGATGACCTCCACGCACACTTCACTACTCCGGCTCATGGATTCTAAGAGCCATTATTCTAGCAATTGTTTCTATTTTCATATGTTTCTATTTTATTCATTTCTACATTAATATCTAACATTGAAGATATATGTAAGGTTACTATGGATATATTCTCAAACAAGAGGCAAGAAATTTTCGCAATCATATTGACTTTTGGAATTCTTCGCAATTATTTGATGTTTTTGAAGAAATTTCCTCACAGACAAGTTATAAATTATATCTTGAACATTGAGGATATATGTACGGTTACTATAGATATATTCTGAAAGTAGATGTTAGAATCCTTCACAGTTATATTGATTTACAAATCCAGGGTTGAAAATTTGGAAATCTATGTCACCCACGCTTCTCCAAGCTTGGATTGAAAGTGCACATCATTACTCTATAAATGGAAGCTTATGATTTTATGTTTGATATTTCACCAGTTATATCTAAACACATAAAGAAATTCCATTTTCAGTAACTCAAATCATTCTTGGAATAAGAAATATATAGGTTATTGAATAATCTATATTTTGAATGTATTATTTATATTTATAAGTTCTAAATCTATTTTTGTATTAAAATTATTTATGAAAATTTAAAACTATGAATATAGATTGATCTTAATTTTGGTTTTAGAAAGTTTCTGAGAGATCAAATCCTTTTAAAGTATTAATTTTGAAGAAAAAGTTCCATCTCAATAGATTTGATCTTCCTCAACACTTAGTAAAGCTATAGTTAAACTAAATCTATATTAATATAATACATTTTTGAAAACTTTCTTTAATTTTTTTTATCTCACTTTGAAAATAAAATTATGTAAAATCTCTCCATAAATATACCACCTTTTTATAAACAAATTTATCCCATATCATAATAAATATAAAAATATTTATTAATAATGAATACCACTTCTTTGTAAAAAAAACTTGGCTCATTTAAAAGGGATAAATATGAAAAATATCTATCAATAGACAAGCATTCAAAATCTCTACAGAAATACCAATACCATTTATAGATTGGGATCAGTAATATTCAACTTGCTACAAGTTATTTAATGTAATTTGAATAAGCTAGATACTTATTTTTAGAATTTGAGATTCAATAAACATCAAACCTACTACTAAAGCATTAAATAACCTGCAGCAAACTAAATATTATTAACAATTGGTTATTAAAAAAAACCAAAAAGATACATAACTGATCTGTTAATATCATCCTCCAATCCCCCCCAAAATATAACGGTGAATGAACTCCAACATATTGTTGTTCATTCTCCCCTTGAGCATCAGTCTTGTCCTGTAAACTTGTCCTCTCTCAACTCCTAACATGTTGTTGTTCATTCTCCCCCTTGAACGCATCAGTCTTTATCGTGTAAACTCGCCCCCTCTTAAAGTCAGTGGTGTCCATTCTTGCCCCTTCAGCGTCAATCGTTCTCTCAATCATAACCACCTTCAAATTCAGAAAACCTGGCATGCTTTAACAGGCTGCGTCACGGGGCGGCTGGTGTTTTTGATCGATTGAAAACACACTAACTTTATCCAACCTTTAGCATTAAGCTTTATCCAACTTTATCCAACCTTTAGCATTAAGCTTTATCCAACCTCCAGTGTTTTTTTGACATGCCATTTTTGTTTCTGTTATTGATAATGTATCACAATAAATAAAGCAATTAATGAAGTTTTGATTGATATGATTTTCAATGAAAAGAATACAATTTATTTAACAAATATATACAAATACTAGCTACTAACTCTTTCAATAACCAATTTCATTAGTAATTTAAATATTTATAGAAACTCATTGAAAGAAATGAAGTATTTACAGAACTGGAGATGACTATTTTCAATATAATATTTTTTTACAACAATCATTGAAAGCATAGTTGAGGTTTAACTTTTTGAAATCTTATATATAACAAATAACACGAATCGACGTGATGATTTCGATGATATATTTTCCGTTCTTCAAAGATTAAATGTTTTTTCACAACCAGAGGAAACAGAGATAGTTGATAAAGAGGATTTCCAGAGTAATCTGTTCCGTCCACCACCCGTAAGATGGTGCGTCCCACCCTTGATTCTTAAAGGAACATCAAGGTGTCCTATCTCCCATTTGAAAAAATAAGAAAATTTTAAAATCATTTTTATATGATTTTCATCACTAATTTTATTATAAAAAACATTTTTATATGATTTTAACAACAATAATATATATATATATATACACTACAATAATCCTATATATTTTAGAATTTTGGAGTGGACTACTATCTATGCTTTTTAATTTAAGAAGGATAATAATTAAAATAATAACTTAGTTAACATTTGACAAGTAGAGATTATCATAGTTGGAATTATTAGATACAATTATTCAATTAATAGAGACAACTATGAGCTTAACTCCATTGATAGCTTAACTTCAACTGAAATCATGACCTTTTACTTAATTGTAATTGATGATATATTAAATTTTAAATTAACTTTTAGATACAACTATTAGCTTAATTCAAATGATTATAAGCTATTAGTTTAACTTCAACTTTAATCACGGTTATATTGGATAACTATTAGTTTAACTCCAATTATTTTACAACTATTAGCTTAGCTTCAACTCTAATTGCTTATAAGAATAAGAGTATAGCTAATGTGGAGTCCTGTAACAATCCAACTCCTAATAAAATTGTTAGAACTCCTAATAAATTCCTCAAAAGTCCTAATAATCTCCTCCATCTGGTTTATTAGAGAGAAAATATTCAGCGATAAACTTTTCTGGAAGATAATTTCTAATTGTGTTGTTTCTAAAATCTTTAATAAACAATCTCAGGAAAATTGTGTTGTTTCTAGTTTATTACTTGGATCTGTTTCTTAGAAATATTTAATTTAATTCAATACCATTTATATCTTAGAAATTTGGGGTGGAATACCATCTATGCTTTTTCATCTATGGACGACAATGAGACAAGTGTAAGTGTATTGTTCACATTGATTCTATGAGAAATTAAAAATTAATAATTTCAAAAAGGTCATAAATAGGTTAGTTAACATTTGATAAGTATACTTCATTATTAGATACAAGTATTTGATTATTAGATACAACTATGAGCTTAACTCATTTCATTACGCTGAAGGTGTATATATGTTAGAATTTTGGGGTGGACTACCATCTATGCTTTTTTATTTACGGAAGAGAGTGAGCCAAGTGTATTGTCTAGATTGATTCTATGGCTGTCGTTCAAGATTAAATGAGAATGAGACATGTGTACTATCTAGATTGATTCTATGGCTGTCGTTCAAAATTAATAATTAATAATTTCCAAAAAAAAGAAAAAATAGCTTAATTAAGATGTGATAGTTGTAAAAATTAAAATTAATCATCAACTATTTGATTATTAGATACAACTACGAGGTTAACTCCATCCATTATTAGATACAACTATTAGCTTAACTTCAACTCTAATCAGAGATATTGGATAACTATTAGATACACTATTAGTTTAACTACAATGATTTTACAACTATTAGCTTAATTTCAACTCTAATCACTTAAGGATCAAGGATTAGTCCAATTGCATTTGGCATCTAGGAGTCTAGCCATGTAAGAGTCAAAGTCCTAATAAAATAGTTGGAAATTAAACTCCTCCAAATTCCTAATAAACTCCATCGACATCTAGCTAATTTAGGTTTTGGATTCTTTTTAAAGGAGGTTAGTCTAACTCATAATTAACAATTTCAAAAAAATTAAAAATAATTTAGTTAACACTTCAGCTTCAACTATCTTGATTGCACTGAAACCATGCACCAAGAACAATTAGGTAATGTGCAAATTAAAAATTCTTATGTTTATATGATATTTAAACAAGTCAGGTTGAGGTGTTGCCAAAACATTTGTATTGATGTTCTCATATATGCATTTTTTTTGTTGTGTTAATTTTTCTAACTTAACTCAGAAAATGACTAAAGGTAACTAGTTATAAGTGTGTGTTTGAGGGTTGTAGTCTGCTAGATCTTGTCTCGAGCTAGTCTAACCACCGATAATGGTTATTGAGCATTGTCGCACGATAAGGAGAAGAGAAGAATCCACCAATTTTCTATTAAGTCTCTATAACACCATGATAGATGGCTTCTCATGTTTAGAACACACAACAATGCCAAATTAAAAAATTCAAATACATATAGAAAACTCTCTTCCCCATGGATTCTCTTACATTAAAACTTCTTCAATGAAAACTTATGTCTTGCCACTTGATTAATACTTTTGTATTCCTTACTCCTTTTCTTTGTACTAACCTTTCTGGAAAGGGCCTTCTCAACTTCCATTGGTTTCTGAGTCAAATTTGTTTCACCAATATTCAACTAGTTATTTTTTGTTGCTTTAAAAATTTTGTGATTTTGATAAGTATATGAAAGATTAAACTCTCTTGAATTGTCGATGTCGTCACATAAATCCAAACGATATTCATTATGGGTGTGTGCAAGAAGATGATGGACCTTTTAGATGCAATCCTACTTTGAGGAAACACACTCACGATACATAGAAATACAACACGTTCTTGTTATGTAATGCTTGGTTTGGTTAATCCCGAGCCTCACATGTCATATGACAGGTAGGTTAGGCTAAGAAAAACATGCACACAATTTATTATTACAAAACGTGCATGCATTATGGATAAGCAAAATGTGCACGCGTTATGGACAAGCAAAACACACACTCATTATGGACAAGCAAAACATGCACACGTTATGGAGAACCACAAAAAATGGGTTTGTTACATGGCTAGGGAAATGAATAAAAACAATAGTTTACAGCATCAAGACTTAGTAACTATACTCATATTTTAGCATTATCAAGAAAAACACCTCAAACAACCATCCCTAACCTCCCAAGAGCATAATTTTTCTTTGCGTTGTAATATGGACACCATTAGGAGGCTTTAAGAACTTTTTATGAGTCATAGTCACTTGACCATGCTTGGGGGAGGAAATGTTGGCCTAATATATAGATGTAAACTAGGGCATGTAATTTTAATTTTCAATATGGTATCTGTAAAATTTGAAGCACATCTAACATATATGGTTTCAGATCTAAACATAGACTTTAAAAAGTAATATGAGATGGATCAAACACTTGTAATGTTAAGAAATACTAAACTCCCTTACAGGAGAAGATTTCATTAAATTATTTAACATTCATCAGTATTCCATTCATCAACTATTCTAAGTCTGAGATATTTAAGAAGTATGGAGATTTATATCATTATGTTCTTGATGACAAAATTATATATTGAATTATTTTACAAGAAATTCACTTACATCATATATGCTAGTGTTGCAACAACAAGAAGTAAGTTTCATCAAGATGGTCACTAGATATTTTGTTTTGAAAAATTCTAAACATCCTCTTACTGATTGGACAAGCAGATGGCTTTGATGAGTCTTCCTTCTTTCTTCCTCTTTTGGCCCCAGGAGGCAACCTTCTAGTATCCACTTTTTTGCACACTTCATCAACCATGTGTGAAATCCTTTTCAATTTTGTTCCACTATAGGGATCTATGACCAACTTCTGTATCTCAAGAGTGCAGTATTCTCATAAATAAAAGACCTCCCTTATCTCTTCTTTCAAAGCATAGTACTCCATGGAGTACTAGAAGGATTCCTTAAGGTTTCTTCCATTGAAAATTTGGTCAATATTACCTGTAGATCTCTGCCAAATGGAATCATCATATATTGGAATCCATATATCATCCATATAATTCCCACTACCTCTATGTGAGGTACTGCATGAGCGCTCTTCATAGCCTTCTTTTGAGACTGCTCAAGGTCTTTTTCATACCTTCTACAGTATTCTTCATATCGCTCATCAAAGTCTTGCTTAGAGTATGACATGGATACAAATTCATTCACTGAGAAATTTCTTTCCACATGATAATCCAAGAAAGAGATTCAATACCACTGTAATATCCCTGGATCATATTTAAGAAATACTAACTCCAGAAAAAGACTTGGTATAGAAAAATTGTCAAACTAGGTGCTAGGGAATTACTAGTTTTGACCAGAAGGACTCAAACCGAAAGGGTTTTTTCACAAAAGGAAATCAGAGCTCTGATACCACTGTAATGTTCCTAGATCTGATATACATATCTGGTAACTGATATTGCTGCAAACTTAATTATTGATCTATAACTCAAACTATGAACTCAATCATACAATTTTTTTTACTAGGAAAATGGAGGTGTTCTGCTGAGAAATTTAGCAATAGGGAAGCAGGAAGTGGGAAAAAACCAAAGAAATTTTTGGAACAAATAATTCATCTTCTCTAACACATTTATATTGGGGACCATTTCAGTTTTAGAGTCAGCTATGCTGAAACTTACTCCCACGCTTTTGGGTCACCCAACCGTGAAACTAGGAAGATTCCTTCAAGTCCCTTCAACCAAAGGCTTGGGATAATGAAAAAATATGATATCAGTGATTCATACAGTAGGAAATAAGTTTTGAAAGAGTTCAGAACATTTCTGGATTGGTTCGAGAATTTTAGGAGTGAATTGGGAGAGTTGAGAGAATTTGGCAATTTTGGCTTGGTGAGGCCTTATGTAATGGAGGCTGCTCAAACCTTGTACAAATCCAACGAATTTTATGTTTAATGGTTTGGATGGACATAAGGGTCATTTATTGACATACATCAACTTCTTAAATGTAATTATGACACACATAACTCTCTAAATTTAAAAAATTGTTAGACTAGTCAATTTTAACTAGCTATCTGGCTAGGGACAAAACATTATCGTGTTAAGCCGGCTAGTGAAGTGCGGAGAGATCGAAGAGGTGAGACGGAAGGAGTTTGATCACTCAACATTTGGTTCAATGGGGGTGGGGGCTTCGAACCCTCCCCCCATGCAAGCATGGTGGCGACAGCAGCAAGGTGCTGAATGCCAGAGGAAGGTAGCGACTGCAAGGCAGATCGAGAAAAAGGGAAGGAGGGGAAAGGTGAGGGGAAGAGATCAGGCCTGGGAGGATGCCTCTCAAGGGATTAGACAATCCCGGTGATCCAGATCCGATTCGAATCAATCCGAGGGAAAATAGAGATGTGGAAGGAAGAATCCTTAACTGGGAAGTTTGTGGGGGTTTGGCCCAAGGAGAAAGATCTATTTCGATGGATCCAGAGCACATGGAGTCCAAAGAGCCACTACAGCCTGCAGTTGGGAGCAAAGGGTTTCTTTACCATCATATTCTTCAATCAGGAATATCATGACAGGATCTTGGAAGGAGGGCCCTATTTTTTCTTCTCGGCAGTGCCTTTCCTTTGACCCTACAAGGAGCGTTTCAACCTTGAATCTGAAGATATGACAGTAGCCCCGGTGTGGATCCACTTGGTGGGTCTCCCCAGGGAGTATTGGGATATGGAAATATTACGCGATATTGGTAATTCAATCAGGGAATTTGTGAAAGTTACTGAGCAAACTATGCTCCAGAGGTATACTACGTTTGCTTGAATTTGTGTGTATATGTATCTCTCGAAGGACCTACTTGAGGTGGTAAGTTTAAAATGGGATGATGAAGAGTGGATCCAGTAGATTGACTATGAACAGCTACCCTTCTGGTGTAGGATTTTCCATGAGTATGGTCATTTTGGGAGGAACTACCCGAAGGGGATCCAAGAGAAGAATGCCCTAGACCATGAAGGGGAAACATAAGCCAATGCCGGATTCACACAGGTCAAAAATAGGAGGGGAAGGAGAAAGAGAGGGAAGAAATTGTGTAAGGAAATGGCTGGAAAACCCACAATTTCCTCAAACCCTTTCCATGTCTTAGAGGAAGAGGGAGAGGATAAATCGAAGGAATAAGGGGGACCAACCAGCTCCCAGGAGACTAAGATGAAGGGATCGGAGGATGAGAATGACACTGGAAACATTCCATTCATCATGGAAGAAGACGAATCTGAGGACATGGAACTTAGGGATCTGGATCTAGATGCACTGGAAGAAGAATGCAGGAACGTGGGCAAGGGCTACGTCTCTCGGGAACATATCGAGCTCTTACAACAGGCCATTATCGGGTCCAAAGCGCACAAGGATCTAGGGATCAGCGTGGAGGCACAGAAGGGGAGCAAGAGGAAATCACCGGAAGAAGACCAAAAGAGAGGCCAAAAAATGAACAAGCAGAGGATAGCAAAAATTGGAGTCAAACTGATCGAATCAGGATAGTATCCTATGATTAAAGTGGCCTTCTCTGAAGTAAGTAAACTTACCCAATGAGTATAGTCTCCTGGAATATTAGTGGGTGTAATCACCTAAGGAAGATTAGAACCCTAGCTAGGAATATAAAGCAGGAAAAACCAGACATTCTTTTCTTGCAAGAAACTAACTGTAGCTTTGAGACCATGATAAAGATTGGGCAAAGGATATGGAAAGGTAGCAAGGTCATGGAAAGGGACGCAGCTGGCATGAAAGGAGGAATGACCATTCTTTGGAAACCCAGAGAGGTGGATCTCTTGCAATGTAGAGATGATCACTTCTCCCTAATAGTGGAGTTTGAAATCTTAGGATCATGGATCAAAGGAATGATAGCTAATATCTATAGTCTAAGTGCCTTTCCTCAGAAGTAGGACGTTATTCACTACCTAAGATGGATCTGTGCATCATCCCAAGAAGGACAATGGATTAGTGGAGGATATTTTAACCTGATTACCTCACTACGCAAAAATAAAGGGGGAAGAAGGATGATGGACAAGCACCAGGAGGAATTTCAGGAGATTCTAGCCCAAAGCACTCTAGTGGACATTGAAACTGGGGATGGCTGGTTTACATGGAACAACATGAGAGGTGGGGACCATCTGCTTGCTTCTAGATTAGACATATTATTGGTGTCAAAGAACATGGTCAGAGGCTCAGGGGATATTAGGGAAAATGTGCTCCCAGTAGCTGGCTCTGATCATTGGCCAATATGCCTTGGTTGGGAGGGAGTGGCTGCTCGACTGCCTAAGCCTTTTTGCTTTGAGCAGTTTTGGCTCAAACACAAGGAATTTAAAGGCCTAGTAGAACAATGGTGGTAGGAGATGGAAATCCCTGGTGTGACAAGGATGTACATCTTCCAGTAGAAGCTCAAGCCGCTAAAAGCCAATATCTGTACATGGAACAAAGAAGACTTTGGAAACATCTTTGAGGGAAAAAAGAGGATTGATCAAGACATACATCTAATCCAGTAGAAAGGGATGGACTCTGGGTAGGACTTGGGGATGAAATAAAAGGAGAAAGACCTTTTTTCCCAGCTTGAAGCAAGAGAGAGGTAGGAGGAAATATTATGGAAACAAAAGTCTCGGGTAAAATGGTTGAGGGAGGGAGACAAAAACACCAATTTCTTCCATAACTCAGTGGTCAACAATAGGCTGGGTTCAAAGATATACAAACTCAAAAATACCAATGGGACCTAGATGGAAACCAAGGAAGAGATTGAGGAGGAGCTCACCAACCATTTCAAGGAGATCATGAGAGAAGACAACACTGATAGGGGACAGAATATTGACAGGACCATAGATTTGATTCCCAGATCAGTATATAGGGAGGACAATGAAATCCTCACCAAGCCTATATCCATGCAAGAATTTGAGGTAATGCATCTGATGGCTTAGGGGAAGGCCCCATGCCCTGATGGTTTCACCTCCAATTTCTTTCATTTCTTCTTGGACCTGATCAAGGAGGAGTTCCGGGCCATAGTAGAGGAATCACAAAAAAGAAAAGGAGTGCGCAAAGCCTTCAACACAACATTCCTATCCCTAATCCCAAAAGGAGAGGGTGTTGATACCCCTGGTAAGTTTAGACCCATAGCTGTTTGTAATGTGATATAGAAGATAGTTTCCAAATTCATAGCAAATAGACTTAATCCTCTCCTCCCGGGGCTGATCAGCCCGAAACAATCTGGCTTCGTAGAAGGTCGAAAAATCTTGGATGGAATTATCATGGTCCAAGAATCTATCCACTCCCTAAAATGCTCTAGACACCTAGGAATTCTCATCAAATTAGACATAGCCAAGGATTTTGACAAGCTTAACTAGAATTACTTGGAGAAGGTGCTACAGGATTTTGGCTTCTGCCAATATTGGGTGGAATGGTTCATGGGTCTGGTCTCCTCTCCCTTCTACTCCATCCTACTAAATGGCTCCCTGACGAGGCTCTTCTCGCCTTCTAGGAGGATCAGACAGGGAGATCCCCTCTCCCCATTTCTCTTGATTCTGACAATCGAAGGGTTAAGCAAGCTCATCAAGGCCCAAGCAGGACATGGGAGGATCAGGGAACTATCATTCCATGAGGACATGGACAAACAAATATACCAAACGTTTGTGGATGACACAATGTTGATGGGGTACCCTTCAGTCCAAGAGGCTTGGGACTTGAAAACAAGCATAACGACCTTTGATAAGGTGTCAGGACTTACAGTTAATTCCTAGAAATCACAGATCTTTTTCTTCAACACTCCGCTCATAACCTAGAGAAACATCAGGAGAATTTTGGGATTCCAAAAAGGATCACTGCCGACCAATTATCTGGGGGTCCCTTTTGGCCAACGAACTATCAGGAAGGCTTTGTGGAAAGACCAACTGGGTAGGATAAAGGCCAGATTGGCTAGTTGGACTCTCAAACCCCTGAACCTCCCTCGGAGGTTAGTAATGGTCAAATCGGTCCTCCAGGCCATGTCGATGTACCTATTTTTAGTCTTATCCACTCCAAATTCAGTCTTACAAGAAATTAGAAGCATCCAAAGGAATTTCCTATGGGAAGGGACATAAACTAAAGCTAAATTTTCCCTTGTTAATTGGGATAAGGTGAGCACGCCTAGGGACAAAGGGGGCCTTGGTTTGTTATAGTTGATTTTACCACTCCAGGTGAATCACACTTTGTATGGCCTTCCCCTGTCCTGCTGCAGACTCCTTAGACCCCATGGACCATTTTTTGTCCTTTGATGTTTCCTTGATCACCCCTAAAAACATGTGAAAAATGATACACGCAGCTTTTAAACCCTTAATTGTGTATATATGCGGGTTTGACCCCTAAAACCGCGTACATCGGGATGTGTAAAAATTCCAAATCCTTTTGGAGTTTTCCTTGACATGGATCCAACTCACTTGACTCCTGGCCTTCTCTATGCCTTAAGATCGCTCAGATTAGACCTTTCATTACCCCTTTGAAAAGCTATATAAGGAACTCTATGGTACATTGAAGGCATATGAGAGAATTGAGAGCAAAGAAACTATATTCCATTGTTGCCGGAACTTATGCTTGAGTCTACATCCCTTTTTCCCTTGGAGCACTTTTGTGTTCTTCCCAAGCTTTCCTTTTGCTTGTGAGCTTGTTATCAAGAGATAGAGGATTGAGGTGGTGGAGGCCCAAGTGGGGGATTCAGTTTCTCTTATTCACAGACGTACCGACAAAGGTTGTATCTATTGTAATCTCTGATTTATATTAATAGAAATATCTTTTTCTGTCCAATAATGTGTGTTTGAATGAATATTTTATCCATGGGATTATTTCAAATGCTTATACATTGTTGATTATATATGCTAGAATAGATCTAACACCATGATATATAGTATGCTTGTATTGTTTACTTGTTGTTGAGGAATTAAGTTATCAATTCAAGCTGAAGTTGGAAAGCTCAATGGGGATCTACTTCAACCGTCTGGAATAAGGTACGAGGTTTGATCCTTTAGTGTTAGACATTTATTTTCTATTGCATATTGGAAAAGATTGTTTTCTGGAGTCAAGCTGTCTATTGTGGTACCCCAAACCATAGGAATTTCTCTCCATAACAGAATTGGCGACTCCACTGGGGAGTTCCTAGTAGTTGTCCTTTGGGGGTTGTTCTATCGGCATTCAATGACTTTGAATTTCTCTTTCTCTCTTGTTTCTGTGTCGGGTCTTGGGGCATGTTTTCCTGGAGTGTCTGATTGGTGTAAATTTTGTCTCAGCTTGTCTTTTTTCCTTGATTTTATGCACCTTTCTTCCTGTATCCGAGTTTTTAACTCACAGTCGCGTATACATGCGGGTTTCTCTGTGATTTCTGTGTATACACACGGATTTACTACGAACAGTCACATATGCCCTTAGTTTTTCCTTTTAGTGGAATTTAAATGGTTGCTGGGTGAATTTTGATGATTGCTGAGTCTCCTTTGGCATTGCCTGAGTCTGTTTATACCCCTGTTTCTGACCAGAGACATTTTTTAGGCTAAATTTTTTTTTAAGGTTCTTGTCATGGCATTTTCGATTTTTTGTTTGGGATTAGTGCATTAGATTTCTTTTACCTTAATGCTTTGCTTGAGTGTTATTTGAGTGTGCTTGCAAGGTCTGGGGGTTGTAGAAGCATTCTTTTTCTTTTTGTATCTCATTTTATTTCAAAAAATACAAATACATTTGCTTATCGTCATGCATTGCATTTTGCATTTTGCATTGTACTTGCACTAGATTTGCTTTGGAGTATTAGTTAGGATTTCATATAGGAAATCTTGCATTCATCATTTCAAGAAAATTGTGCATTTCACATAGTAGCAGACCCTGTTTTCATGGACACAATGCATTTGCATTGATTGTTAGGTGTGCATTTTACTTCATGTTGTGTCATAACACCATTAGTTGCACGGCCATATCCCTCTTTTGAGTAATAAAGCCAATTAAAATCAACGCTTAATTAAAATGAACTACACTCTTTTCTTTTCTAGGATGCACCAACAAGCTTAGGTTTTAGGGTCTTGGAATAGTTCATTGTGAGTAAATTCTCCAAGACCACTAAACAAAAACATGTATGTGTTTGTCCAGGTGAGTGTGTGAAATCCTTGGTATAACCAGTGTTTCTCAGGATCCTCCTCTCAAAAGGGAGTTAAGCACGAGGTAGTGTGAGCGGTTATTGATTGGGATGAACCCTAGTCATAACTGAGTAGCACCGGAGATATTTCCAGGATTGTATTCGTATCTGGGGGGGTCTTTTGAGATTTTTGGGCTTTCCTACCCTTCCCATATGGTCAATTCCGCCTGCGATTGTTTGCTTGAGCATTGATTATATTGAGGTGACCTTAGTGGCCTTACCTAGGATATTGAAGGGGTACTTTGCAAGGGTTATTCTATGGGTGTCTTGGCCAGGTTGGGGTTGGACAACACAGTTGCTTTATGCGTTGAAGCTGAGGGCCACAATAATTGGTTACATACCTTCGCTTGTTGTGTATAGGAGTCTCAAGCCTCTCCTAGGTGACACATACCTGCTTCATTTGGGAGCTCACTTATCCTGCACTTGCTTGCTTGCATTTGGCTTTAGATTTTATTGGTGATTGCTCCGTGCATGATAGCTTGCCTAGGGTTTTCGTAAATAGAGAGTCTTTTCTATTTTTTGAGTCATTATGGATTTGGGTGCGGCTCCTCGTCGTTCTCATCGTTTAGCAGGATTTTCACCTTCTACTTCTCCTCCTCCTTTGGGAGAGAGACCTAGATAGTCCAGGAAGACTACTTCGCACATTGATTCACACACCATGGGAGACCATATAGAAAGTATTCCTGAACCACCTTCTCCCATTCATGTAGACGATGGTGAGTTTACTCCTACCTACGATCCTTCACCTGACTTGGTTGAGTTAGGTCCTATGAATTCTGATACAGGAACCTTTCATGATAGACCTACTCACTCTAGAGTTGATTCCCCATTGATGCATTACTGGTATGGAATGCCGGAGGATGCCGAGAGTCATTTTGAACCCGCAAGTACTAGCTATGGTAGTTATGGTATGTCTGGTTTTCCCACACATGATTTGGAATTTCATGTCGAATCTAAGTTTGAGCCTCACACTATGCCTGGGGGCACTCTCATTCCTTACCATGTGGAGAGGTTTGGGAGCACTAGTCACATTGCAACTTCCATCTCGGTGGTGGAAGTTACATCACATATTCCTCCTAGGTCTAGGGTTAGTGATCCTATTATGATACGAGACCCAAGATGAGTGACTATAGGGAATAGTACGTACATTATTACACAGGTCCCTCCATCCTCTATCCCTAGTTCTTCGATTGTTCACCCTCCACCTTATTCACGTGGTCCTTTGGGCTGAAACGTTGCTACGAGTCATGTCCGTACTATAGTTACTAGACCAGTTGTGTCTCAGCTTCATGTACCACCCATTGTTTCGGGAGTTCATGCTAATACTTCTAGAGGTCACGTTCCTACTTCCGGAGTGTATATGCCTACTTCTGCAACGTATGTTTCTACTTACGGAGTGTCTCATGGGACATCTCATGTGATGAATTATGGGCCCTATTATGGGACGTAGTATGGATAGGGTTCTTCACCTTATGGGGGCAGGTATCAACAACCTGCTTACTCTCCTAATTATGGCTTCGTAGCTCCTAATAGTCAAGGTCCACCACACTATGGTGCTTCCATGCCACCCTATACGGGTCAAATGAGAGGAGGGCACTATGGTCAATGCCATGGTGGTAATCAGACATATACGAATCAGGCCTATCAGGGAGCGATCCATCGACCTCATCATCCTAGGATCCCTTTCCTCACAATGCTGAATCTTCCTAACTTATTGAGATTGACAAACAATCCTGTAGCTCATGACCTGACTTGGCTGGCTGTCCCTACTAAGCTTCCCTTAGACATACCTAAGTTCAAGGGAAAACCGGGAGAGGATCTGAGCGAACATGTTACTACGTTTCACCTATGGTTCTCTTTAAATTCCTTACATCAGGAATCCATCCATTTAAGACTATTTCAATGCACCCATATAGGGCCTACCGCGAAATGGTATATAGATCTACCTAGGGGAGCATTCACTTTGTTCGATGACCTATCAATGAATTTTCTTAACAAGTTCTAGCTACCAGTGCGTTATGACGTTGGTACTGAAGTCTTGTTGACATTTCGGCAGGATAAAGCCACACATATCTCGGATCATATCCAAGAGTGGCGTAGATGAAAGAGGTTAATTAAAGCCTTTATACCCCTAGAGTTCCTCCTCGAATGGTTCCTCAAGTCATTATTGCCATATATAGCAAAGGATGTTTCTACATCCGGAGTGCAGAATGAGGAATAGGTGATTTTTAGGGCGCAGGAACTAGAATTGATCTATGCTCAGTCCGGTTTGTTATATGAGATTATTCCCAATGCTCCACATTCTAGTTTCGACCCCAAAGTCAAACCTGGACCACATGCCGATGGAATTGTTGGTTGTGCAAGTTCAAAACCTGCGGATTTAGTTGCAAAACAAGTTAGTCAATTGTCATTCAACCAATCTGCTTCGGGACAAGCTACAGCTTTGTCTCAACCAGCCCAAATGGTGAGTGTACTTTCAGTCCAATCGTCAGACCAGAAGGGTAACTAGCAGCCCGGATGGAATAGAAAAAAGGGTAAGAATAATCGTAAGGGTGGGAATAAGAATGAGAATGCTAATAGTAATGACAAGGATGGTCGTAATGCTGGGGGGGACAAGCAAGCTAAACGTAAGGTTAAGTTCCCTTGCAAGTTATGTAAGGACGATCACCTCACTTACTTGTGCCCTTTTATTGATGAAGCTTCGAGATTCTTGGCACAGGGCCCAGCTGTGCTAACTAACCCTTTAACTCAAAATATGAACTTGAGGTCCCATGACCACTCTAGTGGTGATCAAGATCCACTGGAGGGTAGTGGTCATGGTTGCATTAACATGGTATGTGCTGGGAAAGTTGTGACCTGTGTGAAAGATTATGGTTTGTCACAACCCAGACCAGGAAAAGAGCCTGATCCACCAAGGTCCCCTTTGCATATTGAGAAACATATGGATAAACCTGAAACTGCACCTCTCATTCCTAAGGGAGTCCTTAAGCGTTCGGGGCACAATCCAAATGCTTGAGCCTCCGAGAACTATTTAGTTGTCGAGGATTTGGGCCATACTCCTTGTGCGATGTCTGCATTGGAAGTGCTTCAGAGTTGTCCTTTGCAAAGGAAGGCATTGCTTTCTGCCCTTGGTGTGAATGATGATGATTCTTCCTCCATGATTAAATTTGAAACCACAGGACTTCAGCCTCTCTTGCCTTACTATGTGTCTCTTTTGATTCATGTAGAATTTTTTAATATGACCATCAAGAGAACTGTGATTGACGAAGGCGATGCTGCTTCTCTGATGTCTTTATCATGTTGGAAGGGTCTAGGTTTCCCTAATCTATCTAAATCAGCGGCCATGTTAACTATGTTTGATGGGAGATCATTTAGGCCGCACGGCATCCTTCCTTCCCTTAAAGTCCATCTGGGAGGGAAGACCATGGTCGAGGTGGTTGATGTGCCCCTTGACTACAATCTCTGGCTGGGTAGGAATTTGATGTAAAGTATGCAAGCCATTGCTTCTTCCCTGTTCCACGTTGTATGCTTTCCACATAACGGGAAGATAGTAACGATTGATCAAACGACATTCAAGAATCCGTCTGTTATTGCATATTCGGGAGCTTCGATCCCAATCGTTGAACACTCTCAGCCGGCAACTGGGAGTGTGGGTGTAGGCATGTATCCATCCCTCATGGAAAGCTTTAGTTGTCCTGCATCGATCCTTATGATAGGATCTAGTTCCGATGAGGCTTCGACATCTATGAGATCGGTGTATTTTTGCACGAGTCATATGGAAGATCCTTGGATTCTTCCTACACCGAGTGCTCCAAGGGAGCCCATCATGATGGACGTGCCATTGCCTGCAACTATGATATCTTATCAAGCTAATCTCAAGTGTGTTGCAGAGGCTAGTTCTTCATGTTCGCGGACGGAGGAGGAGGACCCTTATGTGTTGCCAGCATGGGCAGTACAGTATTCTCATGCACACGACTGCCTTGATACGGTTTTCCCTTCAGATGAAGTGATTATTGAGGCTATGTCAGGAGTTGAGCCACCATGGGAGGAACTCCATCATAGATTGTACTTTCTTCCTGAGCTTAACCACTTGGAGCATGAGGAATTTAGGGTGGTTCTTAGTGAGAGAGTTGGTAGTATCATGGTTCTGTTCAGCTCTCCTAGTCAAATGGCCGACGGAAACATGGCAAACATATCTTCAATGATTCCTATCAACATCTCTCGTGATCCTGGCAGGATAGAGAATGCCTATATTGGGGCGGAATGTTCCCATGCTGAGATTCTAGAATACAATGAGCTATTTAAAGAATTCCTTGATATTTTTTCTTGGTCTTACAACGAAATGCCAATTATCGACCCTCGTATTATTGAGCATGAGATTAAGACTTATCCCAATGCTAAGCCTGTTTGAAAACCCTTACGTGCGGTGAACCCTAGGAAAGCATCCGCGATTAAGGCAGAGATAGAAAAGATGTTAAAAGTCGGTTTTATCTATCCCGTTCCCTTAACGGAGTCAGTTTCAAACCCTGTTCCGGTGGATAAGAAGCAGGGAGCGATCCACATATGTACTGATTTCCGTGATTTGAATCGTGTCTATCCTAAGGACAATTTGTCCACACCATTTATTGATCAGATTTTGGATGAGTGTGCGGGAAGCGAGGTTTTTTCCTTTATGGATGGATTTTCCAGGTATAATAAGATACAAATTAAACCTGAGGACCAACATAAGACTGCATTTATCTGTCCTTGGGGAACTTTTGCATATCAAAAAATGCCTTTTGGCCTTAAATACGCCGGAGCTACATTTCAGCAGGAGATGGAATTGATCTTCCACGATCTCAAGTCTATTATTGAAGTATTTCTAGATGACCTTGCTGCTCATTCTTGTATGAGAATGCATCATCCCTATCACTTGAGAATGGTATTTGAAAGATGACGGCATTACTTGGTTAGATTAAATCCTCATAAGTGCATATTTTGTGTGAAGTCAGGTCATTTGTTAAGATTCATTGTTTCTGAAGAGGGTATACGAGTTGACCATCTGAATGTTGAGGCAATACTTCAATTATCTCCCCCAAGGAATATTCGTCATCTTCAATATTTGCAAGGCATGGAAAACTTCTTACAGAGATTTGTTGTCAACTTTGCCAATTTGACTAGAGGCTTCATGCATATATTAGAGAAGGACACCCCCTTTTGTTGGGATGAGCAAGCCCAGGAGTCCTTTGATGCACTCAAGCGATCCCTAGCATCGACCCCGGTGATTAGTCCCCGGACTATAGCCGTGATTTTCTATTATATGTGGCCGCATCCATGGAGACGATTGGTATGGTTTTGGTTCAAGAGGATGAGGAGCTCCAAGAGCATGTCATATATTATCTAAGCCGAAACCTTATTGACACAAAGATTCGTTATTCTCATGTCAAGAAGCTTGCTTTAGCTACTGTACATGCGGTTCAGCGGTTGAGACATTATATTCTCCTTCGCCAGACCTTGGTTGTAGCCCATGTCAATCCGTTTCAATTCATCCTCACTTGAAGGATGATTGGGGGAAAATATAATAAATGGATTGTCATTCTGCAAGAATTCGATCTTGAATTTGTTTCGGTAAAATCGAAGAAGTATTTAATTTTTGCAGAGCTTATATCGGATTTCCTAAGCGAGGCCGAGGAGTTGGTTTGTAAATATACGTTTGTTGATGAACACATATTCTTAATCTCAACTTTAGACCCATGGTATGGGGATATTATAATATACTTACAAACATTGAAGGCCCCTACTCACCTCTCACGAGATGAACGACGATGATTACGTCACGTCTCTAAAAACTACCTCATAGTGGATAACACTTTGTACCGCTGTGGGGTAGATTCCATTTTATGAGGTTGTTTAACTCATGAAGAGGTTGAGGTAGTGCTGAATGATTGCCACGGAGGGTTGTGTGGTGGTCATTTATCTGGGCTTTCTACAGCTCAAAATATTTTAAGAGTGGGTTATTTCTGGCCATCGATCTTTAAGGATTGTGTAGATGTGGTCAAGAGGTGCCACCCTTACCAGGTGTTCACACATAATATGCGATCGAAACCTTCCTCATTACATCGCATTATCACCGCCAGTCCCTTCACTAAGTGGGGGCTCAATTTTATGGATTGCAACCCAGCTTCGGCTAGGGGGCACCATCATATCATAGTGGCTGTTGCACAGCTGTTGATTACTTCACAAAATGGGCTAAGGCTATGCCTACAGTTAAATCCGATGGTGAGACAGCTGCCCACTTTGTATTCAACCAAATTATTACTCGATTCAAAATTCTGAAAGAGATTGTCACTAACCATGGCTCGGACTTTCAGAACCGTATGATGGAAGAGTTGGCATCAAAGTTAGGGTACAAGCAAGAGCATTCCTCTTCTTACTACCCTCAAGTGAATCGATAGGTAGAAGCAGTGAATAACTGACTTAAACCCATTCTCCAATGAACCATCGCACAAAGCAAGAATAATTGGCACATCATGTTATATCCTACTTTGTGGGCGTATAAAACCACTATTAAGACTACCACCGGTTTTTCTCCATATCAACTTGTACATGGAGTGGAGTCGATATTGTCGGTTGAATGCGAGATTCCTTCTTTGAATATAGTTGTAGAACTCTCACCAGACACTTCACCATTGGAGGAACATTTGGTCCACCTTGAGCAACTTGATGAGCTTGGAATGCCTTGGTGGCTCTAGAAGTCAATAAACGTCACGTAAGGGTCCAGTATGATAAGTGTGTCTGTCCAAGGAGGTTTAGTGAGGGAGACTTGGTCCTTTTGTGGGATCAACCGAAAGAACCCTTGGGGGCAGGAAAATTTAATCCCATGTGGCGGTGTCTTTACGTGGTCAAACGTGTGTTAGAGAAGGGTGCTTATGAGTTAGTGGATTACGAGGGAATAGCCTTGGCGAAGCCTAGAAATCGGCTCTATCTCAAGAAGTACTATGCATGATGTTCAGCCAAGGCTGGTTATTGTATATTAGTGTACAATTTTGCATAGTTAGGTATTTTTCTTATAGTGATCGGGTTTGTGATTAGGTTCTGTTTCTTTTGGCAGATGTCAATGGAATCTTCCACCTACATAGGATTCGTGGATGGTGCGAGCCGTCACACTCAACACTCAGCCTCTGCTGCTTGGGTGATTTATACTCCTATGGGTCAGGTACTATCTTCAAGAGGTGTATGTCTACGGCCATCTTCCAACAATGTTGTTGAATATAGTGCCGTTATTGAGCTTCTACAGGATGCCATTTCACATGGCGTTCTCTCTCTTGAGGTACGTCTTGATTCGAATTTAGTATTGTCATAGCTTAATGGTTTGTACCATGTTAGAGATCTGACATTATTAAGAAGATTCTTACGTGTGAGATTATTAGAACAGAAATTTGACAACATAACATACATACACATTCCAAGAATTAATAATCAAGTTGCTGACTCATATGCTAACTATGTGTTAGATTGGCATTTGTTTCATTCACAATAAATTCATCACAAACACAATGTTTATACATGTAAATAAATAAATCGATCATGATAAAAAAATTT
>LPNX010832766.1:11778-26183 GCA_001517045.1 Pseudotsuga menziesii | reverse complement strand
GATCCAGCCAAGTACAAAACAATATCTTTCAAGTATAAGCTCATGCACTTGGGAAGCTTCCCTATTCTTCCACACTTCCAAAATGCGACAAACAACAAAATAGAGATTAGACCAATTTAAACCCAGATCTTGAAGAACTTTGTGTTCTACAATACCCCAGTTATGAACCCCACTAATGTCAATCGGTTGCTGAAAGAGATCAGCCATTCCATGCTCTTCTGTGACTCCCTCATTCACATTTATAACACTTTGTACCACATGATATACCCATGATTCTAAATAGCCTGAACCTGTGGGAAGCTGAAAAGTTCCTCCTTATTCATTTTTCTTACAGTATACTTGTCTCTTTGTTGTAATTTCAACACCTAAACTTTGTATATGCGGGACCTATGATTTGAAAATCCAATACATTTACAAATCAAGTGATAACAACTTATTTAAGGTAAAATTGAATTGAGAAGTTCATATAGATACTTCGTACCTCATCAAACTAACTAAAGAATCATGGATTTCATCAAGCAAACAAGTTTAGATTCTGTTAATGTTTGGAATCTAATTATAATAAATTAGAGCAATACCAACGAGAGGACAAAAGAGAATGATACACGATAGGAAATCGGATTCATTATGAAAGAGGTGATAAATATTCTCTGCCATTTTGATTTTTTCAAATGCATTTGAAGAATGAAAAGCCATGAGAAGAACTACCAAATGAAATAGGGATGGAAGACTTGCACAAACTTCTTGGATATTTAACTGGAGCACCGTCTGTGGATGAGGTGAATCTTTTAGTCTTTCTTATTTACATTTTTGGTTCATTAGATTCTTTTATTAACATATGCTCTTCATTAATGTCTCTGGGGAGAGGTGTTCACTGTTTTCTTACTTTGATCATTGCCAAAACTAATTACACTAGGGACCGCTTGCAAACTGTACTCAATGTAATGACATTCTGCTAATATTATGGTATAGTGACGGCTGTAGATAATTATTTGATAGGTTGACTTGAAGTTTGATCTCTGATGCTGATCACTGTTTGCTTATTTTCTCCCAATTTCCAACTTGATGTTTACTTGCATAAGGGTTTATGGTAAGTAAAGATATGCTTTAATGATATTTTTTTTGCCTTTGAAATAGCTTGATGAGGAAGATTTTAAGGAAGAACAGAATTTGGTGGCACGGCTTGTTCATATGCTAGTGAATGAAGACCAGAAGGAGATGTTTAAGGTAAGTATTATAGGACCACTTGAAGCATAATGGATAAAGTGTTTATACTTTTGTGTTCTTTCTTTCCAACGACAGTAGCTACTTTTCTGCAACGGAATTAGGTAGAACAATATATTATATCTAAAGGATGTCTAGGTTCCCTGATCACACGACATGGGATTCTATAATTCTAGCTACTTTTCACCATATGGGATTGGGTTTTTTAGTTTTGAAATTTATAAATGGTGCTTTCACCCTTGTCCGTAATCAGCCTTTCGGGGTGAATTCCTCTTAGTTTGAAATGATGCTTCTCAGAAATTCATAGCCATAAACACTTTTCAGCAAATCAAGATGTCAATAAGGTGCCACTAGACTCCAAAATACACTTGTTAAACATAAATAAATTTCAGTATTTTCTTTTCAGGTAGGTGCTTATTTAGTTTGACTAGAGGCTGCTGGAGCTTTTGTTGAATCCTTTTTGACATTTATCTATTCTTTGTGCCGCATTGTTCATTGTCTAATAGGTTTCTATAATACATGCTTGTTGATGCAAGACATGCTCAAATCCTATTTGATGTGCCTTACTTTCGGGGTAATTCTTCTGATTAGCGTGGGGACAAGCATGCCTTTCTGCTTGAGATGAATATTATCATGAAATGGGTGCAGTTAGCCAGTAGAATCCACTCATGGCCATGTAACATAGTGGGTCTTTTGTAATGATTAGGCCAACTTACATTAATTAGAATCTTAATTTAATGACTAATATGGGGGGACTTATTTAGTAGCATAGTGGGTCTTTCTAAATGATTAGGCCACCTTACATTAATCAGTCACCATACATGTACCAAACTTACCACTAATGGACCCTTAGGCCTTTATTACATTACTAGGGAGGGTCATAAGTTATGATACCTTCCATAAGGTTGGGTAGATGCTCTAAATTGTTTACTAAGTTGCTAGTCCCACTACTGCTGTTTATGGTGATTTGTCACCACATCATGTTCAAATGAGTTAAACGTTTCCATTTTTTTGATTAAAAAATAGAGTGGATGGTTTTTGTCAGTGTTATTTTACTATGGAAGATTTCTACATGCTAAAACATGGATTGATATATCATTGTATTATTCTTTTGAATTTACAAGGTTCTTAGCAATGCTTATTCTGCTATAATTTGCAATATCACTAATATTGTTTTTTAGTACATACTTATAATATGCCAGAGTGTAAACATTGCAAAGAAGTCTAAATATTCCAAGCCACGAGCTGCTTGTATTCTTGAAAAACATTACAAAACTAGCTGACAGCCTTCTAGGATACCTGCATTTTTAATCGCATATATTGAAGGGAAGTGATAAAACGATTGACTAAAATTATTGTAATATTTGAACTTCCAAAAATTTGCCTTCAGTAATTTGCAAGAACTGAGTTGATATCCTCTGATTTAGACTGCAGCTGGGATGTAGAATCAGCTGTGATTGACTTTATCTGTTGTGTATGGATCTGGTTGTGACTTTGTCTCTGAGAAAGGAAGCTGAGACATTTTAGGAAGCGGTTGTCATAGAATGTATCCAAAGGCAAGTGAGTTGATGCTTTAGTGGCATTTTCTGTCTTTAGGGATTGACCGGTGGAGAATATGAAGGAGGTAAAAGTTGCCGATGCTCTAAAGAACCCTAACTAGAATATCAGGAAAAAAATCACCGTTGACTCTGCCACCTTGTTTAATAAGGTATGGCATCATTGCTTTGTAATTTCTCATTGTTTTATTTCTCTTTATTAACCTTAATTCTTTATTGAGTTGTTTTCCTTTCCAAATCTGAATATCTGGTATCGAAAATGTTATTTGTTCTCAAGGTCTTGAGGTAATAGAAGCACACTACCTTTATGGAGTTGACTATGACAATATTGAGATTATCATCCACCCGCAATCGATAATTCATTCAATGGTTGAGACACAGGTAGGATATGTTGTCTAGCAAATGTACTTGTGTTCAGGATCTGCTTCTTGTTTTTGTCAACACCAAATGCTTTTCTGATGGAGTTTTGGCTGCTTTTATTTACCAGGATTCCTCTATTTTGGCTCAACTGGGTTTGCCAGATATGCGATTGCCAATACTGTATACAATGTCATGGCCTGAAAGAATATCATGCTCGGAGATAACCTGGCCACGGCTTGATCTTTGCAAGTATGTATTCTTACTAATAAGTTGGTTTGCTTGTATTTCTGATTAGAATGGAAAGGAGTGGTTATGAGAAACTGTTTTTCTGGAAATTTGAATTGTTAATGATTTAACATAGTTACAATTGTCTTCTATTGTCTCTTTTGCTGAGTGGCCTATAAATTTGTACACAAATACCGGTTCTATGTGTCATGGATTAGTGAAGCATTATATGTTTTTATGCAGGTTGGGCTCATTAACCTTCAAAGCTCCAGATTGTGTGAAATATCATTCAATGGATCTTGCTTATTCTGCTGGTAGAGCAGGAGGAACCATGACTGGAGTCCTTAGTGCAGCAAATGAGAAGGCTGTCAAGTTATTTATTGATGAAAGGTGTGTTTCCTTGTTAATATATTTTGTGAGTCTTATACTGGGATTAGAAAGTATGCATGCTGACCATAAAACCAACTCTTTTAAAAAGTTCATATGCAAGGATTTTTAGTTTGTTAATCTGTATAGTTTCCCTGGAAAATGATCCATGTTTCAACTTTCAATATACTTAGTACACCAGCCTATCTTTCCAGCCAACCATCATTAATTGATTCCAAATGGTAATCCATCATTCCTGTTGATTTAGTAGTCAATTTTCTATTACATGGAAGATAGGCATGGAAAGTTCCAAATTTCTGTGTAACAAGTTGATAACATACTTTCTACATGTAAATGGACATTGAAATGAAGTTACATAAGAGGTGAGATAACATTGCCTTTTCTGTCTAAAATTTTTGTTTGTTTCTTTTTGCAGAATTTGCTATCTGGATATTTTCAAGATTGTTGAAATGACATGTGAAAAACACAAAAATGAGCTATTGCACCAACCGTCATTGGAAGAGATAATACACTATGACCAATGGGCCAGAAATTACGCTGCTTCTTTGGAAAAATCCAGCTTGGAGCCTGTCACAGTCTGAGGAATTAACACACCAAAGCTTTCATGTTTGTCTTATAAATAATTTTGCAATGAAAGATATTTCTTCCCTTGAAGGGATGTCTATATGATGTAATTTATTGGCTTTCAGCCATACTGAATTTGTAAGAGTACTTCTGACTATTTGTAAAAAGACAAAAGACCAAAATAGGTAACTGGAGGCTTTTTGCCAATGTTGCACACTTTTCATATATGTTAGTCTTGCATGAGCACAAACTTCTCAAATTAGTCCATATGAAAATAGTCATAGTGAAGGCAATCTTGGCTTTAATCATACACTATAGAATGTTGAAGATATTTATAGAAATTTCGTTAAGAGGGATTTTGAATTAGGTACTCTCCTAGAGATGGCTATAATAAACTAAAATTCCATGTATCACCTTTGCTAAACTATGATTTAATTTTGGAACCTATGCCCATCATCAGATAATTCATGTCACGGGATCTGCTCGAGTTGCTCAGCTGATAATTCGAGTCATTGGATCTGGTTGGGTTGCATGTAGATTATAAATTTGTGGAAGGATGCACATGGTCAGTCAGCTTGAGGAGTACATGTCACCTTCCCAAAAATATATATTGCAACAAAAGCTCATTGTGTTTAGTAGATAGTTTTGTCAATAATTCTATCAATGTGCCATTGTGAATCTTGTATTGCAAAAAAAATACAAATGCAACTTTCATAGATGAAGTGTAAGGGCATCCTATCATTACAATGAATCCCTACATTGGCTATTGAACATTAAGACGTGAGGCACTAAATTTACATCAACTATTGATTACAGCCTAACTCACAATCTGTTATGCAGTTCACCACCAAAGATGTGAGTCATTCACATTAGCATGTAGTAATTCAATAGAGCATAAAACCTATAACAGGAAATCATATTACTCTTGGGTAGATGAAATCAATAAATGATGTTGTTAGGCCATACCATGAGAAACTTAATAGAACATTAGGACGTTGTGATATAATTTATCTTATTTCAGTGGGATTTGAAGACATGATCCATGCAGAACCACATGACAAACCCTTGTGAGTCCACATGGCTATTAGTCATTAGTTGATTCATACTCTAGTTAATGAACCTAAAGAGGTATGTTTTTCTTCCCTTCCTTACATTATGGTGGTCTCTCTTAGACTAGAGAAGACGATTACGAAATTACATATTGCATATTGCATGCAGGTTTTTGCTGGTCAGAGTCCTTGCGGATGTAGGGAATGCATATGGAACAAATCTCCGACACAATATTTAAAAAACAATAAAAATACAATACCGTCTCTTAAGCGACGCCTGTAGGTGTCGATTAAGCGACAGTTTTTTTTAAAAATAAAATACCGTCGCTTAAGCGACGCCTGTAGGTGTCGCTTAAGAGACGCTTTTAAAAAAAAATAGAATACCATCTCTTAAGCGACACCTGTAGGTGTCGGTTAAGCGACGCCTATAGGTGTAAATGATTTTAAAAAAAATTCGTCACCGTCTCTTAACCGATGTCCATGTTGTAGAAGCGACGACTTGTAAGTGTCGGATAACCGACGCTTTAAATTTAACCGATGGTAAACTGAGTTGTCGCTTAACCGACGGATTGGAAATATGTCGGATAACCGACACAAGTCCACTGACGCTTAAAAGAAAATCATAGTGTCGTACATGCGACAAGGGAGTGTCAAAAATCTGACAATACGGCCGTCGGATTTTTGGTCGAAATGTAGTAGTGTGGCTCACCACAAGAATGAAGGTTCACTACTTCCCCTCGTCGAGAAAGCCCTGCAATGAAGTATATGTCCTCCACCTCTTTATTGAGGGACATCCCATCTATTTGGAAGGAATCAAAGTCTGGATCCCAGTAATCCACCAGCATCTACAATAGTCTTGGTTTGGCCCTCAAACCACCATGACACCAAAACTTGTAGAGTCCACATGCACGTAGAGCTTGTTAAGGCATTAGATCAGCCCTTACTGCCTCCTCTACCTCACCATGTTCATGCTGTCTCCACTCTAGGACCATCCTGCACAATAAATTGCAAATTTTCCCATTAGATTATTGAAAAAACCTTATGTGCAGCCTCATACGCGACTGTTTTCAAAACATTTGCACATGTATGTGGCTTTGGGGGCATTTTCCGCGTATATCCAGCCCTATATGCAGAAAAACCCTTGATTTCCGTGTGGGATGCAATTCCTTTTTTAGTTTGGCCTAGAAAGCTTAATTGACCATGGAATTTGATAAAAATTGCATCAAAATGAAACAGAAGAGCATGGGTAAATACCTGAAAGAAACGGTAGTGGATTCCGCCGGCTGGATCTCCTGGAATTCGCTGTTGAAAATCTGAGCTCAAATGGGTAAAAGTTTCAAATGTTTTATAATATTTTGAATTGTTTACTATTTATAGAAAATTTTTACCCCATTTCCTATAGTTTTGACAATTTCTAACCATTTTGGACCGTTTTTGACATAATTCATGATGTAGAGGTCCTTTTTCAGTGTCATTTCAGCCGTTGGATTGACGCGTTCGTGCCGATCTCAGGTATCATGTCTAAACTGGCATATAGGTTATTTTTCATCACTATTTGCATTTTGCTTGACCTTATGACCATGTGATCATAACCTTAGGTACGAACCCACTCTATTATGTCACAAAACCTTCTTGTTGTTTTAGAAGTGGCATGATATGAGTGGTAGAGATTCCCCTTACATGGGTACCCTAGTTAGCGCCTTATTTGCATTTGGTGCCCATGCTAACATTTTATCCTTTAGGGTGTGGGATTCCATTGTATAGTACTGCCATGACATTTCGCAAGAGCCTCATACTCCTCTTGATCTTTTGCTGGCCTATTTCCCTTAGGACTCCTTCATGTCAAGTTGTGAATGCATTATCATGAGCGTTGCCTACCTTAATGAGCTTTATGCTGGCTTCCCTGATGTTGCATTTCAGCCATATAGCCTGAGCTTGTCTCATGTCTAGCCATGCAGAGCCATTTTTTATATCCTTCGTAGCTTGTTTCCCTTTTTACCGAGAGGGAATTTTCCCTCGAGTGTCGATATCCTACACATGTATCCTTGCATTGAGCATAGGTATGTTCCACTGCTTGTAACTAGTTTGTTTTCCTGTATGACACTCGTCTCCTCCTAGTCTATAACTATAAAGAAATTTGATTCTTTTTCAAGCTTTTTAAATAATTGAAAAAGTCCAAAAAAACCAAAAAACCAAAAAGTAAAACAAGGAAAGATGTTATCTTTGGAAACTATTGAGTCGTGTCACCTTCAAACAGAGCACCGTATATCACATCCATTGGTTGGGTTTATAGTTTGACTTTAGGAGCTGTACTCATTTATCTGAGTTTATCTCCACCGACTGGTTAAGCTTCCAGTCCCCATGGAGCCTCTGTCGATGCCTCCTGTGTTGCAGAGATGTCCCAATTTGTATATCAAGTCTATGTTGCCTCTATTTAGTCACCATACGCCGTTATGCTCTTTTTTGAAAGAATTTGAAGCCTAAGTCGGCCATTCCTCAGTTATCTTGACTTTGCATGTCGGCCATTCCTAGTACAGTTACTGGTTCGTGCACCTTATGATCGAGTCCTTCCACATTATACAGCTTTGTTGAGTACCTCATGTTGGATGATGGGGGATGCCTTAATGCCCTCCTTCCAGCGGATTTCATCCCATTGACTTCAGATCATTTATTCTGGGATTGGATGCTAGAGTCAGTTTGAGTGCCTTGAGACTTACAGTCATCAGTGGTAGGTTCTCTGGCCATCGATAGTCCTTAGGAATACATCAATGTCCCCTAATTGATGGATCCTCTCAAGTGTTTGACCTCAACACATTTATTCACACTTGTTAGTTTTCACTCTAGTACCTTGATTCCCATTTTCATTATCGGTGGGTGATCTCGCGTCTGTTAACAGTATACATCAATGACCGATAATCAGACAATTGACTACTATGTTTGACCTCGACACCTCTATTCACATAGTAGGACATGTACTCATAGAGGTTTGTGTAGAAGACTTTCCATATTGGTGGCATCTCTTATTTGCTACCTCCTTGATCGTACCATTGTTCATGAGATTTCAGCTCTCGTGACTTGATTCCAGTATATGTCAGACATTTCCAGCCATTATGGAGATCTTGATCTATTATAAATCTTCAGCCATTATGGAGATCATGGTCCTTTGTATATCTTCACCATGGAGATTCTGATCTATGTATATTGTACGTGGTGATGACCACTTATGTGATATCTTGTATCATTCCTATTCATGGCCATTGTACTCTTATGTATCCGGGACTGCTATATGTATTTGTAGTTATGTGTAGAGTTGTATCATGGTACTATGCTGATTGGGTGGCTGGTATTCCATTTGGGATCCTTCATCACTCCACTTCTAGGATGGACCTATAATGTATTTCGGCCATCGTATGACCCCTCTGACCTCACACATTAGGGGGCATCTATTATAGCTGATTTTACCACTCCAGGTGAATCACACTTTGTATGGCCTTCCCCTGCCCTGCTGCAGACTCCTTAGACCCCATGGACCATTTTTTGTCCTTTGATGTTTCCTTGATCATCCCTAAAAAACATGTGAAAAATGATACATGCGACTTTTAAACCCTTAATTGCGTATATATGCGGGTTTGAACCCTAAAACCACGTAAATCGGGATGTGTACAAAATCCAAATCCTTTTGGAGTTTTCCTTGACATGGATCTAACTCACTTGACTCCCGGCCTTCCCTATGCCTTGAGATTGCTTGGATTCGACCTTTCATTAACCCTTTGAAAATCTATATAAGGAACTCTATGGTACATTGAAGGCATATGAGAGAATTGAGAGCAAAGAAACTATAGTCCATTGTTGCCGGAACTTATGCTTAAGTATGAATCCCTTTGTCCCTTGGAGCACTTTTGTGTTCTTCCCAAGCTTGCTTTTTGCTTGTGAGCTTTCTATTGAGAGATGGAGGATTGAGGTGGTGGAGGCCCAAGTGGGGGATTCAGTTTATCCGATTCGCAGACGTGCCGACAGAGGTTGTATCTATTGTAATCTCTGATTTATATTAATAGAAATATCTTTTCCTGTCTAATAATGTGTGTTTGAATGAATATTTTATCCATGGGATTATTTCAAATGCTTATACATTGTTGATTATATATGCTAGAATAGATCTAACACTGTGATATATAGTATGCTTGTATTGTTTACTTGTTATTGAGGAAGTAAGTTATCAATTCAAGCTAACGTTGGAAAGCTCAATGGGGATCTACTTCAACCATCCGAAATAAGGTACAAGGTCTGATCCTTTAGTGCTAGACATTTATTTTCTATTGCATATTGGAAAATATTGATTTCTGGAGTCAAGCTGTTTGTTGTGGTACCCCAAGCCATAGGAATTTCTATCCGTAACATGGTCTCAGGGATCCTGAAGTGGCGGGGGAAGTGCAGGGAGCCAAGATATGGTGGAGATTGTGCAATTACAAATAGGAGCCTTGGGCCAAGATTTGGCACATAAAGTATGCTAGGGGTTGTCCAAACACTCAACTAGTGCGTTTCAATGGGGATCCTCAAGGATCCCATATTTTGCAGAAGGAAAGGGAAGGGCATAAATTGATCCAGGAACACAGCTTCTGGAAATTAAATTGGGAAACCTCACCAAATTTTGGGACAATTCCTGGAACCAATTCCCTAAGCTACAGAATGACCCTAGATGGCAGCATATCCGGGCTAGAAGTATGGATGAGGGCAAAGAAAAGGTTCATCAGTTCTAGGAGGGGAGGCCTCAGGAAGACAGGCACAGATGGATGATCCCGAGCAATCAAGATGCCAAGATCTCAGTAGAATATATTAGATCCCTTGAGAATGAATTACAAGAGTGCTGCATTCTGATCAAGAATGGGGACACTCACAGAAGGGGAATTTCATCATAAAATAAGCATATAACATTAAAGAAAGGGATCAAGAGGAGGAGGACGAGATCTGGAGGAAAGTATGGACTTCCAAACCCTATCCAAAAGTGGCTACCTTCTGTTGGCTTATGGTTAGATGCAAGATCCTGATGGGAGAAAACTTGAGGCACAGAGGTATCCAAGGTCCATCACGATGTGTTCTATGTATTAACTAGGAAGACAGCATGGGTAACCTCCTTGATGCATGCCCCTTCCCCTATGATATATGGGACAAAGGAGCACAACTTTTTAGGAAGATCAACAGAAGCATAGGAAACCCAGACCAAACCTTAAGGGACTCGCATGCCAATGCTTTCAAAAATAATATTCTTCAGTTCTTATGGAAAGAATTTCTAGGCACTGTGATGTGGGTAATATGGAAGGAATGAAACAATAGAATTTTTAGGGGAAAACAAAAATCCATTGAGGATGTCTACAAAATTCTAACCTCCAACTTGATGGAAACAGTGTGCAACCTACAGTGGAGCGACGAGGACAAAGAATTCGTTGGTCTGGAAAAAAACATTGCGCAGGCATGGGGGCTGGATAGTGGGGTCATCAATGGTCTTCATAAAAAACCCAAGTACTTCAAAGTTGAGAGCCCAAACTCTTGGTCTCCCCCACTGAGGCTAGTATTTAAATTAAACTTCGATGGTGCGGCTAGAGGAAATCCAGGTGATGTAGGATATGGTAGGGTCTGCAGAAAATCTTCTAGAGAAATTATTCAGGTCTACTATGGCTCGCTCAAAATGGACACCAACAACTTTGCAGAGCTGGAAGGGATGATCCAGGGCATTCAAATCATCATGAGGAATGGGTGGATTCCAGAAATAATAGAAGGTACTCTAGTATCCTCGTCCAGATTGTGAAGCAACTGGCCAATGGAAAATCCACGAGAAAGTGTCATCCAGCTAGCGCCTTGCCAGCAGGATGGATGACCTTTGCACCATGGTTATGATGTACCCACCACTTTCCTTCACCCATGTCAGGAGAGAGGAAAACCAAGTGGAAGAATTACTGGCTAATGTTGGTGTTAGTGAATTCAGGGCCAATTGGAGGGGACAGCTAGAAGATTTTGAGGCAGAGCAATGGATTTTTGGATGTCAACATCTGGCCACTCATGATGTGGGTGACATAGGATAGGTGATAGGAGGAATGAGAGAGGACGGAGGTAGGGATAGACGGAAACAAGGTCCTTTCACGATTCGGGCCCATTAATGCGTGTTTGCATGTGTCCTAAGATCATGGCGATCTGGAGCGATCATTTAACCATTAAGTTAGGGTACGATGGAGGTCTAGAAGGGAGAAGTAGATCAAAATCTGTATGGAATGATGATCCAGGAATGACAAGAGATATAAGATAGTATCAAGTTCATGGTAAAGAGACCAACGGTTTTAGGATATGGGTTATCATTATCCAGTACCAAATCATTAATGCGCCCATGGAACTATTTCCTATTAATTCAAAGGAGGTTGAAGAGTTCATCACTCGAATTCTGAGGAGCATTGAAGATAGGCTTGCATGTTTAAAGTGTGGTCTATGGGTAGAGGAATCTTAGAGTGATTATGTTAGGGGTGAGACTGCGAAGCGAGAGATGGCTCCCCCTCGAGGAGTTCTTGGGAAACCAAGGGGTAGTATAGGACCGATTGTTAACAGGGACAAAGGGAAAAATGCAATTCGAATGGGGAATAAAGAGGAAACCTGGGCCCAACTTCAGGCTCAGTCTACTATGAAGGCCTTCAAAGACCGAATCTCACTCATTGCATGTCTAGCAACTGAGAAAGTGGAGAAGGTGCTTTAGGATCAAGTAAGTTCCATGCCGATTGAAGTGGTTTGAGAAGAGGTTGATGGATGGATTTTCAACCTTGGCTCCATGGTGGGAAGAGCCTTGGCTCACGACCGGTTGGTTATGATTTATTGGGTTATCATGAATTTGGTCACCTAGTCGAACCTTATCGCAGCAGTAAAAATTGAGGAGAAGCTTGCTGAGATGATGGAAAAAAAGGAGGGGGACAAGGATCCCATTAAGGATTTGAAGGAGCACAATGAAGAACACCGAGACATGCGAAGGAAGCTTGGATTGTCATCTCATGCACCGGAAGGTGGACCAGATCACCTCGTACCTGGGAATTGCCTTGTTTTACCCGGGGATGGAGCATCACACCGAGGGAGGTCTGGTTGTCGGGGAAGCAAAAGGAGCATCGACAGAACTGATAATCCTCCAGAAGAGCACAGGACGTATGCGGTTCAACTCCCAGGAGGTCGGTGCCAAAGCACAGTTCTGAGCCTAGGGCTTCAGGCCCTTCCTTAATCCCCCAGTGGGGCACCCTCTATATTTTTGTGATTGTCTATGCGGCTTAGTTTATGGTCAGTAGGTTTGTCTGTCTCTTTGTCTGTTAATTAAGCATATATGATGGTAATTCTGGATGTAATTCAAGTATTGAGCTCTCCACAGAGGGAGATCTCCCACTTTTGGGATGGGTGGGTAACAAGTTGATCAATTGTAATGGGGAAAGGAAGGTTTATGTGCGGTTTTTCTGAGGCCTACGAGTTTTGACCTCCATTGCAACCATTTTTATGTAGTAATACAACTTTTATTTACACAAAAAATACTAGCTATCTAGCTAGGGTGTACAATAAAGATTGAAATTCATATCATGTTGAATTCAATGAAAAGAATGGAACTTATTAGAGCCTAATACATATTTATTGAACATATTACATCACTTAGACACAGGATCAAGGTCAATACATCATTTACTAAGCAATAAACTGATAAAAAACCCTCATTTTAATGACAAATCAAGCTCATACATAGAATATTTGATATTTTATCTTATTGGACAAAAAGATTACAATTTATCAGAGATTTTAACAAAGCTTTATTTGCTGATTCACATCAAAGAGAAATGAATAACTAACCACTCCAAATGGGGCTCAAAATAGTGGGCAGGAGGCCCATATCTGACAACAGAATGGGATGGGAGCGTAAGTGAATCTTCCACTTCACTGGAGCTCGACTTCGCTGAGGAGAATATCTAAAAAATACATCTGATCTGATCTCATATTTTATACATGAACACTCCAACACCTGCAAAGAAAATGAATGGGAGGATGAAGAATGGGGAGGAAAGAATTGGGGCATATCTCCCAAAGGCCAAGGAACATCTCTTAGTAGAAGCAATTGTTCACATAACATCAATCAATCATATGCCAAACTAGTAAATGGAGCTCAAATCCCCTTTAAATAGATTCCTAGGTGATTTTTTTAGCAAGTGTAGGTTATAGGTGACCTGTGAGAGCAAGTCATCGACATAGAAACCCTAACCTTGGCCAAGTCATGCACCCTACTTGAGTGATTTGAAAGTAGGGACCATGCAAATATGTTTCCATGTCCAATTCATCCATACAACTTATCAACTATGCCCTCCATAGGACAATGTTTCATGCTTTTCTTATGACATCTTTTCTGAGTCTCCAAAGGGAAATTATGCCCTCCTTTGTCAAATGTTTCTTCCTTTTCCTATGATAGCTTTTCTGAGCTTCCAAAAGGAAACTACACCCTCCTTTGTGAAATGTTTATTGCTTTTGTCTCTTACTGATTTTCTGTGGTTTTTGGGCACTTTCCCTTTTTCCTACCTGACTGCTTTTGTTATATAGTTTCCCAGTATTCCTCCCTGGCATGTTAGCATGCCCAAGTATGCCTCCTGACATGGAAATCTCATTTCCACATAATCAAATTGCATAATAAATAATAATAATAGATACAAATCAAGTACATGCATTAATAATGATTATTTAGTAAAATTTCCCTGGGCAATTTAATTAATTCCACTTAGTCCCCTTATGTGTTTAGCATGGTCCACACTTTTTTTGGTCAATTTGGTGGGGACATGACAACCATGGGAATGGTATGACAAGGTGTGGGAATAATGGCAGAAAAGTGTATGGTGTGACTGAGAGAAAATGGCAAAAATTATTTTGGTAGAGGCCTTGACAATGTATTTATAGTATGGTCAATTGTTTTTGACGCATGGTAATGACCCATGGTATTTTATTGTCAATGGTATTTATCTATGGTTTTTGACCCATTCTTATTTTTAGG
>LPNX010832766.1:0-11690 GCA_001517045.1 Pseudotsuga menziesii | reverse complement strand
CACAATAAATGCTCAACTTCCCTTCATTTATGGGGAAGGAATAATAATCCTTTGGACCATATTTAGTGGAAATGTAGTTGTGAAGGTCAAAATGGAGAAATAATCCTGGGAATATAATGTATGACTATGGTTTAAACCATTGAGAGCTAGGTGAACATTTTTTAGTGTTAACAAACATAATAAGAACCTAGCACCATTGTTGGGCAAAAAAATGGAATATTTGTTCCACCCAACCAACTCCTAGACCATCCAAATCACTTGCTCGAGAACCCCCGAGCGTGTTCATTGAACCACAAGAGAAAAATCCACTTAATGCACCATCTCTTGCATTATTAGATTCAATCCCCATCCAATGCTAGCCTCCTTCTTTCAAATGGACATACTATTATATAGTAGTTTTCCTAGGACTTGTCCATTTATGAGCCTCCTACTCTTTAGTGCTCAACAAAGAGTCATGACCTAATTTTGGGGAAGATGCCTCTTGCACCTTGAGTTCTTACTCAACAATTACAACCACTTGTCTTTTTATCTTGTGAGTCAACAAACACTCTTCAACATATATTTCATTTCTGTCTCATTCAATATATTTTATTAATAAAATAATAATTAATTACATTTGTTTTATTTTTTACTTTCTGTCAAAAATATTTAAAATAGTAAAAATAAAATATCGTAACAAAATTTAATAATAAATTATTAATTCTTGGTGTATTCCAGCCATTTTCTTATGATATAGTAATTATAGCCTCTTATTTTTAGTCCATATTGTCTGTAATAAAAAAATCATTAGCATAGCAAGAGATATAAACAACCCTACAAATAGAAGCTGCTTCTTCCAAGACAATTGACTCAGACAGTAAAGATGTGTTTCAGGGCTGGAAAGAATGCAACCATGAGATTTAATATCAATGTTGCATTGTAGTCAAGTTCAAACTTCCCACACCCATATCAAACCGAGTAGGCACAGTCGAGCAGTCCAACCCCGTATCCAATCGCAGGAGCCCAGGAGCCCAGTCGAAGGGCCAAGCCAAGCTGAGTATCTGAGTATCCCCATCAATTATCCGAGAGTATCCCAACCGATTTCCTTGGCCCGCTAAACCCAACCAAACCCCCTCATCCCTCATCAACTTTTAATGCTCTATTTGCTTCACAAGGAAAATGGAAAGAAAATATTTTATTTTGCGCCATATTAATTTTGTGTGTAACCTGATTATTGTTTTCTTGATCGTATATGATGTATTCATTGTTATTAAAACTAATAGGATATCCATTTTCAATAAGATAATGCACACCCAATAAATTATGTTTTGCGACAATAACATATAATACAACATTAATATGTTTCACTTCGCATTAATTGTTTTTAGTGTAATTGTTACATTGCCTTTAACTTCAACTAGTATTTCATTTTCCAAAAGTACTTCATCATTGTTGTAGCCATTATCCAATGGTCATACCTCAAAAACCTTATTAGCTAAATCAGAAGACAAAAATAAATCTCACACACTCCTTTATATTAAAAAAAATAGCTTCTTGTTTTGGTTATTTCTAACACTTATGTTAGAAATGGACTTAGTATTGCTTTACAATAAAACAAATTGAACTTCATATATTCCAAATTTATTACCCCCATCATTATCTCCTCCTCAATTATTTGCATAGAACCTTCTTCCTTGACCAATGCCTCATCTATTTGCTTGTACTCCTTGTCCACGAATGCTCAAAATTTCTTCATGCATAAGAAACTATCAACTTGATGAATATTATCACTTGGAATATTGACCTATTCTTTAGAAGCTTTCTCAAATGTTTTTCCAAAATATCTATCCATCTATTGCTTCTCGGATTAATGGGATTGAAGAGATATCATAAGTTCATTGACAAACAACTTAGTTAAATCATTAGATTCCTCGACAACATCAAATTTGTATAAGAAACACTCCGTAATGAAAATTCAACAAATTTTGTTCCCTTAAATATTCTCCATAGGTTTTAACTTCATTTACTATTCCCATAACTTTAGTGAAGGCTAAGAGTATCAAACTCTCCTTTAAGATATTTCTATTTAATAACTTTTACATTATTAGTCCCTTAATATGCATTTTTTAGCACATCCCATGTCCCCGACCCTTCGATCGACGAAGAGGACACTACTAACACCAATACAAATGGGGAAACAACCCCGTGAACATGAAGCGAGATAAATGCTGAAATTAACGAGCTTAACAAAATACATACTAAGATGCATAAAACAGGAAAGGATACATCATTACTTAACATTCAGCGGAAGCAACACACATTCCAGCATTCAACATGTTCATCATGATTCATGAAAGAGTAGATATAATTGCAGAGATGAAACAATCAGGAGTACTTATCTTTTGCTGAAGAACTCACCCCTCAACTAGCTACATCGCTGCAACGTTCCACCCAACCATAGGCCAGCATGCTCATCAATCTATCAGAAACATGGCCACCCCTGAGCTGGGCATGATTCCTCAAGGAATAAGGGTCAATGTAGGCTTACACATAGCCAAGGTTTTCCAATCAGCCAAACCCACATAGTAGGGTTCACCAGGTTGTCCAGGAGCTAGGAAAGGCTAAATGCTAAGCTGGTGGCCTCAACACCAGTCTTCTCACGCATACCCCGCCTTTAATCCCACTCACAACAGTCTGAAGACCAACCACTGCATACCACGACAAAACAATCCATCCATAGCTCTGTGAAGAAGGCCAAGTCAACCAGGTGACAATCCCAAACAAAGGGTAAAATGTAGCTCAGCTCCACAAGACAAATCAGGGTTGTTCTTTGCCCTGGTGTGGCCAAAACAACTCAACAGCAACCCAAAAAAACAGGGTACATCAACGGCCACAAACTCACAATGAAATGATGGCAACATTATGCAGTCCGCAAAACAGGGGCAGAAGGAAAACTCCCAGGTTAGACATGGGAAACTCAACCAACGGATGTGGCAATCAACAACCAACCAACATCCATGAACCCATAGCACACAGCTCCTCAACACAAATGTTGAAGAAAGTGACACAGACAGAAATGGGGAAGAAAAACTCTCAACTTGTGCACAAGGGGGAAAGACACAGTCCAAAAATGGAAGAAGGGACACACACACATAGTCCAAAATGGAAGGAGAAATCGAACTCTCAACAGCATCCAAAAATATCATGGGAAGAACGACAGCAACCCAAATCATGGGTTAAACCAACAGCAAGCCCGAATCGTGGATTAAAACCACAGCTATTTCACATACATAGCAAAAATCATGCCCTTGAGGCTGCTCTTCCAGCTCGTTGCATGCACAAAACCAAAGGAGAACCCCCGACTGGTGCATGAGGAAAAATGATGGGAAAACTGTGTGTGAGGAAAACAGAATGTCTCTCTGCGCGTCCCTGCGTGAGAGTGAACCCCCCCAAAAATGGAGAGAATGGAAGTGGAGGTTGCTTTCCAACATGAGGTAAACCTGCTGGTGGAGTGTGTGAGTGGGAAAGGACTGACAGTCCTGCCACACTCCACTCCCAGCCATAACTACCTCAACTACTCAACAAAACATTAAAGTCGTAGTTGGATAAGACAAGTAAATATGGGTAAATCAAACAGGGTGGTGACACATGGATTCCCCCCCCATAGCCCCAAAGTTTGACATCCCCCCCCCTCTATCCTTTGGAATCATGCCCTTTTCATTTTAATGTTGCACCGTCATAGCTGGCTGTGGGTTTATTTTAATTGATGTGCATATTTACATGATGCCAAACTATAATGTGCCGGATAGCACGATATATCATCGGAAATTATCCCTATTGCCCAACCATACACAACCAAATCGATGGTGGGGATTTTTCCTTTATCTCCTCACCACGATTAATTACATCATGTACTTTTAATGCAAACAGGGTCAAAACTAGGGTGTTACAGTTTTGGTTGTTTCTAACACTTATGTTAGAAATGGACTTAGTATTGCTTTACAATAAAACACATTAAACTCCGTATATTCCAAATTTATTACCCCCATCATTATCTCCTCCTCAATTATTTGCATAGAACCTTCTTCCTTGACCAGTGCCTCATCTATTTGCATGTACAGTTTGTCCACGAATGCTCAAAATTTCTTCATGCATGAGAAACTATCAACTTGATGAATATTATCACTTGGAATATTGACCTACTCTTTAGAATCTTTCTCAAATGTTTTTCCAAAATATCTATCCATCTATTGCTCCTCGGATTAATGGGATTGAAGAGATATCATAAGTTCATTGAAAAGAAACTAAGTTAAATCATTAGAGTCCTCGACAACATCAAATTTGTATAAGAAACACTTCGTAATGAAAACTCAACAAATTTTGTTGCCTTAAATATTCTCCATAAGTTTTAACTTCATTTACTATTCCCATAACTTTAGTGAAGGCTAAGAGTATCAAACTCTCCTATAAGATATTTCTATTTAATAACTTTTACATTATTAGTCCCTTAATATGCGCTTTTTAGCACATCCCATGTCCCCGACCCTTCAATCGACGAAGAGGATACTACTAACACCAATACAAACGGGGAAACAACCCCGTGAACATGAAGCGAGATAAATTCTGAAATTAACGAGCTTAACAAAATACATACTAAGATGCATAAAAGAGGCAAGGATACATCATTACTTAACATTCAACAGAAGCAACACACATTCCAGCATTCAACATGTTCATCATGATTCATGAAACAGTAGATATAATTGCAGAGATGAAACAATCAGGAGTACTTATCTTTTCCTGAAGAACTCACCCCTCAACTAGCTACATCACTGCAACGTTCTACCCATCCATAGGTCAGCGTGCTTTTCAATCTCTCAGTAACATGGCCACCCCCGAGCTGGGCATGATTCCTCAAGGAATAAGGGTCAATGCAGGCTTACACATAGCCAAGGTTTTCCAATCAGCCAAACCCACACAGTAGGGTTTTACTAGGTTGTCAAGGAGATAGGAAAGGATAAATGCCAATCTAGTGGCCTCAACACCAGTCTTCTCATTCATACCCCGCCTCTAATCCCGCTCACAACAGTCCGAAGACCAACCACTGCATACTCCGGAAAAACAACCCATTCACAGCTCTGTGAAGAAGGCCAAGTCAACCAGGTGACAATCCCAAATGAAAGGTGAAACGTAGCTCAGGTCCACAAGACAAATCAGGGTTGTTCTTGGTCCTAGTGTGGCCAAAACAACTCAATAGTAACCCAAAAAAATAGGGTACATCAACAGCCACAAACTCACAATGAAATGATGGCAACATTATGCAGTCTACAAAACAGGGGCAAAAGCAAAACACCCAGCATAGACATTGAAAACTCAACCAACGGATGTGGCAATCAACAGCCAACCAACATCCATGAACCCACAGCACACAGCTCCTCAACACAAACATTGAAGAAAGTGACACAGATAGAAATGGGGAAGAACAACTCTCAACTTGTGCGCAAGGGGGAAAGAAACAGTCCAAAAATGGAAGAAGGGACACACACACATAGTCCAAAATGGAAGGAGAAATTGGACTCTCAACAGCATCCAAAAAGATCATGGGAAGAACGACAACAACCCAAATCGTGGGTTAAACCAACAGAAAGCCCGAATCGTGGATGAAAACCACGGCTATTTCACATACAAAGCAACAATTGTGCCCTTGAGGCCGCTCTTTTAGCTCGCTGCATGCACAAAACCAAAGGAGAACCCCCGACCGGTGGATGAGGAAAAATGATGGGAAAACTATGTGTAAGGAAAACAGAACGTCTCTCTGTGCGTCCCTCCGTGAGAGTGAACCCCCCCAAAAATGGAGAGAATGGCCTCGTGGAGAGAATGGAAGTGGAGGTTGATTGCCAACAAGAGGTAAACCTACTAGTGGAGTGTGCGTGTGGGAAAGGACTGACAGTCTTGCCACACTCCACTCCCAGCCATAACTGCCTCAACTACTCAACAAAACATTAAAGTGGTAGTTGGATAAGACAAGGAAAGATGGCTAAATCAAACAGGGTGGTGACACATGGATTCCCCCCCCATAGCCCCAAAGTTTTACAATCCCCCCCCTCTATCCTTTGGAATCATGCCCTTTTCACTTTAACGTTGCACCGTCGTAGCTGGCTGTGGGTTTATTTTAATTGATGTGCGTATTTACATGATGCCAAACTATAATGTGTCGGATAGCACGATATATCATCGGCAACTATCCCTATTGCCGAACCATACACAACCAAATTGATGGTGGGGATTTTTCCTTTATCTCCTCACCACAATTAATTACATCATGTACTTTTAATGGAAACAGGGTCAAAACTGGGGTGTTACAGTTTTGGTTATTTCTAACACTTATGTTAGAAATGGACTTAGTATTGCTTTACAATAAAACACATTAAACTTCGTATATTCCAAATTTATTACCCCCATCATTATCTCCTCCTCAATTATTTGCATAGAACCTTCTTCCTTGACCAGTGCCTCATCTATTTGCTTGTACTCCTTGTCCACGAATGCTCAAAATTTCTTCATGCATGAGAAACTATCAACTTGATGAATATTATCACTTGGAATATTGACCTATTCTTTAGAATCTTTCTCAAATGTTTTTCCAAAAGATCTATCCATCTATTGCTCCTCGGATTAATCAGATTGAAGAGATATCATAAGTTCATTGAAAAACAACTAAGTTAAATCATTAGATTCCTCGACAACATCAAATTTGTATAAGAAACACTCCATAATGAAAAGTCAACAAATTTTGTTCCCTTAAATATTCTCCATAAGTTTTAACTTCATTTACTATTCCCATAACTTTAGTGAAGGCTAAGAGTATCAAACTCTCCTTTAAGATATTTCTATTTAATAACTTTTACATTATTAGTCCCTTAATATGCGCTTTTTAGCACATCCCATGTCCCCGACCCTTCGATCGGTGAAGAGGACACTACTAACACCAATACAAACAGGGAAACAACCCCGTGAACATGAAGCGAGATAAATGCTGAAATTAATGAGCTTAACAAAATACATACTAAGATGCATAAAACAAGCAAGGATACATCGTTACTTAACATTCAGTGGAAGCAACACACATTCCAGCATTCAACATGTTCATCATGATTCATGCAACAATAGATATAATTGCAGATATGAAAAAATCAGGAGTACTTATCTTTTGTTGAAGAACTCACCCTTCAACTAGCTACGTTGCTGCAACGTTCCACCCAACCATAGGGAAACGTGCTCATCAATCGGTCAGCAAAATGGCCACCCCCAAGCTGGCCATGATTCCTCAAGGAATAAGGGTCAATGAAGGCTTACACATAGCCAAGGTTTTCCAATCAGCCAAAACCACACAGTAGGGTTTACCAGGTTGTCAAGGAGCTAGGAAAGGATAAATGCGAAGCTGGTGGCCTCAAAACTAGTCTTCTCATGCATACCCCACCTCTAATCCCACTCACAACAGTCTGAAGACCAACCACTACATACCGCGGAAAAACAACCCATTCACAGCTCTGTGAAGAAGGCCAAGTCAAGCAGGTGACAATCCCAAATGAAAGGTGAAACGTAGCTCAGGTCCGCAAGACAACTCAAGGTTATTCTTGGTCCTAGTGTGGCCAAAACAACTCAACAACAACCCAAAAAAATAGGGTACATCAACAGCCACAAACTCACAATGAAATGATGGAAACATTACGCAGTCCGCAAAACAGGGGCATAAGCAAAACTCCTAGCATCGACATGGGAAACTCAACCAACGGATGTGGCAATCAACAGCCAACCAATATCCATGAACCCACAGCACACAACTCCTCAACAAAAACGTTGAAGAAAGTGACATAGACATAAATGGGGAAGAACAACTCTCAACTTGTGCGCAAGGGGGAAAGACAAAGTCCAAAAATGGAAGAAGGGACACACACACATAGTCCAAAATGGAAGGAGAAGTCAGTATCTCAACATCATCCAAAAATATCATTGGAAGAACGACAGGAACCCAAATCATGGGTTAAACCAATAGCAAGCCCGAATCGTGGATTAAAACCACGGCTATTTCACATACACAGCAAAAATCGTGCCCTTGAGGTTGCTCTTCCAGCTCGCTGCATGCACAAAACCAAAGGAGAACCCCCGACCGGTGCATGAGGAAAAATGATTGGAAAACTGTGTCTGAGGAAAACAGAACGTATCTCTGCGCATCCCTGCGTGAGAGTGAACCCCCCTAAAAATGGAGAGAATGGCCTCATGGAGAGAATGGCGGTGGAGGTTGCTTGCCAACATGAGGTAAACCTGCTAATGGAGTGTGCATGTGGGAAAGGACTGACAGTCCTGCCACACTCTACTCCTAGCCATAACTGCCTCAACTACTCAACAAAAAATTAAAGTGGTAGTTGGAAAAGACAAGGAAAGATGGTAAATCAAACAGGGTGGTGAGACATGGATTCCCCCCCCATAGCCCCAAAGTTTGACATCCCCCCCCCCCCCCCCCCCCCCTCTATCCTTTGGAATCATGCCCTTTTCATTTTAACGTTGCACTGTCATAGCTGGATGTGGGTTTATTTTAATTGATATGTGTATTCACATGATGCCAAACTATAATGTGCCGGATAGCACGATATATCATCGACAACTATCCCTATTGCCGAACCATACACAACCAAATCGATGGTGGGGCTTTTTCCTTTATCTCCTCACCACGATTAATTACATCATGTACTTTTAATGCAAACAGGGTCAAAACTAGGGTGTTACGATTTCGGTTATTTCTAACACTTATGTTAGAAATGGACTTAGTATTGCTTTACAATAAAACACATTAAACTTCGAATATTCCAAATTTATTACCCCCATCATTATCTCCTCCTCAATTATTTTCATAGAACCTTCTTCCTTGACCAGTGCCTCATCTATTTGCTTGTACTCCTTGTCCACGAATGCTCAAAATTTCTTCATGCATGAGAAACTATCAACTTGATGAATATTATCACTTGGAATATTGACCTATTCTTTAGAATCTTTCTCAAATGTTTTTCCAAAAGATCTATCCATCTATTGCTCCTAGGATTAATGGGATTGAAGAGATATCATAAGTTCATTGACAAACAAATAAGTTAAATCATTAGAGTCCTCGACAACATCAAATTTGTATAAGAAACACTCCGTAATGAAAAGTCAACAAATTTTGTTCCCTTAAATATTCTCCATAAGTTTTAACTTCATTTACTATTCCCATAACTTTAGTGAAGGCTAAGAGTATCAAACTCTCCTTTAAGATATTTCTATTTAATAACTTTTACATTATTAGTCCCTTAATATGCGCTTTTTAGCACATCCCATGTCTCATTTCTTTTTTGGGGGGTTGCAATGAGTCTTCGAAACATAAAATCATGCACTATGTGTTAGATGTATTGAAGGTTTTTTTAGTCCTTTTCTATATTATCCCTTAACTTATCTTTGTATAATTGGTTCTAACCAGCAAAAACTTGAGCATCAACTAATTCTATATAACCATTTTCCACCAAATCCTACAGCTTTTTTGAATGAAACAAGATTCTCACTTTTATGCTCCAAAATCCATAATTATGACCTTTAAATATTGGTATCTGAGGATGAAAATATTAACACCACTACTACTTCTCACCATTTCTTTAAATGTTCTATCACTTTTTCCAATAGATTGAATTTGTAAAAAATTCACGAATAAAAGTATTCTTTCCTATGACTCCAACCTAATATGGTACCAAAATGTTGAAATATGAGGAGACAATTAGAGTGAAGAAAGAAAATAATGCAATCAATAGCACATGATACAAAGATTGAAGAAAATACTAAAATCCAATAATATTAAACATTCTTATTTTCTCACCAATTCAATAATGAATACATTCATATATATAGGCTTTAGATTGCTAAAAATCTAAAAATTGCTACTAATTCTGGCTAATTAACATTATAATCTTAGAGTAATTATGACTAATTAATTAATGTTTCCAACACTCTAACAACCTCAAATTCTATTGTTAATGCAGTAGAAACATACCGGTAATTATCTAATTATAATAATACAAATTATCCATTGAATTCAACATTTCTCTCACAACCATCATCAAGGTCATGAGACCCATCCATAGTCGTTGGTCTCATAAGGGAGTCCATATCGCACTTGAACAACAGTAATCTCTATAGAGGGAATTATTTGTAATTTGTGTCTTAGTTCATAGCCCTTAATCCCTGAATGATTCATCTAAAGAACAAGGGTGGTCCTATTTTTCTCCCTCTTCAATGAAAAATAATGATAATGCGATCCATGTTAATATTGGAGGTATAAAATCACATCTAATGTCTAATGTAGTTGTTTGAGGTCATGCTCATTTTCCGTTAGCCATATAGATCCAATCACGACATAAGTCCTTTGATTTTCAAACCATCCTTGGAGAGTAAAAACTACTAATAGATTAATATATCATTTGAAGGTTAATGGTCTAATAAAGAAGGATTGTGGTGTTGTTTGACACTTTTTCCATGGCTTATGAACTATAAAATGTTTATTTAGAACATAATTTTATTGTTTCCAAACACTAGAAAACAATGTGCAAGTCCCAAAGACCCATCTCTTATCTCTTTTGTGAAAAAAACACAAGGCCTCCCATGTTACCATTGGTGGACACATATTCACTTTATAGCATTTTATGTTTTATGATTTTTGTATCATAGTCACAAGCTCAATAAGATTCATTTAGAGTCCTAAGGGATTTGATTTTTCTAGATAATGATCAATATTATAAGACCCATCATTGGAGTGTAAACCTCCCAATGTCGTTCATGCCCATTGTGATGCTAAAGGACCTATTTTCCTAATCTAGCGATGATAAAGGGTTTAAGATCTATCCCTGGTGTGTAAAAACTTATAGTGGTGCTTGTCTCCCATCGAAGGACTCAATTGTTGATGTATAGGGAATGTGTTGTGGTTAAAGGCATCATAAGGAGAATAATAGTCCTCAAGAACTTGAGGGAGTAATACCATTGTTGAATGTGATTAAATGGATCCATTGTTGGAATAAAGTCATCAAGGATTTCAATTCAAGGTAGTTGAAATTAGTGGGTTAGTTTTCATTTGTGTGTCCCAAGATTTACACAATCAAATAATACTTAAATGTATACATTCCATATTTATATGTTTTCGGTAGCTAGAACCTTCTACAGAAATTTCCTTCTATGTATTTAAAGTCATTTTATGAAGTAACACAAGGGTGGTGTTGTGTGGTGTGTGAGAAACAATCAGAATTCTTCTTCTTATTTTTTGTGTTTTTTCATCACCTATAAATGACATACTAGTATAAGAGTGGGTTAGATCCACCCTTAACAAATAAAAGGGAGGATTTCAAAGCAAGGTTCAACAGAATATTCCCAAGGAATCATTGTGGAAGCAATATGAATACATCCAAAAGAATTCTCATTCCGACCATTGTTGATTAGTCATAAAGGGGGAAACCAAGACACTCTATTGTTAGTAACCTACTTGCATGGATGAAACAAAAACCTAGAACATGCATTTTCTCATTTTTCACATTCTAGTTGTTATGTCAGTAATTTTTTCTCTCCATTTGGGTTTGTTTGCTTCAATTTTAGTTTGTTTTTTCACTTTCAATCATAGGTTTGATTACTTCTCAATTTTG
>LPNX010832755.1:460355-496199 GCA_001517045.1 Pseudotsuga menziesii | reverse complement strand
GTTTGGGTACTGCTTGTTAATTTTAGTTTGCAAGGTTTTCTGGTACCTTTTTGCACTATATTGCAGATTTTTCTCTTCGAATTTATTGTCTAATTTGTTTAAATTAGTTTTCCTTGTAGTGAGCAAAAAAATGGCTGATACAGAGGAAATTCAACCCCTTGTATGTGACAACGGATCTGGAATGGTTAAGGTCAGTGCCCTACTTCATATGTACCTGCAACAGATACGTTGTCACCTACAAATCTTTATTTTCTTACAATTGTTGTCCAGTCTATTCCTTTGTAAAATCATTAGTCTATTATGTATAACTTCCCACTAGCTTCTCCTTTTTGATGTTCTCATGCTTGTTTTATTCCTTTACAGGCTGGATTTGCAGGAGATGATGCTCCTAGGGCAGTGTATCCCAGTATTGTGGGTCGACCACGCCATACTGGAGTCATGGTTGGGATGGGATAGAAATATGCTTATGTAGGGGACGAGGCTCAGTCAAAGAGAGGTATCCTTACTTTAAAGTACCCAATTGAGCATGGGATTGTGACCAACTGGGATGACATGGAAAATATCTGGCATCACACATTCTCTAATGAACTTCGAGTGGCTCCAGAGGAACACCCTGTACTACTTACTGAAGCACCCTTGAATCCCAAGGAAAATAGGGAAAAGATGACTCAGATTATGTTTGAAACCTTCAATGTGCCAGCCATGTATGTTTCCATTCAGGCTGTTCTATCCCTATATGCAAGTGGGCGTACAACTGGTAGGTGTACTAAATTGCAGATTATTGTGGAATCTCTTTACAAAATTTTATACGAGGCATGTTTAATTGCTTATAATGTAGTGTATTTTGGTCTAGTGGTTTGGTGGCACCCGCCTTTCATTGTCGATGACCTAAATTTGTGATGAGTACACACACAATGGGCTCCAATTCCAGTGACTTTTACCAGAAAAGTAGGGTTTTGTTGGTGATTTTTAGGAGCTTGGATTTAACAGTGAATATGGTTCCCTTTAAAATAGAGCTCTATTTGAAATGTCATTTTGATTTTTGACTATGCACCTGCTTGTCACAGGGATTGTTCTCGACTCAGGAGATGGTGTTACACACACTGTGCCAATTTATGAAGGATATGCCCTTCCACATGCTATCCTTAGGTTGGATCTTGCTGGGAGATATCTGACAGATGCTTTGATGAAGATCCTGACTGAAAGGGGCTACTCATTCAACAAGGCAACACCACATGGTGCACTCTACAATGCAAGGATGTAGCACTCTACAATACAAGGATGTACATGTGTCAAACTAGGGTTCATCCCACACCCAAAGTGAAATTCCCTCTAAGCATGATCCTTCTTGGGCTTAATGTCCCTCATCAAATCCAGCATAACTCACAACCAGTCAGAATAATTGCTCTAGTAAAGCCTAAATTTTGCCTTGGTGAACATGAAGTAAAATGTGATTTTTGGCCATGTCCCAAGCTTGCCTTTGAGGATCATGAAATATACATGGAACCATAGAGAGTGTCCTTGTTTCATATTTTCTTTACCTAATTAGATGTTATGCTTTACCTAATTATTTTCTTGTTAATTTCCAGTTAAGCTGAGTGCATTGCCCTTGTACTAGGTTTCATTTTTTTATTTCTTAACTCATGTTTTGTTTGGGTATGCTTCTATTTGGGATATTGGTTCTCTTTGAAATTATGCACTAATATCATACTGTGGATATTACTTACAAATTAAAATGTGTCCTTCAGCTGACAATCTTTCCTCCTAAAAGTTTCAGCCTGAGTGGAGAATCGGAGATCTTTTGGTCCTTTGTCTTTTTCCAGACAACCAATACTAATGGTATGATTGGCAATGTTACTAATCTCTGCCTGACTGAGAAATACAAGGGTTCCTCATTTATAGTCACGATCCTGTAGTCTATTCCTGCCTTTGTTTCCTTGATTTATGATCGAGGGGGCCTGTTTGCCTCCTTCCTATGCCTGTCATTAGAACAAGTGGCCTGAAGAGAGGTTTCTGTTATAGAGATCCCTGTGTCCAATGATTCTTTTGTGTGAGAATCTTTTAGTTGTAATATTGTCTCTTGTCAAATATTTTTCTGATGATATTCATGGTGGATGACTAAATAATTTTCTTTTATGCAGTAAAAGTGTCTCATAACTAGATCCGCATTTAAATTTGTAATGTTTATTCTTGTTTATTCTTTAGACTGTGCAAAAACCTGCATTGTTTATTCTTCAGGTCTGCATCTTTTCGATACTTTATTTCTGCAGATTCACCTATCAGCTCAACTACTTTCAGTTCCAATCCTTTGCCAAATTTCTGCTCCCAATCCCAATATCACTCTTTGGTAAGAGCTTCTATAGGAGCAATATAGACACATCGAAATACACTGTCTGTGCCTTTTTGATGCAATCGTAGTAAAGCAAACTCAGCACAGATAGTCTTACCACTACCAGTAGGTGCTGCAACTAAAACATTATCATCTGAGTTATAAAGCACAGTAAATACCTAAGTTTGAATAGGATTGAAGTGTCTAAACTGTTGATAAAGTGCTTCATATGAGGGATTTCTTAACGCAGACACAGGAAGTGGCTGCAAGTCTAGCAACTCAGTTGGAGGTGGGTATTTCTCTGGCAAAATAAGATGTCTAAATGAAACTGGAAATATTGTCTGTGTCCCTAATCACTCATGACCATATTTTTTTTTTTTAAAACTATATATATCGTCGCTATATAGACGGCTTGCCGTGGAACTTTGCGACGGTTACTCGTCGATATAGCGACGCTTACTCGTGGAACTTTGCGACGCTTACTCGTCGATAAAGCGATGCCTACTCGTCAATATAGCGACACTTACTCGTGGAACTTTGCGACAATTACTCGTCGATATAACGATGTATGTTCGTCGATATAGCGACGTCGTACTGTCGCAGGTTGAATTTTTCATTCTAGGAAGGTCCGTCGCAATTGCGACGTATTCCCGTTGCTCTTGCCACGCAATTAACGGGTCGTCGCTATTGCGACGAAATGACTGCCACGGGAAAAAAAACACTTAGACGTGGCAATATCCACGCTTTTCCGTGGATATTGCCACATTTTTCTGTGGCAAAATTGATCACTTGTACTAGTGAATAATTTGTGAGGTATTTTCTTTTACAATATTGCAATCATAAGAGTGATACGATCAAAATTATGAATAGACTTAGTTTAAAACCATAGTTGGAACAAGACCAACATAGATCCGAATCTTAGGCTCTATTAACTATCGAGAGGGATCAAATCTCTCTAGGTGTAAACCTATTCTTAGGTATTGCACTCAAGAAGGTTTGCATCTCTGGAGATTTGATCTCTCTTAGGGATTGATAGAGCCTAGGATTTGGATTCACCTACCAATCATTCTCAAGAGTGAAAGTGAGATGTTAGGTACACGGCATATTATCTCCAATAGTAGATCAATCTGGAATGCAAATTTAACACAAATTGAATATTGTATGAGAAATCTCATATCTATATCATGGAGGATAAGAATCCAATCTCCCAAATCATCTGCAACATCCAACCACTTGTCATATGTCCTATTTTGGGAAGTTGTGGTATGTATTGTTTTGGTTTGATACGGGAAAATAAAACAAAATAATTAATATGAAAAACATGGCTTTACATTATAAAAACATTGAACATGAAATACAATCGTCAATTGAATTTATTTTTAAAACATATAATAATTTGTTTTGAAAACATATAATAAATCGGTTTTTAAAACATGTGCTCATTAAGAAATAAACAGTTTATTTAGGATTTGGCTTGAGACACCAGTTAGTTTCAGGAATTTCTGTTAGTCATATTCATTGATCAATCCAAACCTATTTTTCAGAATGGTAATAATCATTCATTAATTCATGTGATGACAATTGTTCAGTTAGAATGGTTTCTTTAATTCATGTGACGACAATTGTTCTATTAGAATGGTTTCTTCAAAGAAAATTTAAAATCAAGCAGCTCTATCACCTTCAGCTTATCATTTAACGACAACTTGGCCATGTAAAAGTATGCATCATTACGTGAGGTGGGAGATTGTTCTCAGCTTTAAACACTTCGGCTACTAAATATTCACACGAGGTGGGAAGAAGGGTAAAGATGTTTGCCCCTGTTGCTTGATAGAAGATTCGATTGATAGAAGATTCTGATCATGCAATGGTTAAAACTCATTTCATTTAAACTAGGTGAAACATTTAAACGATTCTAATCATGAAAGGGTTAAAACTCCTTCATTTAAACGATCTTTCATTTACTGGGCTGTAACTTTGGTTTAAATAGCAGGATATACAGGATTTGGATCTAGGCACATGCTACAGGCAACAACGGGAGGCGGCAGCAGCAGCAGGAGGATAATATATTGAATAGCCTGATCTCTTTAACTCAATGTAATATCCTGAATTTTGGACCTACCATTTATAGGCATGAGCCTATTGATCATGATGATTATATTGATGTTTTATTTTTATATTGGGTCAAAGACCCCATTGCATATGAACATGATGATTTGCTTTATATATTGGGAGTAAGCCAATTATTGATGATATATATGTATATATATGTTGGTTATGTTGGGCGTGGACCCTAAAGCATATGATTGATGAAATGTTTCGTGTTGGGCGTGGACCCTGAAGCACATGATCGATGAGATGATTTGTGTTGAGCGAGAGGCTCTGGAGCACATGAGTACTTACATTTGTGTTGAGCATAAAGCTATGGAACAAATGAAAATATAATTGGAAATGTTGGGCATAAGATCTAGAGCATTCCATGTTGATGTTGAGCGTCAGCTCTTGAACATCGGATCCTTGGCCATTGTATCCCTAGGTGTATTGTACAAGTACATCCTAGCATTTAGTGTTGAGTGAGAGCTCTGGAATTGCACTATGTCTATAACTCCTTGTTATAAGCATTGAGTATGGGGTTTGGTAAGCGCTATGGGTTACTGAAAATATTAAAATCACCTCTGAGTGAAAATGACTCGAGAATAATATTGATCTCATCATACGTATTTTTAAGTGATTAAATGAAATTTCAAATTTCTGTATTCTCATCAAGTACTGAAGAACTACCACGTTATACAAGGGAAATCCAACATGAAAGGATGTTCAGAGTTGCCTAGCCTAGTAGACCTAAGCCATGTATCTACTTGACCTTCATGAAGAAGTGTCGTTAAGTCTAGGGATTATAATACATGATGCCCAAACACAAAAGCTAACAAGTATTATAATACTATGTAGTTTATACATAGTATATATAAAGAATTAATTATGACTAATCATATAATTGAATAAAGAAAGAAGAGAAGCTCCACCAATTATTATTTATTATTAAAAGTTTAATAAATAGTGAAATAGCTATGAAAGATTAACTAGGAACTAGTTAAAAGTTCCTAAGTTAAGTATTGGAAAAATTACCCCAGTAATTAAAAAAGGGTTAAATCAAGAAATCAAGGATTTCTTGATTTAACTGCCCCTTTGACTAAAAAGTCTGTCTATAAAGACTCAAGCCAAGAAAAGGCTTGGGGTTCTGATTTTTATCTTGGACAATTATTATTCTGCCTATTTTTGCTCCCAAGTGTTTCCTTGGAGAAATTTTCCTGCAAGGAAAAGAGAATTGATTCAGAACTGATTACAAGTTACGAAAACTTACCTTAGGAGCTCTAAGCTACTTGCATGTTGGAGTCCAGCTCGAGGGGATGTGGATTTAAAACAGGAATTGTTTTGGGTCATGGTTGGGTGGAACGTGGTAGTTCCCAAGTGATTTGTTCATCAAACAGAGGTTATATCTGCATTGAATTGTTAATGCTGTTTATTTAAGTGTGCAGGTGCAGCCATTGACAAAGCTTAAAATTCAGGTATGAAACCCTTGAAGTCCTAGTCTACTTCTTTCCTAAAGATTCATTACTGTTGATGTTAAGTAATGGATGCAATGTAATTCTAACCCTAATGGTTAAGTTTTATGGTTAACAATCTGTCAGGGTTTGTATTTGTAATTTACTAATCATAGGCTGGAGAATTTTTATTATATGCTGTTAATGTTCAGGGTTTGTGTCTTTCATAAATGTTCCTGTATTAACTAGGTTTTGATCTTAGTACTATGTTTATACTTTTTTCTCTGTATTTAATACCCTGCTAGCATATTCCATTTGTTAACAGAGGCTTGCCCTAAGCTTTAAAGAAACTATTTCAGTTGTAATTAATTAAAATATTAATTATGCTAACTAATAACAAGTATATATTATAAACTAGATATACTAAGAATAGATTTCATATAATAAACAAGCTAATCAAATTATTAAAGACCTTCCAATGTCTATTTCACATAATCATTAAAACAAAATACTTTACATAACTGGAAGCAAACATTATAATTAATCAGAGGGATATTGTGACCATCCATGTGGTCCTTATCAAGACTCTGCCATAAAACCTACAGTCTTAACATCTATAGTAAAATACCATAAATCACATGCATTATATCTTTAAAGGCCCCATTTATTATTCATCATAAACATCCACCTGTAATTTTACCAAGTAAACAATTCATATAATTCTATATTAATAAACAAAGGTCGTGGTATCAGCCCTTATGGGTTATAAATATAATTCATAAGCAAAATTAAAATCCACATTAAAAACATCTCTATAGTTCTTATTTAAACAAGGAATCATTCCTCTTAAGAATAAAACCCTATCTTATGCCAACACAGGTCGCGAAATCTAATCCAATGGATGTCTGTGACCCAATGCCAACATAATAGTAACCTTAACATAAATCATTATTGTAATCAAAATGCATAACAAAATCCATAGCTTAATACATAGTATCCTTTCTATTATTACATATAAAATGTTTTACAATTTGGTATTGTCCAGGCCCAAATCCTAAAGGTCGTATACCCAGTCACACTGGCCACGACCAAGTCTCCAAATCCAATCATAGTAATAATCACATAGTCATGATACAATAACCAAAACAATATCGTCGGGTTTTCCATAACCCTGGCTGTTATAGCCATATCTTTTTAAATTAAAAATTACATATTAAAATGCCAACTAAGCTATCGCAGTCATTGGGACAGGCACATGCCATTCATGGCATGTATTGCACCCATGCCGAACCATTAAAACCAAATTAAAACACTCTGTATAATACATAGTTTCCATTAATGCTAACACAAAGATTACGGTGGCAAGACAATGGGCTATGACACCATTGCAATATTGGTGCAGCCCATGGCATAACGCCCCAAGCTCTAGAATATTTCCCAAATATAAATTACAAATAATATAAATGTAGTGCTCTGCATACTTCCAAAACCGAAACTGTTACAATTATACAAAGAGTAAATTCTACAAGCTTAAATCCATGATCGAACCCAGCAAGTCAAGATTTTAAATGCAACATTAAAATAACTACACAGTCCCGAATTTACATAGTATAATATATTAAAAACGCTGAACGAAAATCGTATGCATCTTATACCAAAACACATTACAGTATTCACAGAAATCCAATGCGCAGTATATTTACATAGTAAGGAACGAATCCTCTTTTACAATAGTCAATGTATTAATAATGTTAAATGGCAAGCTGTGAGCTATGGAACCATTACATGTAATGGTGCAGCCATGGCTCAAAATTCCAAATCTCCCAATAAGAGTCAAAACCCAGAGCAAGCTAGATTACAAACCCCGAAGGAAAAGTTGTCAAGTGCCATCTAAAACCCCAACCCTATAAAGAATCCCAACTCAAAAATGCCCAAAACGAGAGAAGGAAAGTAAGATCTTGCTAGTAGGCTTACCATGGCCATGAAGTAGCAAACCCAAACTGAAAGCGTAGCTCTGTGCAAACCCTAGAGCGCCTTCATTTTCACCTACAATCAAATCAATGATGGCATGAGAACCATGACAATGCCATGGATAAAACAACGAAACAATGTGTTTACACATATTTTGGTGGTTAGCTTACCTACAAATTGATGGAGGTCGCCTCCCTTCTCCAACTATGCAGAAGCCACATGAAACCCCAATGCCAAAACAACATAATGCAAAAATATCAAATTCCCAAATCCTTTGCCAAGCGTTTCCACAAACCCTGATGGCATTAATGGCACTGGATGGTGGCCATTAACGCATTCATAAACCCTCACCATAGTTTATGAATCATTGTTATAATACATATCAACCAAGCCATAAGTTTAAACCATTTTATTTCATGGTGCACACTATACCCTATAATTTCTCCACCTTCTAATGTCAGCGCAGACATAATACTAATGACATGGTATTTATACAATAGTCTCCCAACTTTAAAGTATGCATAGACCTCAACACTATTGTATAGTGTTTACAATGTCAACCCCTTATAATCAAAGTATTATGTTATTACATGCCCTTTGCTAGTTCATACAGGTAGCATTTGTGCATAAGTCTTTAGTCTAGGTTTTGTAATATTTCTGAATCATGGAAAACGTAGTATGCCATGATTCCCTCTCTAGGAAGAACAAGCTTAAGTTTCCAAACTCGTAACCAAGGCGGACCTACAAAATAGAAACAAGAGAAGTGTAATTAATTAACCAAGAGATAGATAATTAATAATGGTAAGGACAGTAAGTTAATTCACAGCATCTAGTTAATTATCTAAGAAACATGATTAACGAACATAGGGCTTACCTGAGTCATAAAATGGAACAGTAATAAAAGTGCAAGGAAGAACAAGAAGTATAACTAGGAACTGAATTGCTTCAAGTAACCAAATAATCTTGATTTCACCAAAAGTAACCTGTAAGTCAATAAATAAGGTGCCTTAGTTTGAATGAACTAAGTAAGCCTGCATAACGAAGAATGACCTTACCTCTCAGATCGTCATGGGAGAACGAGACCTGCCACTCCACCACTTTGTTCCCATAAACAAAGTAAAGTTAGTTTTTATTAAATAAACAAAGTACACACGTGTAGGAGTAAAACAATGACCTATACAATTCATTAATTCACCGACAGTAATAACTAAGATGTATAAATATTTTAAATAGCCATAAGAAGTAAATGAACTAATAATCACTGAATGGATAAGAGATTAACAAGACAATATGGGAAGTTTATGAAGAGATCGAAAGTATAAGTAGCGCATGTAATTCGGCACGAGTAATAATGATCCCTTTTGGGGTAGTTTTCACTAGCCTATAATTTTTATTTTTATTTTCAATTTTTGGGGACATTACACTCAACCTCAAAAAAGTGCATATATTGAATCGTCGATCTCTTTAAATTATAAAAAAAACCTGGTAAACTCTCACAACTACAAGTTGATTGCAACAAATTATGGCATTTTTGAGGGATAATATGAGCAGGCACTTCAAGATTTGTTGTAAGAATATCAGGTTCTAAAAGCTTGACCCAAAATCATTGCCAGCTCTTCTAATATTTTATTAAACTCCACAATCAAGGGAGGAGGAGGCTACAGCCAGAGGGAGACAAAACTTCCCAGCTTCTTCTACTGGCTGTGGATGACAGTATTATAGATCAGAAAGTTATTGAAAATCTATTAAAGAATTCCTGTTACAAAGGTAAAATCTGGTTCATTGAGGGGATTTTTTTTAATTTAAGAATTTCAAAAATGTGAAAGCTTAATGTGTGAATCTGTATTTGGATGTTCTTCTTCTTATTTTGCAGGATTTATCTCAACCTGGTTCTAAATCTATTAAATATTTGGAGCAATTTGGATAATAAAGTAAAATTATAATATCATAAGTAAATAGAAGTAAATATTTATAGTTGACATTTACATGAGGAATGTTACATAACATTACAACATCTCCCTCATAATATAATGTTACAACATCTCCCTCATAATATTTATAGCCGACATTTACATGAGGAATGTTATGGAACGTTACATGATCTCCCCCATACTGGGCTGTAGAGCGCCTCTTGTTGCAATAAAAGTAATTTGTTTTCATTGATATATGGAGTTAGAGCTTAGTGGTGTAGTCATAGAACTTATTAGAGAAGGATGAGACTTGGGAAATTTTGAGTCATATCACAAGAAATTTGAAAGTTTGAGTTTGAATCTAGCACAAGTCACTTTGAGTCTAGATATAGTTCTATATTTTAGTATTTGCATGGATGTTTAGCTTAAATCCCAACTTAGTACAGTGTTTTGAGAATTTGAACTTCTCAATATCCCATAGAAACACCTAAAATTAGACTCCCTAGATTTCCGGTGCTAAAGTTTGAGATTACTAGTTTATATTCATCAAGGTGGTACAACATGAATGGGTTACAAAGGATGAAGTTGGGGACTTAGAGGAGAATGAATCCCATCATCTACTTTTTTCCATCCTTGGATGTTAGGAGAGTTAATTTGTTGTTTGACTCTTTGTTTGCAATTATACTTACTTCATTATATATTTAACTTCTGTAATTTAAAGTTCTACATTTTCTTCTCCCTATGGAACACCCTTAAATTTTGAGGACCGTTTCCCTTGTCCTCCATCCTTTTTCCCTTTTACTCTAACCCTTGTTCACCCAATATATCTTTTTTGTTGTAGATAAAATATTAACATTTTATATGGAGTCTTTTTTCCATGCTTTGTGTCACTTGGTGTTATGGGTTGGTAGGAATTTACATTTAAGATAAATAAGGGTGGATTTTGAAGCTCTAATACATCTATGTTTGGAGGTAATATTTTAATTATATTTTGTTGATAATGAGTTTGAAATGTAATTATAAAAAAAAAATATTATGAACTATCTTCTAATATGATTATGATCTTATATTTCATTTTTCCATGGGACTAGCTTCTAGGTCCACATTGTAGTCACGTGGAAAAGAATAGGTAAATGGTAGATTGCAGGTTGCATGATATGCAATTTTAGGAATAGCCTATTGGGATTTTGATTTTAAAGTTGTTTATTGGGTCCATTTTTTAAGGGTGCATTTATTATTTTATTAATTCTTGATTAAGGGAATCTAGAGAATCTAGTCATGTATTTTTTCTATACAATTCTCGAACTTCAGGTTATTGAGGGATAATGACTACTTCATGTTAGGATTTATAATGCTCCTATTATCTCCCAAAATAATTTATTTTGATAGTATGGAGAGTTTAACTCATGCAATGAAGGATATGAATATCACTAATAGTTTGAAAGCCTCTATTTTTTATTTGGGTAAAAAATTCACAAGTTGTAGCTTTCGGTGGCTTAGGCGAGGCTCATAACATCTCATCAGCCATCAAAAAGGGTTGTCTTCGGTAGATTAAGATGGAGTGCAACATATACACTGAACACCGAAAGAACAACAAAATTTCGCTCTCTTGTTTTTCACTATAGTGACAAGCTTGGTAAAATTACGAAGGTGCAATAATAGCTCCAAGAACTGAAATTATATATGAAATGAGTCATTCAAAGACTTCTATTTATTAGTTTTGGACAGTTCTATGGCAAGACACGGATATACGTTGGATACATGTCATGGAAATGGTTTCTTACTTGATGAATCTTATTCTGGTGTATGATGAAATACAAAGCTCGCTCGGTCTTTTTTCTTTTAACAGTAGGTCGGAGGTTTAATCCTCTACGACGCTAAAATTTTGGAGATTTAGTCCTCTATGTCACCGCCACATAGTGGCTTGAGGTTCTGATCATCGATCATTAGTGGTTTGAGTTTCCGATCGCCGATGAAGAGTTTTGTGGCTTGAAGTTTCGATCGCAAAGCTAGTGGTTTAAAGCTCTGACACTGCGGCAGCATTCCGGTCTAAAGCTTCGATGGGATAGTGGCTTGAAATTTTGGTCGTCGATCACGAAGCTAGTGGTTTAAAAGCTCTGACATTGCGGCAGCGTTCTGGTCTAAAGTTTCAATGCATTAGTGGTGATAGGTTCTGATTGCAAAGCTAGTGGTTTAAAGCTCTGACACTGTGGCAGCGTTCCAGTCTAAAGCTTTGATGGGATAGTGGCTAGACATTTCAATCGTCGATTGCAAAGATAATGGTTTAAAAACTTCGACACCATGGCAGCGTTTCGGTCTAAAGTTCCGATGAATTAGTGGTGATAGGTTCCGATCACCGACAATTAGTGGTTTAAAGTGCCGAATTTGCGGTAGCATTCAGATAAGAAGTTCTAACGTGCTAGTGGCTTGAGGTTTCAATCGCTGATCATTAGTGGTTTAAAGCATTGACGCATACAGTTTTGGGATTTTGATTGTGATGCTAATGATTTGAGACGTCGACACTGTGGCAGCATTTAGGCTTGGAGTGCTGATGGGCTAGAGGCCAGAGCTTCCGATCGCTAATGTAGAAACTGTTGCGATGCTAGTAATTTGAGATGCTGAAACTGTGGCAACATTCAATCTTGGGGCGCTGATGATAACTTCCGATCACTGACCGCGGCGGTAGGGTAGAAAATTCTGTCAGATTAAGCAAGAAAGGTCATGTCAGTTAACCGCTAAAACATTGGCTTTTGGCAGTAAATTTACATTGGACCAACAACAGTGATCACTAGCAACCACTTCAGTTATTAAATGTTTTCTTAGTGAGATAGATCTTTGAAATAGATAGACAAGTAGTTAGGTAGGGTTTGAAACCCTAATTTGAAAAAACTATCACTTTGAGCATTTTTGTGAAAAAATATCGAAGTTTTAGGATCTGTAATTTTGTAGAAGGCTATAAGGCCTAAGATCGATTTCATAATAAAGGTTCAACTTCGAGGATTTATAAGCCCGTAATGCTTTCATGCTTCTCATTTTACTTATTCATGATATAAGCTCTTTTGTTGTGATCTGTTCATCCATCATCTCTTGCTTTACTGTATTTATGCCTAAATGTGTATTTAGGTCATTTTCTGATTGATTAAAAAGATGATAGCTTTCATCCTATTGGTTTGTTAGTGCGATTTGATTTATAAATACCATCCTCATTAGGATTTATCCATTTATATGCATGTGTTTTGTATGTAAGTCTGCCAGCCTGGTGAGTTCTCCATCCCTGCACCTAGTTATTGTCAAACTTCTGAGCAATTGCAACTAAAAGCCTTATAAATTAGTGAGTTTTATGCATGCCTTGAGAGTGGATAGGTTATATAGGTCAACTAACTTGATCCATATCAGAAAATCCCAAAACATTGTAAGTTACCAGGCATCCTCGAGCTACAACCTAGAGTAGTTTCCCTCAAGGGGAGAGGACACTAAGGCTCAAGCTTCCCTGGGAGATGACATAGCTCCATGCTTTGATGATAGAAGAAGCTTGGACACTATTATGGTTGTAATAATCTATCTAGCGACTCCATTGATATAAGGTGGCCTCAAGAATACCAAGCACCAAAGCAAACCCAAAGGGGCCACCAACAACACCAGTTTCAGATCTAGAAGAAATTTTGAGGAAATCTAAGGTTTTACTAAGACAGACTAGCAGTATTGCACAAAAAGCTACATGAGGTATTTCAAGAAATCTTTCTGCTATTATTTATTCTGTTGAAATTCTTAATTCCCACGAATTTTTAGATACATTAGAAAAATCTAGGGGTTGGGCATCTTCAAGCACTGTTGTATGTGAAGATTCAATCCCTGGTGACTCCAGTGGGATAAGCATATGGCCTCCTTCTTAGCAAGTATCTTCATCAGTGCTACCTTCCACAACCCTTCCCATACCCATTTCCAATATGGCTGCCCCTCAATTGACCAACATGGAAATGATCCTGGTAGCTAGGTATGCACCCCTAATTTTGCCAAATCCTCTCATAGCCATGCCTACTGGGGCTTATCTCAGATATATGCCTAAGTTTACAGGGGAAGGGGATTTCACTGCTAAAGAAAATCTAGAGGATTTTTACAGCTATGCTGAAAATATTAACATAGAACAAGAAGATGTATGGACTAGGGTTTTTGTGCAAAGCCTAGATGGCTAGGCTAGGAAGTGGTTTAAGGAACTTCCTGCTGGATCAATCCAAGGAATATAGGCCCTGGATGACATTTTCCTAAAGAATTGGGGAGAAAGGAGAGACCACCTCTATTATATCATAGAATTCAGCAACCTGAAAAGAGAAAATGGGGAGTCTGTCTCCAACTTTACCAAGAAATTCAACAATATGTACAGTAATATCCCTACCAAAATTAATCCCACTGATACGTCAACTAGGATATCTTATGCAAATTGCTTTGACTCTGACTTCTTCTTACTTCTTAGAGAAAGGAGGTATGCTTCCTTATCACTCATGCAGGATGCTGCCCTAGAGGTAGAGTCAAACATTCTGGCATCCTAGAAGGTTAAAGGAAAGATAGATAGGAAAAATAAGTCAACAGACTCTAGTGGGGCTTCTGCATCAGAGAACAAGATTGAAAAAATGACCAAACTGTTAGATAACCTGACTACTAAAATGTCTAAATTGAAGGACCAAGGACATCTACCTATGAGAGGTAAAGGGCCAAGTGACTTTGCTCCTCGAAACCCAAATTTTGTTCTTTATAGAAGAGGAAAACCCCTAGTTCAGATTCTCAGAAGGGAGAGAAGTCAAGGGAAATATCAAAGGATAAGAGCTCCTTTTCAAAATACTATATTAGAAGAAGAGCCAGAATTTATTGAAGAAGAAGGAGAAGCTGAAGACAATATCCACTGCATGGAGGATGAGGTGGAATTTTCTTTTCTTACACAAGAAGAATATGAGGAAGCGTTGATTAATGAGCAGATCACTGAAGAGGCTATCTATCAGGATGATGGTCAGGGAGGTTACAAACTGAGGTCCAGACTGGTTTCTCCCCTCAAGAAGAATGTTGTACTTGTCAAGCAGCCTGCTGCACCAGCTAGAAAGGTTGTTGTTTTGCCAAAGAAGGGGGCTGTCCCATCCAAAGCATTGTAGAAACCAACTCCAACTCAAACCTATAGCTCATCAGGTAAGGTTTCCAGATAAGCTGCATTATCCTTTGAACCTTGAGTTTGAAATTCAAAAATTGAAAATCCCATTCCCTTTAATTGAGCTAATGAAGAATGATGCATTCAAAACCTCCATTTTGAATTCCCTTCAACCCAAGGTGCACATTGACAATGAATTTGTGAACCTGCAAGATGACAAGATTGTTGTAACCCTGGGACCCATAATCGAAGACCTAAAGGACTCCTGCCCACCATTCTATATATCCTTGAACATCCATGATAAAATCCTCCATAACTGTCTACAGGATTCAGGAGCCTCTCATAACCTAATGCAAAATGCTATGATGGATTATATTGGCCTCAGAATTACCAAGCCCTACCATGATTTATTCTCCTTTGACTCCAGAAAGGTCAAGTGCTTGGGCCTCATCAAAGACCTTGCTGTAAACCTAACTCACCTACCTTCGAAAAGCATCATGATGGACATTATAGTGGCTGATATTCCTCCAAAATTTGGCCTCTTGCTATCTCGGTCATGGAGCAAAATACTAGGTGGCACCCTTAAGATGGATCTCACATATGCCACCATTCCCATGTTTGGAGGGGATACTAAGAGGCTGTATAGGGAAAACTAGCTAGTATACATTATAAGCAAGGAGAGCCATCCAGCGAATCACCCCATCTATGCAGTGGACACTAGTTTTGGGTCTTGCATTTTGCAAATAGATGATACTCAATAGACAATAGTTCATCTCACTAAGCCCACCTGTCAGAAGCCCGAAGAAGTAACAACAACAATCTAAACCATGCATTTTGATGGGGCTAGCACTCAAAGCTCAATAGGTGTAGGTGTAGTATTGATCTCCCCAACTAAGTAAAACATTCACCTATCTTATAACCTTGATTTTAAAACCACTAACAACATAGCATAATATGAAGCCTTGCTACTAGGAGTTAAAGCTGCCAAGGAGATGGGGATCATGTGCATGAATATTTTTGGAGATGGATACCTCATCATATAGCAGGTCAACAACACTTTTCAGACAAAAAATATCAGACTGAAGGCCTACAAGGACGAGGTATGGAAACTCAGAAACTCCTTTATGTTTTTTGAACTGTCATATATTCCTAGGGCTTTGAATCACCTGGATGATTCCTTGGTTGTATCTGTAAGTCTGTTTGTTCCTCCTTTACCCCCTAAGCTCAGCTATGATGTTAAGGTCAAGTACAAATCCTCTCTACCAGACAATGTAAAATTTTGGAGGGTTTTTGACAATGATGATGAGCTTAGTAAATTCCTTCAGTTAGTAGATGAATTCTCTGACATACACATAAACGAGGAAAACCTTAACATGGGGGAATCCAAACAGCTCAAGTTAAAGGATAAAGTGGTTGAGCAGAACATTGTCCAATTGCCTAACAACTACATACCCCAAGGTCTAGTATAACTAGAAGAACTGTTTGATCACAATGACATCCCTCTCAAGCCTTCCAAAAAGGAGCTAGATCCTGCTACCCAAGAGCGAAACGTATGCAGCCAAACCTGTCCTAAAATGATAAATATTTCCACGTGGTTGAATGCTGATTAGATGTCTAAATTTTGTAGCTTGATAAAAGAGTTTGCTGATGTTTTTTCCTGGGATTATAGTGACCTAAAAACTTATGACACAAATATCATCCAGCACAAAATTCCTTTGGAGAAGGACACCATTCCTTTCAAACAGAAGTTGAGACCCATCAGCCCTCTCCTATTACCAGTGATTGAAAAAGAGAACCACAAGCTCCTCAAAGCCAAGACCATAATTCCCCCCAGGTATTCCAAGTCGATTGCAAACCTGGTAGTGGTAAGAAAAAAAAATGGAGAAATCAGGTTGTGTGTGGATTTTAGAAACCTGAACAAGTGTTCCAAGAAAGACAACTATCCACTACCTAAGATGGAACACCTGTTGCAGAAAGTATCAGGGGCTAGAGTTATGTCCTTCCTTGATGGATTCTCTGGATACAACCAGGTTGCTGTGCACCCTAACGAACCAAGAGAAGACTACCTTTAACACCCCCCAGGGCACCTTCATGTATGCTAAAATTCCATTTGGGATAATGAATGTTGGAGCTACTTTTTAAGAGAGCCGTGGACCTAGATTTTATAGGGATAAATGATAAATTTGTGCTGATATATTTGGATGACTTAACAGTTTACTCTCATAGACATAATGACCACTTGCAGCATTTAAGGAAGCTATTTCTGAAGTGCAAAAGGTATGGAATATCACTGAACCCCAAGAAGTCCCAATTTGCACTCAATGAAGGAAAGATCCTATGCCACATAGTCTTAGCTGAAGGTGTAAAGATCGATCCGGTAAGGGTGGAAGCAATTCAACAACTGTCAATACCAAGGTCAAAAAGAGACATTCAGTCCTTTGTAGGCAAGATAAACTTTGTCAGGAGGTTCATTCCTAATTTCTCAGAGCTGGTAAAGCACATAACAGTCATGCTAAAAAAGGACGCATAAATAAAGTGGAATAACCAAGAAAGAAACACTTTTGAAGACATTAAGAAAGCCATCATGGAGGTCCCAACCCTAATTAGTCCTGACTACACCAAGGGTTTTTACATTTTCTCTTTTGCATATTATGACACAGTGGTAGATGTACTATTACAAAAGAATGATGAAGGTCTTGATCATCCAACTGCATTCTTCAGCAGATCCCTGAGAGATGTTGAGCTGAAGTATGACCCAATTGAGAAGAAGGCTTATGCTCTCATAAAATATTTGAATACTTTTAGAATCTACATTCTCCATGCAAAGGTCACTGCATATGTCCCTTCAGCTACTGTGAAGGATGTTTTGACTTAGCCTGACATTGATGGGAAGAGAGCTAAGTGGATTGCCAAACTCATTGAGTTTGATGTAGAGGTGAAACCCACCAGGCTGGTAAAGGGATTAGGTCTGGCCAAAATCATGGCCAAAGAAAACTATGAATTGATGGGAATAAATTTCACATGTGTCAAATCAGCAAAGGTGCAGACTGTGGTAGCAGCAGAAACAGAAGTAAATCAAGATCAGAATTAAAATCCATCAGTAGCTGAGAACATATCTTGATGTAAGTGGTACTCAGGTATCATTCAATTTTTGCAAAAATTAGAAGTTTCTCTTGATCTCACTCATAACCAAGCATGAGCTCTTAAGTTGAAATCTGTTAAGTTTTGCATAATTGACAAACTACTGTACTGGAGGGATCAGTCTGGAATTTTGCTAATGTGTCTAGATAAAGAGGAAGCAGAGCAGGTCATGCATCACTTTCATTCCAGCATATGTGGAGGCCACCACTATTGGAAAACCACAGCCCACAATATCTTAAGACCAGGATACTATTGTCCAGTCTTCTTTGCTGATGTATGCACTTTTGTAAGGGCCTGTGATCAATGCTAAAGATTTATAGGGAAGCAGCAACTCAAATCCTTTCCCCTTAGGCATGTTACAGTGAATGCGCCTTTTCAACAATGGGGTCTAGATTTCATAGGTGTAATAAATCCATCCGCCAGTGGACAGCAGAAATGGATCCTAGTAGCCACTGACTACTTTACAAAATGGATAGAAGCAATACCTACCAGGAATGCCACTCATCAAGTCATAATGAGATTTTTATATGAGAATATCTTTAGCAGGTTTGGGTTCCCAGTAAGGTTAGTAACTGATAATGCACCAGATTTTAAGGCTGGGGCATTATTTAAAAAGTGTGAATCAATGGGTATTCAACTGGTGCACTCCACATCCTGTTATCCCCAAGGCAATGGCCTGACTGAGTCATCCAACAAAAGCTTAGTCAGAATCATCGGGAAACTGGTGGAGACAAATCAGAAAAGTTGGGATACAAAGCTTAAGTTTTCCTCATGGGATGATAGGGTAACAGACAAAATATCTATCGGGACTTCTCCATTCAAGCTAGTTTATGGAATTGATGCCATCTTTCCTATCCAGCTCATCCTTCCCGTGGAAAAGTTATTTTAGGAAGAGGAAGATGAACCAAATGATATGGCAAGAAGGATGATGGATTTGGTGGAGTTACAACAGATCAGGGAGCAAGTTGTAGGAAAATCAGAGGCTCATCAACAGAGGATAAAGGGCATGTTTGACAAAAGAGAAAAGGTAGACAAGAGAGGATTGGGTCCTCAAGTGGGATGCTGTCATACAGGACAAGGGAAAACATGGAAAATTTGACTCTTTGTGGATCGACCCTTTTGTTATAGACCGGGTATATGATAATAACACCTTCAAATTGCAGAATATGGAAGGTGAAGAGGTATTTGATGGCCCAGTGAATGGGTGGTTCTTGAAACTCTATTTTATTTGAGGCTTTGAGGCCTTATTATTGTAAATTAGTAGATAGTAGGTTGTTTTGATTTCACAATAAAATCCATGCCCAATGGAACACTAGAAGATAGCTTAAATTATTCTTTTTCAGGAAAGGAATTTTGGTTTGGGGTTTTTGGGACCTCACTGGGAGGTTCCCATCCCCAAGTAGGAGCTAGATGTTATCTCCCAAAATAATTTATTTTGATAGTATGGAGAATTTAACTCATGCAATGAAGGAGATGAATATCACTGATAGTTTGAAAGCCTTTGTTTTTTATTTGGGTAAAAATTTCACAAGTTGTAGCTTTCGGTGGCTTAGGAAAGAATCAGAACATGTCATTAGCCACCAAAAAGGGTTGTATTTGGTAGATTAAGAAGGAGTGCAACATATACACTGACCACCGAAAGAACAACAAAATTTCCCCCTTGTGTTTTTCACTACAGTGACAAGCTTGGGAAAATTATGAAGGTGCAATAAGAGTTCCAAGAACTGAAATTATATATGAAATGAGTCATTCAAAGACTTCTATTTATCAGTTCCAGACACTTCGATGGCAAGATACGGATAGGCGTTGGATACATGTGATGGAAATGGTTTCTTACTTGATGAATCTTATTCTCGTGTATGATGAAATACAAAGCTCACCTGAAATTTTTTCTTTTGACAGCAGGTCGGAGGTTTAATCCTCTACAATGCTGACATTTCAGAGATTTAGTCCTCTATGTCACCGCCACTTAGTGGATTGAGGTTCTGATCATCGATCACCAGTGGTCTAAGGTTTCGATCACCGATGAAGAGTTTTGTGGCTTGAAGTTCCGATCGTGAAGCTAGTGGTTTAAAGCTCTGACACTGCAACAATATTTCGGTCTAAAAATTTGATGGGATAGTGGTTAGACCTTTTGATCATAGATCACGAAGCTAGTGGTTTAAAATCTCCGACACCATGGAAGCATTCCGGTGTAAATTTTTGATGCATTAGCGGTGATAGGTTCTGATCTCGAAGCTAGTGGTTTAAGGCTCCAACACTGCGGCAGCCTTCCAGTCTAAAGCTCTGATGGGATAGTGGCTAGAAATTCTGATCATCGATCGCAAAGCTAATGGTTTAGAAACTCTGACACTGCAATAGCGTTTCAGTCTAAAGTTTCGATGCATTAGTGGTGATAGGTTCCAATCACCGACAATTAGTGGTTTAAAGTGTCGACATTGCAGCAGCATTCAGATAAGAAGTTCTGATGTGCTAGTGGCTTGAGGTTTTGATCACCGATCATTAGTGGTTTAAAGCACCGACGCATACAGTTTTGGGATTCTGATCACGACGCTAATGATTTGAGATGCTGACACTGTGGCAGCATTCAGGCTTGGAGTGCTGATGGGCTAGAGGACAGAGCTTCTGATCGCCGATGTAGAAACCGTCACGATGCTAGTAATTTAATACGTCGACACTATGGCAGCATTTAGTCCTGGGGCACCGACGGTAACTTTCGATCACTGACCGTGGTGACAGGGTAGAAAATTTCGACAGATTAAGCAAGAAAGGTCACGTCAATTAACCGCCGAAACACTGGCTTTTGGCGACAAATTTACACTAGACAAACAACAGCGATCACTAGCAACCACTTCAGTTATTAAATGTTTGCTCATTGAGCTAGATATTCGAAATAGATAGACAAATAGTTAGGCAGTGTTTGAAACCGTAATTTGAAAAAACTATCACTTTGAGTATTTTTGTGAAAACAAATTGAAGTTTCAGGATTTGTAATTTTTGTAGAAGGCTATAAATCCTAATATCAATTTCATAATAAGGGTTCAAATTTGGAGATTTATAAGCCTATCATGCTTTCACACTTCTCATTTTACTTATTCATGATATAAGCTGTTTTGTTGTGATCTGTTCAGCCATCATCTCTTTCTATACTGTATTTATGCCTAAATGTGTATTTAGATCATTTTTGAATTAATTAAAAAGCTGATAGCTGTCATCCTATTGGTTTGTTAGTGAGATTTGATTTATAAATACCATCCTCATCAGGATTTAGCCATTTATAAGCATGTGTTTTGTATGTAAGTCTGCCATCCTAGTGAGTTCTCCATCCCTACACCTTATTGTCAAACTTCCGAGCAATTGCAACTAAAATCCTTGTAAATGAGTGAGTTTTATGGATTCCTTGAGAGTGGACAGGTTATATAGGTCAATTGACTTAATCCATATTAGAAAACCCCAAAACATTGTAAGTTACTAGGCATCCTCCAGCTACAACCTAGAGGATTTTCCCTGGAGTGTTAACACCTCCCTTGACCAAACTATCTATTAGATCATTTTAGACTAACTTTGGAGTCTTTTATTAATTATTGGGTCCACTAGTACCATTGGGTCCACTTGGCCTAATGGTTCCACATGTACCAATCAATAGAGTGTGGGTAACATCGATAGAGGCTAACTGAGACTGACTGCACTTGAATGCATATGTTTAGGCGCCTCCTAGGCCAATTCCTACATTTTAGGAGCCACTGTGAATCCTGACACAAACTTCCTTCAGTTGTTGGTAGTTGGTAACTAGTTAATCTTAGTTTCTCTTCAGTTACATTCAATTAGTTATACTCCAGTTTAGTTAGCACTAGTTATGAATGGTTGCATGCGAGAAGGTGCTAGTTCTCACCTACCACTACAATTAGACTAGCTTAACTGATTATATATGATGGATTGATTGAATTAGGCATATGGAGTTAAGCACTTGGATTTCGATAGTGATTTAGACATATTTAGTTAGCCATGTAGTTAGATACAGTTAGAGTTAGTTGGTAGATTTGAATTCATCCTTAATTATTCGAATTAATCCTTATGTAACACCAGATTCTTTAATGAACATAATACTGTAATTATCTGAGCAATACTTGTCTGTTTCCTGTGAGATTTGATTTGTTGAATTTGTATAATTAATTCTTCTTCACCACATAATAATTAAGAATCTAATTTCACTCATTGCTTGATGATATAAATGGCACAACAATTCTAACATGGTATTAGATCCATCTCAGGAAAGAATCAAGTCTGTCTACTCTGCATTGAAAACCAGAAGCAACTGGGTTTCTACAGAAGTCCCACAAAGAGTTCCTTGCTTCCTCTAAATTTATTCATAGTGGTGTTGTGGGCGTGATGGACCCTGAGAAAGTGTTCATGTCAAGAGGGAAGGATTGAGTTTAACATAATTCGAATGATTTTGGTTTTGCAGTGAAATTTCTATAGGTGCTACGTAGCTTGTGTGAAGATATTATATTTTCTAGCAGAAGAATTATGTATTCTCAAACCTCCACGCCTCAAATCCTAACACCCTTCAACTATGTTGATTGGAGGGAAGATATGCAGTTTTCTTTACACGAAAAGTGCCACTTTAGGATGATACTTGGAAGGGAGGTCGAGCCCCATCATCTAGCCGAGAAAAAACAAGTTTATGAACCACTTAGATGAAGCTTTCGGTTATATATGGACTCACATATCTAGAGATTTTTAAATCAGGTCCTGTCACTGAGAGGGGGGGTGAATCATATACTAAAATTTAAACAATTTTCAACAAGGGTAAAAACAAATTTGAATATGAGATCTTGCTGCTGGGCGCGCACGAGCTAGAGGAGCTAGCGTTTTCTGCAGATCGCTAGCTATGGTCGCCCCTGGGGGTGGGGATCCCTCTCCCCCCTATCAACTGATATGGATGCGTTCAGGAGATTGGTTGCTAGTGGAGGCAAGCGGAAAGCTCCTCCCTCGGTCCCGAAATTCATCAAAAAGCTTGAAGAAATCCCTGAAATTGCCTTGCCAGAGATGACTTCGGTAAAGATTGCCCTTGCTCTATCAGAAAGAGGGTTAGTCAGCCAATTCATGGGGCTCTGGCCCTCAGCAAAAACCACCAACGACTGGATTCAAAGAAACTGGAAGCCCCATCTCAAGCAAGGAGTCACCTGCTATCCCCTGAGCAGTGGCTATTTCCTTTCCGAATTCATAAATAATGAAGATAAGGATATCATTTTCAGAAATGGCCCATATTTTATGGGAACCCAGGGGCTGTACCTGAACCGTTGGACGCCAGATTTCGAGCCCATGGTGGACCTGGCCAAGGAATTTCCTGTATGGGTCAGGCTCCCCAACCTGCCGGTCCACTGCTGGAACTTTGAAGCTCTGCAAATGATAGGAAATGGAATAGTGAAGTTCATTGACAAGGCAGACAAGAAATCCATTTACAACTGTGCTAGGATATGTGTTGAAGTGGACCTGGAGGCAGGGCTCCCGGAGGTAGTGAAGCTAACAATGGGGTCCTGGACTCACTATCAGAATGTGGACTACTAACACCTCCCATTTAAATGGATATTTTGCCAAGAACACAGGCATTTCCAGAGAAACTATCCAAAGAATCAAACCCCAAAAAAGGAAGAAGCTGAAGGATGGGAAAAGGTGAGGAAAATCAAAACAGCCCTAAAAACCAAAGACCCAAAGCCTGTACAGTCGAAGGATCAGCTCCCGACGAATAGTATCCCATCAAAGGAGCCCGTGAAAGAAGCCGCAGAAACTTCAAAGGAACATGTAAAAGAAATCATAGAGATAGCATCCCAATCCACGCCCCCTTCAGAAAACCTGGCTAAGGACAAGAGCGCCCCTTCTGAAAAATAATCTTTGAAATCTGATGATGAGCATACCACCATAGGCTCTGAACTTGGAGCTGAATCAGACGAAGGGGCCACAGAGACCAGCAGCTGAGTTGGAACCCCTGAAAAGACACCAAGAGGACGGAAACTAGAACGGAAAAAAAGGGAGGAGAAATCATACAGGGATGTCACAGCAGGAGTCTAGCAAACCATTCTGGATATTATGGAAACCGGATCTTCCAAAAAAGGCAAGTCTTTGAAAGGAGCCACCCCCCCCCTCCGGATTTTAATGCAGTTCGTCTCCTGGAATTGCAGAGGTATGGGAAGCAAATTTAAAGAATAAGTAATAAAAGACCTAGTAAGAATGAACTCCCCAGAGATACTTCTGATCCAGGAGATGAATATGGAGGAGCCTGAGACCATCTAGGCCAGCAAAAAGTTTTGGAAAAAAGGAGATGGAGAAGTAGTCAGCGCAAGGGGAGCCTCAGGAGGTCTAGCTACCTTCTGTAACTCCACAAATCTTGACCTGCTAGAGGACCATATCACTACCCACTGGCTTTTCATGAAGCTGCAGCATCAAGACACAGGGCATCAGATTAGCCTTTTCAACATCTACGCCTCGGTTCTTCTTTCGGAAAAAAGAGAGTGTTGGGAATCGCTGAATTCCTTCCTGACCACTAACCGACATGACAATATCGTTCTTGCTGGTGATATGAATGTAACTCTCACCCTCTCGGAAAAAAAAGGAGTCTCTCCGGTAAGAGACCCGGCTCGGGATTGGGTTGAAGACATCATTATGGAATGGGACCTAGAGTACATCAAACCCAGCAAAGGAAAGTTCACCTGGACTAATAAAAGAGTGGGACCAAGGCATATTGCTGCCCGGCTGGATCATTTCCTTGTCCATTCCTCATTCCTTACTCTTGGACTCTTCGCAACTTCTGAAATTCTCCAGGCCTGCACCTCATACCACAAGCCAATATCCCTTTCCTTGTCTCTGGGAGAAAAACTGGGCCCTATCCCGTTTCTATTCAGCCCACTCTGGGTCTCCATGGATGGCTTCTTCGATTTGGTCTCAGAAACTTGGCAAAAACCAGTCAAAGGGTCACCTTTCTTCATCTAGGAAGAAAATTTCAGAAGGCTCAAAGAAGCCCTTAAAAGCTAGGCTAAGCTCATGCCCTCCCCCATTGTTGAAAGGAAAGAAGCTCTAAGGGATCTGTGCAACCACCAACTGCTAATGGAGAATGTCACGATCACCCCAAAGTTGCTTGCGGTTGAGCTTGACCTACAAAAATCCGTCCATAAAGTGTTGAGAAGAGAGGAGCATTACTGGCAGGTAGGTGCACTGTCTATGGCTCAAAGAGGGCGATAAAAATACTTCATACTTCCACAAGAAAGCAGAAGCTTGGAAGAACTACAACAACATTAGAGAAATTCACTTTCAAGACCAAACCGTCAATAAATTTGAAGAGATCAAGCTCGCTGCCCACTCTTTCTATAGAGATCTGTTTACATAAGATTTGGACTCTTCTCCTCGGCTGGATGACTATCCCCTGAATGTAATCCCCACGCTAATCAATGAGGAAGAAAATAGAAATATGATTTTCCCCATAACGACTGAGGAGATAAGAAAAGCCCTCCATGGAATGAACCCTGACAAAGCTCCAGGGCCTGACGAGTTCATGGTCGGATTCTTCATTGTATGCTGGGACGTCATTCAGAAGGATCTGGTCAAGATGCTGAGGAAATCCTAGAATTGCAGCAAAATAGGAGGGAGCACTAACTCGGGCCTTCCTTGTGCTAATTCCCAAAGAGAAAGGTGCCCAAAGCTTCTCCAAATTCTTCCCTATCTCGCTCTGCAACACGGGGTACAAAATCATCACTAAAGTCATTGCTAACAGAATAAAGAATGTTCTTCCTAGGATCATTCCAGAGAACCAGGGGGGCTTCATTAAGGACAGATAAATTCAGGACAACATCATACTGGTCCAAGAGGCAATTCACTCAAGCTGCCAACGGAAGGAGAAAGGTATAATAGTTAAAATGGACCTTGCTAACACCTTTGATAAAGTTTGGTTAAATTTTCTCTTTGCTGTAATGTTCAAATTAGGCTTCCATTCCCAATTAATCAGCTGGATTAGAGCCTGTATTTCGGGGCCTTGGATTGCCCCCTTGGTAAATGGGAGACCAACAAACTTCTTCCACACCTCTATGGGGCTTAGGTAGGGCTACCCCCTGTCCCCCTTTCTCTATGTCATTCAAGCATCGGTGCTTAGTTTCCGGCTGGACAAGTGTCTTCAGCAACGCTCTCTAATGGGGCTCACAATTACCCCTAGAGTGAAGAAAATTAACCATGCTCAATTTGCTGATGATACCCTTCTATTGGGTCATGCTAATCTTGCCATGCCTAGATCGTTCAAGAAATAGTTGGACGTATACACTAATATCTCAGGCAATGAAATCAGCTTGAGGAAAAGCAAAATATATGGCTGGAATTGCCCCCCCATTGAAATGACAGATATCTCAAGAATGCTGGAAATGGAAGGAACGTCCACGTGGGACTCCATAAAATATATTGGAATTCTTCTTGTCAAAGCTACACCCAGAAGGAGCCTTTGGATTCCTTTGGTGGACAAACTCAAGGCCAAAATTATTGCTTGGGGGGCCTCCTGGTTAAACAAAGCAGGTAAAACTATCCTCATCAACTATGTCCTAACCTCCCTTCCTCTCTACCAGGATTCGATCCTGTTAGCCCCAAAAGGAATTGTGAAAGATATAGAAAATCTATTGAGAAAAATCATTTGGAAAGGGAGAAGGAATAAAGGAAGGAAGATGCACCTAGTCAGCTGGGATAAGGTCAAAGCCCCTAAATGGGAAGGAGGGCTGCAAATCAGAGATGTAGCCACTCAGAATTTGGCCATGGGTGGCAAGATCCTGTGGAAAATGATAAGGGGAAAAACAACTTGGAGTTCCAAAGCACTAAGGACAAAGTATTTCAGAGGGCACAAAGAGAGGTGGCTGGATAGCCCTCCCAGGACTAGGAAAGGCTCTCCTATCATTGCTCTTTGTCTCAAATCCCTTGATATGATTACCTCAAATCTCACTTGGATACCGAGAAATGGCTCCAAAATAAAGTTCTGGGAAGACTCCATTCTAGGGCAGTCCCCTATAAAAGAATTGGAAGGATTGGAGAACATCAAAAATTGGCTTCATTTGAACAGCAAATTCACTCTATGGGACTTATCCAGCTGTAGCCCGGATGACTCTTGGATCAAATGGGACCTGGGGGCTATCCCGCAAGCTATTGAGATTGAAGCTGGCTCCCTTTTAGAGGCTCTTCAAGGTCTCTCCCCCACTTCTGATAAGTTGAAGGATAAAAGAGGCAGGGGCTCCTCCTCAGGCCTGTACAATGCAACTGCTGGCTATGCAGCCTTAAAATCCATTCCTTGGGCAGCTCCGGATCCCACTAGGTGGAAAAATATCTGGCTTCTTCCCTCTCTTCCCAAAATAGATCACTTCTGCTGGTCCCTTCTTCATGACAGCATTCTAACTTGGGACAACCTTTTGAAAAGAGGCTGGGAGGGGCCCTCAAGATGCCCTCTCTGTGTCTGCCATGAAGAAAATTTGACCCATATTTTTCTTCAGTGCTCCTTTTCTCTAGAACTATGGAATATCCTTCTTGCTCAGCTGAACCTGGCCCCCCCTCCTTCCATCTCTTCCTTGTTCGCCTCCTAGTCCAATTTTGCTCCCTTTTCCTTCTCCAGATTGAACTTGTTAAAGCACTGCTAGATGTGGGTTCCCAAAATTTACTGCTGGAAACTGTGGCTGGAACATAATAATAGACTTTTCAGGGACGAGGCAACCTCTCCATCCCAAGTAGAAACCAAAGTAAAGGCATTGATCGGAGAGCTGGTAGCCTCTAAATATAAAATCACCAATGGAGCTATCCCTGACAAAGAGGAGTACAGCTGGTTTCAAGGTCTAGACCCAGCCCTGCTTACCAGAACCAAGAACATTGTGAACCATTTCTCTCCATGGGAAATCAGGCTAGAGGAGCAAGAATTTATAAAATGGAGATCCTCTCTGAACAAGCATATTTTGCATGTGGATGGGGCCTCGAAAGGGAACCCCAGACCTGCGGGAAGTGGAGGAGTCATTCTTGACAAGTCAAGGAAAATTATCCTCAATTTCGCCTGGGGGTTGGGTCAAAATTATAACAATATTGCTGAAATTCTATCCATTTGGCAAGGTCTGATTCAAGCCAGAAGTCTTTCCATTAAAAATTTGGCTATCATTGGTGACTCCCGAATCATCATTCAGGCTCTAAATCTGAAGAAATCCCTCAATAGCATGGGCTTGGCCCACTATCACTGGAAATTCATATCTCAGCTGAAAGCCTTCGAAGAAGTAAAGTGTTACCATGTCTTGCGAAATCTCAATCAAATAGCAGATCAAGAAGCCAATATAGGAGCCTCCTTAAGAAAGGGAGTTATTATAGTTGAAGATGGACTTATAGCCACACTCTGTGTGGATTTTTTTGTTTAAATGTTTACTGTATGTTTAAATGGAACTACCCTCAGGGTCTCTGTTGTGAATTATATTTAGTGGTTATTATTTTTATTTATAGACTGCCATCCTTCAATGGTCTTACGTCCGTGCATATGTTTTAATGAAATCATTAATGAATAAAACCTTGATCTTTGTTCATGATGCAAATACATAGAGATAGTATTAATTATGTAAATACTAGCCCATGTGAGGGTTTTGTTTGGTTTATTCCACACAGGTTTAATTACTATATACTGTGTATATCTTTTGTTTACCATTTCGGCCTTTTAATATGGCTTACGACCCAAATGTTCCAACTTGTAAAATGTTTACATGACCCATTAGGTGTTGCGACTTCTGTGGAAATTTTTGATAGTTAGTTTGATGCACTATGGATTTGGTTCCATTGAACTAGTGGGTACTGCTCATTAAGGAATATAGTAGTTAATTCCATAAAAAAAAATTATTGATGATGGTTTGTATAAATTATTTATATATATTATTTGTAGTGATATTCTTGGATCCAATAGATCCTAATTTGAATATTTGCGATATGTCATGGAATGTGTGCAATTTGATTTAGATTTGATTAAAGTTTGCTTACAGTATTTTTTAAAATCTCAAAAACTATCGTATTGGACTTACTATCGGTCGTTGGAAATGACTCAATTGTATATGCACTTTATTTGTCTTGTAGATCTATGATCTGGTTATGAATGTTAGAGGAAATCCATAAAGGATTGTTTAGATAATTTCTATATTAATTATATTTGTCCTGCAGGTGATTATTTATATAATACATTTGTTGTATATGATTGTTTGAATAAGACCTATACTATATACATAGAACTCTTTGATTGGAGATGAAAGAGATTCTAGGATTGGTATTTAACTAGATGTTATATCAGACTGTTAGTTCATAATCCTTTAATCCCGATTATTTAATGTGATTTTAATAAATAATTAGAGATTGTTTATCTCAATATTCCATAATCGTGAGATATCTAGATTTATACTAATAAGCATAAAAGAGCTTGTTTATCCTAACATATTAACAGGATTAACTTTCAGACTTGAAACAAATAGTGGAAAATAAATGAGTACAAAGATACATTAAAGCTAAATCTACATCACAGGAACAGAATAGATTTAAATTGACAATATACGCTTATTTAAGTAAGGAATTCGATTTCCAATATGTAAATCATTGAGAGAATACCTCAATCGAGTATGGATTCCCGATATAAGAAACTTTCCTAAATTCCGTTTATTGTTTGTACATATAACCAAAACATGACATATTTAGAAATGATAATTAAACAAGATCTAAATCAATGCATATTAGGTGCATGTGTAATAAGATTTAAATAAACCCTTTCTACTTATAACTATAACAACAATTCTAGAACTAGAATAAGTAGCCTACTGTGAATAAAAGCATGGTATAATAACCTGGCACCACTACTGGGAAAACAAAAATGGAATTGTCATTCCTCCCTACCAACTCCCAGAGCATCTAGGTTACTTGCTCCAGAACCCCCGAGCCTATTCGTTGAACTACAAGAGCAAAATAAACTTAATGTTCCATATATTGCATTATGATATTCAATCCTCGTCCAATGCTAGCCTCGTTCTTGCTAATGGACATACTATTATATACTATTTTTCCTAGGACTTGGTCATTTATGAGCCTCCTACTCTTTAGCACTCAACTAGGATTTGTGACCTGGTTTTTTGGGACGATGCCTTCTACATATTGAGTTCTCACTTAGTGGCTTCTGCCACTTGTCTTTTCATCTTGTGGGTTAGCAAAAACTCTTCAATAGCTATTCCACTTATGTCCCCTTCAGTATCTTTTATTAATAAATAATAACTCATTGCAAATGTTTTATTTTTAACTTTTTGTCAAAAATATTTAAAATAATAAATAATGTATTTTCAGCAGAAAATTATAATAAATTATTAATTTAGGTGCATTACATTCACCATCACCACTATTATCACTTGTGACCAAATATTTTCTTTCCAATATCCCAATTTCTCCCAACATTACCAATGTCAGTTTCCCTAGCCCTATTGTTACAACCCCAGTTATCGAGTAGAGCCAAAAAGTAATAGATAATCCACTAGAACAACAGATAGAAACTAACAAATAGAGTAAAGAACAAGAAAGAAGAAAAAGGAAACAAGGAAAAGAAAAGAAGAAACAAGAGAAAGAACAACATAAACAAAAACAATGTCTACAATAGTTACAACATCAACCATGCTTATTAGTTCATATAGATCAGATTGGTCTAGCAGTTACATTTGACCCACAAAAATCTAAAGAAGAAGAAATGGATCTACTGACAAATGCAATTGACCATGATTACAAACATAGAATAGTGGAGGAAAAATAATATATTGAACAACTAAAAACAGAAAAAAACACATTTTTATCCATAATGTGTGATCTTAGCATGAAAGATTATCACAATTCTAGCAGGGACCGACTCCGACAAGCCCTTGTACAAAGCATACTTCATCTTTAAAAGCGTTGTGTCGACTCTTCACGAGAATTTCAAAAAAAGGTGACAACAGAAAGTTGAGGAAACCACTGTCCTACTAAGAAATCAATAGACAACATTTACATAAGCACACATCATGTTAGTACAATACATTGCACAATATGTTGTCACTACAAACTTCTTGCAGAACTAGTACACCTACTACAACCATGTATTTCAAGTTATGCAAAATAGATGTGAAATCGTTAGTTTAGTAAAACATCACCGAACAACTTCCAACAAAGAAATGGCCCATACTATTGATGATCAACTTATTTTGGAAATCAATAAACTGGAAAAAATGGAGAAGCGAGAACATCAATGGATCGTCCAAGCCCAAGTTAGCCTCTCCAACATCGACAAAGTCACACCACAGCTTCAATGACTTCTTTCCACTGCTGAGTAAAAAATTCAACTAATGGGGACCAGCATGATTAACATCCTAGAATTGGATTTACATAAAAATAAGGAGAACTTGTCGAGTCTCACCACTCTTAAAATCGACATACAAAATTCCCTCCAAACTTGAGAATAATTCCATCACCAACTATGAGTATATGCTGAAGCTATTGTAGAAGTAGGTATTCAACAACAACCATCCACTAGTCATAACAGTCCATAACGAAGAGAAACATAGGTTTTAGCTACTCATATAGAAATATTGTCATCTCCTCGCTTCTTTGGGACGAAGAAATATTTTGAGGTGGGGGAGATGTTGGAGGAGCCTAATTTGGCTAGCTGAATAGGTCCTCCAGTCGACTAATTGTAAAGTATAGCAATAGATTATGTCGACCTCACAGGTCATGTTGGTTAGTTTAACCAATAGGTAGTTATGTAACCTCTTGTAAATCATATAAATAGGATGTAGAGACATGTAAAGAATCTGTTTGGTTTGATGTATAAACCCTTTACGTGTTCTCAAGTAATATAAGTACGTGTTTTTCAATCTATCATTCCTTGCCTCTTTTATATATCATTGCTTGTATAAATATATAATATGTATCATTGGTAACTATGCAATATATTTGATTACAACATGTTCCAAGTGTTTAGTGTAAGTTGTTCCATGTCAAAATGGTTCTAGTTCCTAGTCTAGTATCCTGGGTTGTAGTTTGTCCACATTTGACCATGTTAGACTAGAGGTCATTCCATAGAATCTTGTTTGTCAACTTACCCACTCTTTTCCTTGTTCTATGGAGTCAATGTGCCCCCTTATGCTCAATTTATGAGGGAAGTTATTGTATTTCCATGTTTTAAGGAGACTAGGTGCACCTCTTGAGGATTTGGTCAATTTGCTCATTAATGGTCCAAAACCAAGCCACTAAACCACCTCTATCACCCTCATGATGGTTCCTTTCACACTTTTTTACTATACTAACCACTTCATGGTCCATCTAGGTTCATTTCATCTCATTATGGCCACTACTTGGAGTTACACTTGGCACAATGTCATAGATTAGGGGAATTAGTCAAGATCAACCAACATCAATGTGAGCTACTCATATGGTTTGTTGGACCCATGGTATTTGTTATCCCATGGTATTTTCCCAAGGTATTGAAATTTATAACTCCTATATAGTATACTAGGTTTTTTCTCAATAAACATAGCAGAAAACTTTCCACTAGAGTGATTTTCCTCTAGCATCCTATCTAATATTTATTCTCTATTCTTGCTATCTATTTGTACAAATAATTCTATGTGATATTTTGTTCTATATAGATATAGTATGGAATGTCACATGACTTAGAACTTTTGTTGTGATGTTATGCATTCCAAAATATTACAGACACCCCATAGCTCCCTTCTCCCCTGTCATCTACATTCAGAGAAGAAGCACATGGAGCTTATTATACCACCACTGTATGGATCCTAGGATTACACCAACTTACATGTTGTTATTATGTCTCTCCCCATAGGATAAAATCCTTTTGATTTGACATGGTCTTCGGATCACATACCTAACTTTTCCTCAAGGCAATCAAGTACTAAGCCTCAGACCATTCCCTTAACCATAAATTTGTTTACTTTTGGCATGTCAAATGTCTTAGTTAGTATACCATCATCTATCCATGTTCTTAGTAGTAACAATAGGGATGTATTGAGGGGAACAAATTCTCCTTACACTGCATATCAATTTCAAGGTGGTCACGTCCCTCCTTTTAATCTGTTTCTTGGAGGGGTTACACCCCCTTCATGAGTTCCTTACACTAGTATTAATCATTTTTATGACATTACACACCAAATTCATGAGTTCCTTATGGTCATGGTGCTCTTTGAATTCTATGAATCATGATTCTTGGGAACACATATCAAAATTTCAATGAATTAGCAATGGTATTCCTTAATCAATTTCAGTTTCCAATTCATTACGATGTTGGTATCAAACTCTTATTCACCTTTTTGCAAGACAAGGACACCCATATTTATGACCATATTCAAGATTGGCATAGAAAAAAGTGATTGATTAAGGCCAACATTCCACCAGAATTCCTAGTAGAATGGTTCCTTAAGTCCTTACTGCATTATATTGCAGAGGATGTTTCAATGTCCAAAGTGGCAACCTAGGAACAAGCCATTTTTTGAGATCAGTAGTTAGACTTGATTTATGGTCAGCCTGGGATCCTTTACGAGATTATTCCTGATGCACTAATTTTGAAACATGACCCCAAGTTTAAACTTGGGCCATATTTCGATGGCATTGTTGGCTCTGTGAGTTTGAAATATGCGGACTATGTTACACATCAAATCCAAAATTTGTCTCTTAACCAATATTCGGCTTTGTCCACCCCCACCCAATTGATGGATGTACATTCCATGCAATCATCGAAAAAGAAGGGTAATAAAAAATACATATGGAATAGGAAAAAGGGGAAGAATAATAAGAAGGGTGGAAATAAAAAGGATAATGCTAATTATGACAAGAATGAAAAAAATGATTGTGGGGACCAGAAGACTAAATGGAAGGTCAAATTCTCGTGTAAATTTTGTGGAGGATACCATATTACGCTCTTGTTCCCTAGGATTGACAAATCCTTGAATTTGATCATAAAGATCCCATTTATGCTAATAGATCCCCTTCTATAGAATCAAATTATGTATTGAAATAATTCAACCACTGAAAGTGGTGCTAGTGGGAGTCAAAACCTTCCAGTTCTAGAAAGTGGTCATGGTTGTATCAATATGATGTTAGTTGGACATGTTTCAACTCATTCACATGATTATGGTATGTTGTAACTTTCCATGTGTAAAGAGCCTTTGCCTATGAATACTCCTTTGTATATTGACAAGCTTGAGACTATACCACATGTACCAAAAGGAGTCATGAAGCACTCGGTGCACAATCCTAACCCCTGAGCCTCCCAACATTATTCTATAATTGAGTATTTGGGAAAAAATCCCTATGCAATGTATGACCTTAGAATTTATTCAAAGTTGTCACTCATAGAGGAAAGTGCTATTAGCTTCTTTAGGAGCGATTAACCCGAGAATCCCAAGTGTCATAAGATTTGAGACTCACGATGGCCATTCTCGCTTTCCTTACAATGTGTCTATTCAAGTCCTTGCGAAGTGTTGAAATAAAACTATTAAATGTATTGTTATTGATTAAGGTGTTGTGACCTCGGTGATGTCTTTGGCTTGTTGGAAAGGCCTCGACTCTCCTGTGTTCTCTAAATCCATGACTATGATGAAATACTTTGATGGAAATTACTTTAGACCGCATGGCATCATTCCTTCCCTCTAAATATTTTTGGGGGGTAATACCATGCTGGTTAAGGTTTAGGTGGTTGATGTGCACCTTTGCAATAATATTTTACTAGGTTAAAACTCGATTTTATGCCATGAAGGTGATCATGTCGTCAGTATTTATTTTCATGTGGTTTCCTTACGAATATAGAATTGTGACGAATATTGTTGGGGGGTAATACCATGTTTGTTAATGTTGAGGTGGTTGATGTGCAACTTTAAAATAATATTTTACTAGGTTGAAACTCGATTTTATGCCATGAAGGTGATCATGTCGTCAGTATTTATTTTCATGTGGTTTCCTTATGAATATAGAATTGCGACGAATATTGTTGGGCGGTAATACCATGTTTGTTAATGTTGAGGTGGTTGATGTGCACATTTACAATAATATTTTACTAGGTTGAAACTCGATTTTATGCCATGAAGGTGATCATGTCGTCAATATTTATTTTCATGTGGTTTCCTTACGAATATAGAATTGTGACGATTAATCAATTATCGTTTGATAATTCGTGTTGCTCAGCACCAGGTCCCACTATCCAAATGTTTAATAATTCTTAGCTGACAAATGAGAAGGATGATGTAAGAATGTATCCTTTGTTGAATTTTTTGGCACCAATCCTAGCTATTGATTCTACGTATGGTGTTGTTTCATCACCTTTAAGTATGGTCTCATTTTGTACCTCATATTTGATCGACTTGTAGAATATCCATTCTCCAGTTAATTTGGATGAAGGTCTCTCACTCATTGACACAAAAATGTCATTATCTACAACACAGACTACCTACCAAACCGTACTTAATATCACTGTAGACTCTGATCCTCCCTCTTTGTAGATGTAAGAGGAGGATATCCTTGTGTCACCTTCTTGGGAGGTTGCTTTCTCAAGATAAAACGACTTCCTCAATGACATTTTTCCTTTATATGAATATATTATTGATGCTATGAGTATTTTGAAACATACCTACGAGGAGATGGATCATTAGTCTTACTTCCTCTTAGAGCTCAAACAGAGTGAGCATGCTGAATTTTGGATGACCTTTGTTAGTTTTTCAACATTTAAGCTAGCATTATGATAATATCTTTTCACTGAGAGAATAACAAGCATAG
>LPNX010832755.1:350924-454444 GCA_001517045.1 Pseudotsuga menziesii | reverse complement strand
GGACTTACCCAATGACTTGATATGACTTGTTTACATTATAATCCTCTCGATCGGAACATCGGGGCATGACCACATGAATCAAATACATAATAGAAACATCCCAGAATAAACATCGGGTTACAATATATGAAATATATAGAAGAATACATTCCGAAGTTACATATACATCAACAACCTTAAGCAAGAAAGTTGGTCATCCCACCATCCCATTAGGTACTCATGGTATATACACAGAAGGGAACATGGAAAACATAATACCAACCATTTCAATCAACATTTCTCAGACCCCTATTAAAGTAGAGAACGTTTCTATCGGCATTAATTGTTAACCCGAGAAGATTCAAACATATACCGATCTATCTAAGGAATTTCACAACATATTTGCTTAATCGTATGAATAAATGTTAGACATGAAATGAAAACATATCCTAATTCTAAACCTACTCAATAATGCTTATGTGTTATGAATCCCTGTAAGGAACCTTCCATTAAGTTTGAGTTAGATAAGTTGCATCAAGATGGATTCATATACCCAGTTCCCTTAATCGTATGGGTATCCAACGTCCTTCATGTGGATAATAAGCAAGGGACCATCCATGTGTACCAATTTTAGAGATATGAATAGAGGTTGTCCTAAAGATAACTTCCCCATGTCATTTATTGATCATATTTTGGATGAGTATGCAGGAAGCGAGATATTCTTATTCATGGAGAGTTTCTTAGGATATAATAAGATCCAAATTAAACCCAAGGATCAACATAAGAATGCATTTATATGCCCTTGGGGTACTTTTTCATACCGAAAAATGACTTTCAACCTAAAAAATGTTGGAGCTACTTTTCAACAGGTGGTGAGATTTTCCTTTCATGACCTTAAACGTATTATTAAGGTGTACCTAGATGACCTCGTTGCTCACACTTGTAAGAGAGTGGATTATCCAGCACATATTCATTTGTTCTTTGAAATATGTCATTGTTTTAAGATTCATTTGAACCCTCAAAAGTGCATATTTTGTGTTAGGATTGGTTGCTTATTGGAATTCATTTTTTCAAAGGAGGGGATTATGGTCAATATGTTGAAGGTTGAGGAAATAATTTGGTTTCCTCCCCCATGCACAATTAGAAAAATTCAGAGTCTCCAAGGGATGGATAATTTATTACATTGGTTTGTTGTGAATTGTGTCAGTTTGACCAAGGGTTTCATGTGCTTATTGAATAAGGATGGTATCTTTTTATGGGATGAGCAGGCCCATGAGTCCTTCAATGCTCTTAATAAATCCTTGGGATTGAACCGTCTACTTAGTCCACCATACTATAGTATATATTTATTTCTATATGTGGGAACATCTCAAGAGATGATTGGTATGGTTCTGGCTCAATAGGATGGGGATATCCATGAGCATGTTATTTATTATCTTATCCAGAGTCTCATTGATGTGAAACTTTGATATACTTGCATTGAGAAGTTGGACTTAGAATCTATTCATACAGCTGAGTGATTGAGACACTATATCTTACTTCTCCATACCATGGTCATAGCGCATATCAATCCATTTCAGTTCGTCTTGACAAAGAGAATCATAGGGGTGAAATATAATAATTGGATTGTTACCTTATAAGAATTTATTCTTGATTTTCTATTGGAAAAATATAAGAATTATTTGATCTTTGAGGAACTGATGTCAGATATCCCTAGGCTATAAGAGGAAATGATTCATGAGGACTCATTTGTTGATGAGCACATTTTCCTCACCTTGTCTATAGACCCTTGGTATAGCAATGTCATTGTCTATCTAAAAACTATAAAGGTTCTTCCGCATATCTCGATGCATGACCAAAGACGCTTACATCATAGCTAAGAACTACCTCATCGTCGATGAAACTTTGTATTAGGATGGGGTGGACTCTTTTTTTCACCATTGTTTGACTCACAAGGAGGTTAAGGTCATGCTTAATGACTACCATGGTGAGGTGTGTGGTGTTCATTTACCTGGGATTTCTACAACTCAAATGATTTTGAGAGTGGGTTATTATTGGTAATCGATATTTAAATATTGCATTAATGCATTCAAGAGATGACACCCTTTCTAGGTGTTCTCCTGAAACATGCACTTGCCTCCCGCCCGTTACAACCTATTATCCCCATCAGTTCATTCACGAAGTGGGAGGTGGATTTTATGTATTGTAATTCAACATCAACTCGGGGGGACCATCATATTATTTTTTTAATGGATTAATTCATGAAATAGGAAGAGGATATTCTTACAGTCAAATACGAGTGTGAAATGGACACTCACTTCATGTTCAATCAGATCATCACCTGGTTTGGTATCCTGAAGGAGATTGTCACTGATAATGGAAGTCACTTCCATTATAATATTATGAATGAATTAGCTTTGAATTTGGGGTTTAAAAAGGAACATTCTTCCTCTTATTACCCCCAAGTGAATGGCTAGTTTGAGGCTATTAATAAATGTCTTAAGGCCATTCTTCAAAAAACCATTGTACAAAGCAAAAAAATTTACATACTATGTTGTACCCTACTTTGTGGGCTTACCAGAACATGGTTAACACTTCCATCAATTTTTTCATTTCACCATACCGGCTGGTTCATGGGGTGGAGTTCTTTTTATTGAATGAATGCGATCCTTTCCCTGAAGCTATCCATATAGCTCTTTCTTGACACCTATAATTTATTAGAATGATCGGTCCACCTAGAACAACTTGATGAGTAGTGTGAAGATGTTGTTGTGGTATTATAAGTGAATAAGTTTCATGTCAAGGACCAGTATGATAAGTCTGTCCTTCCCCATAAATATAATGCGAGTGAATTGGTCCTTTTATATGATCAAGTGAGTGAACCATTGGGTCCAGGTAAATTTAATACTATGTGGCATGGTCCTTACATCATGAGGCATATCCTAGGAAAGGGATATTATGATTTATAATGTTATGAAGTGAACATCCTGAAGGAGACTAGAAATGGGCTCTACCTTAAGAAGTACGATACTTGAGTTTCTGGCTCGAGATGGTACCTTGTCTATTATTATACAATTTTATGTAGTTTTTCGTTTCCTTATCATGTAACCAGTTTAATGACATGCTTCCTATTTCTTGGAATATGTCGACAAAGTATTCGATATATTAGGATTTGTGGATGGTGCCAACCTCCATACACAAAAAATAGCTTCTTCTACTTGGGTCATTTATGCACCTATGGTCATCTTGTGTCTTCACTAAGGGTATTCCTCCAACCATCCTCGAATAATGTGGTTGAGTATAGGGTGGTGATTGAAATATTACGAGATGCCATTTCAAATGGTATTCAATCTTTAGAGGTCAGTCTAGATTTGCAATTGATTATGTCACAATTGAACGAATAATCCTATGTTAGAGATCCTGCGTTGTTGAAAACATTATTAAGGCTAATACTATTGGAACGATATTTTGATTACATTACATACATTCATATACCTAGGCATTATAATCAGCTCGTTGATTCATATGTGAATTACATTTTAGATTGGCGTTTGTCACATAATTAAAGGAGAAGCATGCACATAAACATTCACATTTATATTTAGACACATGTATATATATCAAACTGGTGTCTATAAGTTTTTATTTCTGAATAAAAGCTCCAAAATATATGGTGTCATAGTACAAAAATGGGATTTAAACACTCAAAGTATACATGTCCAATACAAAAATAATATCCCGACATATATTCCTATGGTCTTGGATGATGATCATGGTAGCACACTACAACATTCATGGACAGGGTACCATGACCACATGTCTATGCATTGCCTAGGAAATTCCTTGACATGTACCATAGGGGTCTTATGGGTCAAGCCGATGAAGTTTCCCTATACATTTTGTAGTGCCTGCTAGGTATAAATACCAATCATGTCTTCTCATTGATCCCTACATCGATGTCATGGGAATATCTCCAGACATAATGGAACCATGTTTGCACAAACAAACCTAATGTTAATACTTGATTCGACCAAAACATGTTTTTGATTTCCTTATATAAAAAAAACAAAAAAATGAAATATTGTAAAACACAAAATAATTCTCATCAATATCACTAAATGCGGACCCTAGTGGCGGTGGCATATCTTTATCTCCATCAAAGTCAATCCCTACATAGGATAGTCATATATGGCAATGATCTTTCGCCACCACTAGTGGAATAAATCATCAATGAATGGAGAAGGTTTTATTCCCTAGCCTAACCTATCATTGCATAACCTCATTTCAGCGAGTCTGGGATGGATCTCGTAGACTATGAGGAGGGACCTCAACCCTTGGACTAAGGATTAGTACCCTCTCAAAGAATAAAGTGCATAATCTGTTATTGAACTCGAAATTATTTCTCCAAACAAGATTGTTTCCTGTTAGTTAATTTTCCATGCTACCCAACAAGGAATTTCTCCAATCGTATATAATAAGCCTCATACATTCTAATGTCTAGAACATGAGAGGTCATGATGTCTGGTGTAGGTATTTTGATATTTCTATTCTTTCTAGAACTAGAATGATCACTTTAAGTCTAAGGCTCTCAATTGCATTGATGGGGACTTAAATTCAAACTTTTTCAGTATTGGGAAGGAAATATTTAGCTATATACTCTTCAATACTCATGCCCCCACCAGCTTCTCTAGCCCTAAGATTGACTACCTCACCTTGATGGGATAGTCTGGTGATGAAATAAACGTCTTTTACCTCGAGTCTTAATGGCATCCCATCTAGTATGAATGCCTCCATGTCCAAATAAGAATAGAATAGTTCATGAGCATTTGAAGTAGTCTTGGTTGAGCTATTATGCTCCCAAGGTTCCAAAACTTATAGATCCCACATCTTTGCAATTTTTTTTGAGTATCCTAGTTACCATGCAAATACCTATAAACATCTTCATGCTCTCTCTCCCTCCACTCAATCACCATCGTACAAAGGAAAAGAGATTTTGTGAGGTTTCGTATTTAAAAAAAAACTTCACAGTGTTACACATGAGTCACAGTGTTGATAGACACATGGCCATGTGGGTAGGATTTGCTATGCTCATATATATATGGCCCTATATGCGACCTGATGACTTGTCACCTCTATGGGATAAGAAGTATAATTTGCATGGCCAAAATTAAAAAAATACGCCATTAAAACTTGAAGTAAATGCAATGAATTGAACGAGCATGAAGAGAGAGGTCACCTGGTCCTCACGATTGTTGATTTCATGGCCCCATAGCTCCAAGAATCCTCCTTTTAAGTTTGAGGGTATGAAGAGATCCAAAATCACTATGAGGGTTAAAAAACCAAATGGTATGGTAAAATGGTGAATTTTTTACTATTTATTAAAAAAAATACACAATTTACTATAGTTTAGACCCTCTAGTTATTATTTACAACTGTTTTGGACTAATATTTTGTGCAAGGTCCATTTTTTATGGAATTCCGCTACACCTTAGTGGATTTTGATCATTTCCAAGCTTGTTCACACATGTGACAGGTATAAATATTAATTGGCATATAGGATAGGCTCATATTCTGCTTGCATTTTTGCATTGTACAATGACTATGTCATATTGACCATAGTTACGAACCCACTTCTTATTGACATGAAACCTTCATGTTGCTTCTAGAAGTGTCTTTATGTATCTGGTAGATCTTTCCCAACCAAGGGTACCCTAGTTAGATCATGTCTTACCATTGGGTGCCCATGCTGAGATTCCTACTTAGGTATGGGAGTCCCTTGTAGTCCCTCCATGCCTTCTAATAGAAGCTTCATGCTCTTTCTTATATTTTATGTTGGCCATCTCATTTAGGGACTCCAATTTTATATCAAGTCTTAAATGCATTGCATGAGTCTGCTTGCCTTATTGAGAATAATGTCAACTCTCTGATTCACTTTTATAAGCCATATTTCTCGATCTTGTCTCGAGTCTAGCCAAGCAAAGCCTCATATTTATCCTTTTCATATTGATCACCCCTCACCCCAGAGGAAACATTCCCTCGAGTGTCCTTATCCTCTATGCATTTCCTTGCATTAAGAAAAGGTATGTTCCACTACAGAACTAGTTTCCTTGACTGCAACACTTGTTTCCTCTTTGTTGTACTATAAGCACATTTTATTATTTTTCAAGATTTATAATATGAAAAAGACAAAAAAATAAAAAAGATAAAAATATGCATGAGAAATGATATTGTCTTCTATTGGAAAATGTCATTTCTCCTTCGAACATAGCATAGTTTATGAGTTTACTAATCATGGGTTTGGTTTCTAGTATGACCTTAGGAGATCTACTCATTATTCATAATTTTATCCACCAGCTAGTTAAGATTCCAGTCCCCATTCATCCTCTTTTTATGTCTCTTGTGTCATAGCATTGAACCATTTTTCACATTTGATTCTATGCTTCCTAAGTGTCTCCAGCTTCCTCATTCTCTTGTTCGAAGGAAGTATTTATCCTAAGTCATACATTCCTTAGTTATCTTGACTCTGCATGTCAACCATTCCCAATACATCATAGTTTTGTGGTCCTACCTGACACCCTGAGCCTACTTTCATCATTAATAGGTGACCTTGAACTCACCATATGACATCTCATCATTGGTTGTTGAATAAGTGGTTTCCCTTAAGTATGATGGAAAGAAATCTATTCACACATTGGTATTTTTTACGTGTCTTAGATTCCATTAAACCCTATTGGTGTTTTCCTATTCTATGTCAGTACTCATTATTGGATGTTATTCAAAGGGTCTCTTTCGCATCCTACTCACATCCGGTATGCACGAGAGACACACATGGTTACTAGTTCATGTACATTTTGTTATTCCCTGTTCTTCCAAATCATCTATTCTTACAGAGTACCTCATGTTGGTTGGTTGAGGCTTCCTTAATTCCCTCCTTCCAACAGATTCCATTCCATTAGCTTCAGATCATTTATTCTAGAATTTGGATCTAGATTTAGTTGAGTGCCTTGAGACTTGCAATCATCAATAACGGGTTCTCTCACCATGAAAACATTTTGAATACATCAATTTCCCCTAATCGATGGATTATTCAAGTGTTCAAACTCAACACCTCTAGTCACACTTGTTGAATGCACTCTATACCTTGCAACCTATTTTCATCATCAGTTGGTTGTCTTATGTTTGTTAACGGTATACATCAATGACTGATAATCAGACAATGTTTCATCATGCCATTTGACATCAACACATTTATTCATGTGATTGGACATGTGCCATCGATGATTTATATAGAATACCTTAGGGTATGGATGCATTGTATATATGATACTACCTTGGTTATGACAATACCTAAAGTTAAATATTCATACAAGAGAAGTGTACCTTATCATGTACTAGATGTATTCATTCAGTATGGAGACTAGAATCCATTGTATTGTACATGGCTATGACCACTTATGATAGATTTCTATTATTCCTATTCATGGGCATTTTACTTATATGTATCTAAGAATGCTAAATATACTCCATATTTGCAATCATGTATATAGAGTTATCATTTTATTATGCTAACGAGTTCCTACTTCTTCCATCTGGACCTTCACTACTCCACTCCTGGGACTATTATAATGTATTTCGTCCATTGTGTACCTCTCTTACCTCACACATTAGGGGGAATATGTTATAACGTGATTTGCCACACCTTATGCATCATGCCTTGGTGGCCTTCCTTATCCCTATGTAGACTCGTGATACCCCCGTTACTTTGTATAGCCCTGATGCTTCAGTTCAACCGTTAAAAAGACATGTTTGAAGATACATGTGGGTCAACAACTATGCATATCACGTATACATATCTTGCACCATTACATCCCATGTACATCGAGTTTTGTGCTAAAAAAAAATAAAAATAAAAAAAGATTTTTCCTCATAAAGTAACAAATATATTGATTCTTGCCCTTCCATATTCCTGGAAATGCTCCAATTCAACTCTCCATTTCACATTTGAGGTATATATATTGAGCCATTGTGAAGCATTGGTGGAGAAGAAATTTTGAGAGTAAGGAAACTATAGCAAAAATTTTCCCCATTTCCATATACTTGAGTGTGCATCCCTTTATCCTTGGTAATAGAACCCTTTGTTTTCATCTCCCAAGCTCTCCATTATCTTTGTGATCTTTCCTTTCTATGAAATATTGAAGTGGTGGAGGACTAGTTAGAGGAACTTGGTTTCTTGGTTCCAACGATATTCTGACAGAGGCTGTCACATTGTATCTATGTTTTTACATTGATAGAAATATTCATTTCTCTTCCAAATTTCATGTGCAATTAGTTGTATTTGTATCCATTGGTATAGTTTCTTTATACATGTTTAAATGGATTATGCTAGTTGGAATGATAACATTTAATATATTTTATGCTTGGATATATATTTTTTGTTGAGGGAAACTGTAGGGAAAAAAAATTTGATTGTGAGCTCACTGTTGGTATTCTTCGAACACCCAATTGATGTATGGTTTCTGTCCCTTAGTTGTTAGGTTATTTTATTTATCTAGCATATTTGAGAATGTATGTGATTTCTGGTGTCATCCTGTCTGTTGTGGTCCACCCCAAGCAATAGGATTTTTTCTCTGTAACAATCAAGGTTTGGACAAGGTAAAGGTTTCTAAATTACATATTCTAGAAGTGATTTTGAATCTCTGTCAATGAAAGATGCATAAAGAGTAGAATCATTTCACACTCCTGTTATTGGTATTATACATAAAATGAAATCTCATGGAGAAACCATAGAGGATAGAAGGGTTGTTGATAAGGTGTAGAGGAGTCTTCCCGCAAATTTTGATTCTTTAGTTGTAACCTTGGATGAAAACAAGGACTTGAGCACTTTTACCATTGATGAGTTGAAATCCTTTCTCATCAATCATGAATATAAGACAAATATATCAAATACATCATTAGAAGGTGCATTTGCAAAACAGTCACCCATGATCCATGGAAGTGGAAGGAGGATATATAATTCTAGAGGCATATGAAGAAGTTTTTCTAGAGGAGGATGTAGAGGAAATCCTACAAATGTTGCTTCAAGATGTCAAAATCATAATTTCAATTATCCAAGTGGATAAATATTTGATAAATAAAAAATACAATGTCATTATTGTAAAAAATATGGCCATTTTTCATTTTTCAGGTAACACTAGCACAATGTTTTTGGCATGTGCATCCTCGGTTGAATGTAATTCTTCCCAAGAAATTCCATGTGATATATGGTATTTAGATTCAGGCTATAGTAATCATATTACTAGAAATGTAGATTTTTTTTCAAGTCTAGATAGACCAGTTCAAACTAATGTCACACTTGGAAATAATTTCTAAGTCACTGTTTTGGGCGAAGGAACCATTGGTATTTTGACTAAAAAGGGGGGAATAAAACTATGCACGATGTTTATTATGTAAAATTCCTAAAAAATAATTTAATGAAAATTGGAAATTTGTTACAAAAAGGCTACAGAGTCTGTGTGGAAGACAAGAATTGTGTGATTATGGACATATTTCCAAGCAAACAACTGATAGCTAAGGTGCAGATGACACGCAATTTTTTGTTTCCGTTGAGGGTGCCTTGATGATAAGGCCTAATATGAAGGGAAAGACAAATCAATTTTTTTATGAAGAAAATAATGGAGATTCACAAGTTGCATTCAAGGAAGAAATCAAAGAATTAGACATGCCCTCTTCCAATGAAGAAAATGGCAATGTAGAAATAGAAGCAACATTTCAATCAGAGGTGCAGAATGAATCCTAGATGTGGAATTTCATATTTGGACATGTTAATTTTGGAGGTATGAAGCTACTACACATGAATAATATGGTGGAAATTTTTCCATTATTTGAAAAACAAGAAAGAATATGTGAAGGCTTCATTTTTTGTAACCAACATAGGGAGTCTTTTCCAGTTGGAAATCCATATATATAGAGCACATGCACCACTTGAAATTCTGCATTCAAATATATGTAGGATAATTAAAACATCATCCATAAGATGATGCAATTATTTTCTCACATTCATTGATGATTTCACAAGAAAAAATTGGGTTTATTTATTAAAACACAAATATAATGCATTTGGATGTTTTCAGTAGTTCAAGGAGCTTGTGGAGAAGCAAAGTGGATACTACATCAAAGTATTGAGGATGGACAGAGGAAATGAATATGTATCAAACTATTTTATAGATTTTTTTAAGTTTGATGGAATGCACAAGTGATTCACTGCACGATACATGCTTCAGCAGAATGATGAGGCAGAAAGGAAGAACAAAACCAACTATGGATATGACATGCAGTATGATGGCAACAAAAATATTGTCAAATGAATATTCGGGTGAGGTAGTGGAAACTACTGTATACATCATGAATAGGTTCCCAATTAAGAGCGTGAAGAAAAAAATTCCTCAATAAGATTGGACAGGTATGAAACATAATGTTTCTCATTTAAATTTTTTTGTTTGTGTCACATATGCACATATTCTAGATGAACTGAGAAATAAATTAGACAATAAGGTAAAGGAATGTATTTTTTTATTATTTACAAGATCAAAAAACATATAAATTATATGATCATGTCATAGGGAAAGTTATAATCAACCATGATGTTCAATTTGTATAACATGAACCATGAGAATGAACTATAGACAAGAATGTACAAATTATAGATCTTGTCGAAAATGATGACATGACAGAAGAAAGTGTTCAAACACCACATGCACACAAAAATGTCACCATTTTGTCCATTCCCAGGAAATTGTGACATGTTACAACTCAAGTATCTCATCCACAAGTTGAAACACAAGCTACATTGGGAACCACACCAAGAGTGCAACAAAATCCAACAAGTAGTACAAGTAATTGTCCATTGTGAGATCCAACATTTGCAAGCTTGATGCCGAGAAAAACAAGAAGTATGCATGAAATACATAATGATAATACAACAAATTCATTTTCAACTTTTGTATTATTTTTTCAAATTGATGATCCTCTAACATTTGAAAAAGTTGTCAAAGATGAAAGTATGGGAACAAGCCATGGATGAAGAAATTGAATGCATTGAAAAGAATCAAACATGGGAATCGCTAGATGTTCCTAAGGCCAGGGATGTAATTAGTGTAAAATGGATTTATAAGACCAATAAATATGTAGATGAAAATGTATTGAAGCATAAGGGAAGATTGGTTTCAAGGGGGTTTACACAACAACCTCGCATAGGCTTCATTGAAAAATTTGCACATGTTGCACAAATGGACACAATCAAAACATTTTTTCCATTATTGTGGACAAAAAAATGCCATGTTTATCAAATGAATGTTAAATCTACATTCTTAAATGGTTATTCGGAGGAGGAAGTGTATGCAAAACAAATACAAGGGTATTAGGTTCCATGACAAGAACACAATGTATACAAGATGAAAAAATCACTCTATGGATTGAATCAAGCTCCTAGATCTTGGTATAGCCGCATTGATTCCTATATTATTCAAAATCGATTTCAAAGAAGTGAATGTGAACTAGAGATATACATCAACTCAACAACAAAGGTAAAATTATAATTGTTTTTTTTTCCTGTAAATGATTTAATATATACCAGTGATTTTGGAATATAATATTTTAAATCAATCATGGAGAGTGAATTTGAATTGATTGAATTGGGAATTATGATATATTTTATGGGCATTGAAGTCCATCAATCCAAAGAAGGTATTTTTATCTCTCAATATAAATATGCAAATTAAGTCTTGAAAATATTTAATATGATAAATTTCAAGGCATCCCCAACACCAGTAATAATAGGTATGAAATTAAGAAAGGATGATGATGGATCAAATGTAAATCCTACATTGTTTAAAATGATGGTTGAAATCCTTATGTATATTACTGTGACAATGATAGACATTATGTATGGAGTAAGTCCGATTTCAAGGTTTATGTAGTCACCAAAAGATTCTTATTGGTAAGAAAGTAAAAGAATTATGAGGTATATAAGTGCCACAAAGAATTTTGGTATTTTGTATTCAACCTCAAAAAATTTCAATGTTATTGAATATACTGATAGTGGTTGTGGAGGTAACATGGATTATAGGAAAAGCACATCTAGGTACACATTTCACTTTGATACATGTGTTGTGTAATGGGATTCAAAGAAGTATCCCATGGTGACTTTGTCATCAACATAAGAAAAGTATGTTGCATCTACAAGTGTTGGATGTCAAGATGTTTAGATACATGGAATTTTAAAAGACTTGTCACATACCTTGAAAGAACCCACAACAATATACTATGACAACAATTCAACTATTGCATTGTCAAAGAGCCATGTGTACCACAAGAGAAATAAGCATATTGATATCAAGTATCATTTCATTAGAGAATTGGTAAATAACAAAGAGTTTTGTTTAGAATTTTGCAGGTTTGAATATCACCTTGAAGTCATCGTTACAAAACCATTTCCAAGAGATACATTCTAGTATCTGTGAAGTTGTTTAGGAGTGACAAATTCTGCACAGTAATTTTTTTTAGCTCTGAAATATTCTTTAATAAATTTTTTGTGTTAATGATTTCCATATGCTCATAATTAAGGGGGAGTGATAGAAATACTAATTACGAGTTGATGTTTGTCAAGTGTTTTTCGGGTCAGTCAAAGTCTGTATAAGTAAAATTGTGTTAGTTAGTCTGTCATGTTATGGAGTTCACATCTCAACAAATTTAAGCATCCACATAGTAGTTCATAAGTCAAATTACTAGGTAAATATCAGTCAAAAATTTATTATAGAGTCTATTATGTCTTCTAGTGGCTTTTGAGAGAAGGCGTTGGTTCTATCTATGTAAAGAAAATTGTAGTAATTATTGATACATAGAAAAGAGAACCAGAGAAGTCTAGAGATCTCAAGCTCATGGAGAAGAAATCAAGAGTGCTCAGAGAAGAATCTCTATGTGATTAAACTTTGTGTATGCAACTCTAGCTACCATTGTTTTGTTTTGGTATTATTTATTGTTTTTTATTTCTACGATATTTCGTACATATTTCTTATGTGTTAAATGTGTGAATATTATAAATGTGGTTCTTTTATAGATAAGTCAAAAGATTTGGTTGTTTTATGAGATTTTAATTTCAATAAGACATAAAAATATTTTATTTGTGGATTATAGAAAAGGAACTAATTTCTGAGTTTCGGGTTTATAAAAGTCACATAAAAAAGTATTTACTTCCGTATTTGGTCATGTTTTTGTTATAAATAAGTGGAGTAATACCTTATGAAATAATTATTAAAACTATTTTTTGTTTTGTAAGCACTCTTAGGAGAAATAATAGAGATGGAGTTGGAACAAGGAATTATAAAAAGATTGAATCTTAATATCTATGAAGCTATTGCTACTTCACACACACACACATATATGCAATTTTCCTTTACAAACTCATACAATGAGATAAAATTGTAGGTCAAATTTTCAAAACATACCTTTGAAAAATTCTAGGTCCAATTTACAAAACATACAATGGCACTAGAGTTATGCATAATTAGTGTTTACTTCAGGTCACACAAACCAAATTTTTGTATAATGCACGTACAATGTGGACCTGAAGGAGTGAGCAAATTTAAAAATATTGAATTTAATGATGGTACTGTAGGTTTAAGAGGCTAAAATAGTTTAGCCTATAAAATTAATCAATTATATTTATTTTAACTCTTACATTTTTTAAATATAATTTAAAATTTTAATATATGTTATTACAACTCCCAAAGCTTCTATTCCAAAAAATGGTACAACATACGAAAAATCCAACCATTGGTATAATGATCTGAATTGGAAAGCATATATTTATATATTTTACTAACTGTTGAACAATCAATCAACCTGTTTCTACACATTTTTCCCAATAGGGTTGTATAAAATTTATCTGTGTTATTCTCTTTACATTTGGGATGGAGGTCAAATTCCATAATCCAAAAAAGTGGGAATATTTATAATAGTCATTTTGGCTAGTAATCCCAGAAGTATGAGTCAAGTGATTGGATACGGTTCTCAGTAGGTTTGAGAGATAACACAATAAAGTCAAGTTATCTTTGGGACTGGTTGTTATGAAGAATATATAAAGGATGTAGGTTTTCCAGGATTCCAAAATAGTTATTGATTGGTTGAGATTAAGGAGACCTCCAATAAATATATTGTTAAGTTTTTTCTTTGAAGAAATTTGCAAACTTTCTAGAAATTTTTAAGAAATAAAATTTGGACACGTACAGGGAGAGGAACAAGAGGCATATCAACTATCAAAAAATAGTCTTTAAATTGGATTGGGGACATGGAATAGATGGGATATTGAGACTGATACTTTAATAGAATACGATACTAGACCACATCTGGGATAGAGTAAAGGAACACTAGTGGAACTAGGTTTTTCTTTTGTTTTTCTGATATGGTTTTTTTTAATAATAGGGAGGCTATATAGAAATAGATGGTTATTATTTGATGTTTGTATGTATATAAGTATGTTATGATGTGACTTTTTGGTATTTGACTATCATACAGACTCTACTTGTTAGAAAAGACTAATGATCTATGTAAAAGGTGGTTGATTTGCAATATAGATAGACTGCATAGGTTTTTCCGAGGAATAAAAAACCATGCATTACCGTGTACTATTGGTGTATGTGATAGTGACTAGCATGGGTGGCACAACTAGGATGGCTATGGCCATGGAAACTAAAATAATTACAATTGGTTAGTTTGTAACAATATTTTCTTATAGAAACTCAACACACTAATGTGTTTAGTAAAGGGTGTGAACTAAAACAATTGCAATTGGTTAGTTTAGAGCAATATTTTTGTATAGAAATTTATGTGTGTTATTTATTGCTTTTGGATGTTGATGTGTATTTTCACATTAATTTTCATAGGAATTTTACGATTTCTTGTTAGGGGTAGTTATCTTTTTAGTAAATGAGTATTATAGTAAATTTTAAATGTTTATTTAAATTGAGAAGAAAGTATTTTATGTTAAATGAATATAGGTTTTTAATTGGCGATGTGTTATGTTTTATTTTTTTTATTAAAAATATATATATGATTATCTTAATATCATTGTAAAGTACAATATTATGTATTTTACGTTTTATTGTAAATTGTCGTANTATATATATATATTCTAAAAATTATTTTAATAAAATTTGAAAATGTTATAAATCTTAAATAATGTACATGAAACTTAGCATGCTTAAAATGTGTACAATTGTTTACAACATGTTTTATGAAAATATAACTCTCAACTTCTTATCAAAATTTCAAGTTATAAAAAAAAATCATACTTTACCTAAATACCTAAATAAGATTTCACACTTTACCTAAATAAATAGGAAAAAGTAGAATGATTTATGAGGAAATTTTATTTGTCTTCAAGGTTTTATTAAGTTTATATATTTCAATTTTATAATGTTTATGATCAACTATAGCAGCTTTCATTAAGGAATTTAAGATCTTAGGATGACTTAGTATAGCATATTGAGATTTAATCATAATTCTTATATTCTTTGTCAAATTGAGTTATTATGATGGTGAAAATTAGATCATTTTATATTCAATGAATATGTTATATATATATATATATATATATATATATATATATATATATATTCTTTAATATGTTTTTTTTTCAAGATAAGGTTTAGATGTGTTGTGCTATTATAAGTAATATTTTTTTATATTTGTGTTTTATATAAATTTATAGCGGTTTTCACTCTTTATTTAATAATGGGTGTTCAAACGAAATTGGTTCCACTTTTTAGTGTCCCTTTAGAAATCTGAAACGCACTTTTGAAATGTTAATATATAATGCATATGAGTTATTGATGCTACGTTAGGAAAACTCGAGCCCAAAGATGAGACTAGGGTTAGTTAATCAATATTGCATGTGCGATATATCACATATGCATTTTTAATGAGTTAAATATCGCAAGTGTGATATATCGCATATGCGATGTGCGATTTGTAAAACAAAAAATAAAATAAAATGGAGGCCGCGGGCCTCATTTCCTTATTTGCACAGTGAGTGATATCGGGATCGTGAAAAACCGCAGCAGTGAAAAATCACACCAACATTTTGTGTTAGAGGCTTCACAGGTGCATTTGGAGGTTCATTTGCAAGGTCCAATTCAGAACTTAGCTCCAATGGAAGGTAAGTACTCATATCATCCACAATTGTTTTCAATATTTGTTTGCTTTTGTTAATTTCATATTTTTTATATTTGTTAAAACGAATTTAATAAAAAAATTTGAATTAAATTAAATAATTATATATTAAAACAATTTGTAATTTGTTTTTTTAATCTTGAAAGATAACAAAAATGTTGAAGATACTGTGCAAAATGAACCGAATAATAACCAAGAACCAAACCCAAACACAGAGGGGGAACAAGACCAGAATTCACAAATTCTGGCTCATTTAGGTGCATTGAGGTGCCTTAGCTTATTGTTTAGAGGGGGGACCATTTGAGACAATCATTAGCCAAGGCATTGGACAACATAGCAAATACAATTTCCAATTCCCAAGGAGCTCTGTACAACATTAGCTCGTATAGAAAATTCATGACGCAATATTATTCTGATGGTTTGAGCTATAAAGACATAAAAAACTAAAGATAACCAAATACCAATTGTTTTCTTTATTTCGGGACCCTAGCATCGGATTGGTTCCACCCACCAGTCGCATTAGAGGAAATTTCAATTTAAAATGGGCCTTCCAAAAATAATACAAATTCCATGTCATCATGTATTAGCCAATCAAAACGCTTTAAAATTCAAAAAGGGAGGACCTCTTAAACAATTTTTTAATATAAATTTGGGGATAGGTATCATAAGAACAACTACTTTTTTTGTTCGTATTTTCGACATATCTCCCTATGTTTTTACTCAAATTTCGATTGGGAGAGCTCGTTGGATGCGGAATTAAATTATGCATCCAATGAGTACCCACTCGACATAATTTTGATGGGCCTCACTACCCCCAAAACAAGAAATACCTGAAAAAACATATTGATGATGTCATCAATTCATTTTTTCAGGTATTTCTTGTTTTGGGTATAGCGGGGCCTATCAAAAGTATTCCGAGTGGGTATTCATTGGATGTAAAATTTAATTCCACATCCAACCAGCTCTCCCAATCAAAATTTGAGTAAAAACACAGAGAGATATGTCGAAAATACAAACAAAAAAGTAGTTTTTTCTTTTAGTCCTCCAAAATGAATAAATATTATTTTATTATTTTAACTATTATTTTATTAATTTTCCTTAGGAGGCCCATTTTGAGTTGAAATTTCCTCTAATGAGCACATATTTCCATATATTGGTGCATGGAACCAAATGTGAAATCACATTGGATGGATCGTTGGTATAGATATTTGATGAAGACCTTCATGGGAATAGAGACATCCCTTTCTATTTCCTAAGGAAGTTGTATGCTGAATTTATCTTGGGGAAACATGTTAACTATTTTGATATTTTAGAGTTCGAGGGTGTAGGCAATGGGATGCCCCAAGATAGGGAAGGGACTAGGACTGATCCTAACCGAGTTCCACACCCTCCACGCACACCAAAACCCCCTCGGGTATATCCTCTTGTGGGTCCTGTGATTGATGATACATAGGAGGCCTTATTTGACTTGGCAGATGCATTGCTTCATCATGGGAATGTTTTCCAAGGCAATGTAGGCAAAGGGGTTGGAACTTCTGAGGCTGGCCCATCCCACACTAAGGATCCGCATACTACATCTCCAAACGGTACTAGAGGTACAAATCGCACGAGAGATGCTGAGGGTTCAGAGTGTCGTGTTATTCCACACCCTTGTACAGCATGTGGAGGCATATGGTATGGCCCTACTTTAGAGTTCCGGGATGATGGATTACTCTGATATGTAAGTAAAACTCATTCTTTTCATATTATATTTTGTTTTATATCACAATTTTAAATTGTTTTGTAATTTATTTCTATTTAGTTATCTAACCAATTATGTGAACAAATATGTAGATGGTGTCCCATCACACCCTAGATTCACATAGTCCATCAAATGTTTATAACATTGATACAGAAGTCAATGATGCATATGGTTTTGGTGCTTCACCATTAGCTGTAAGAAATTTACTTTTTAATTTGTCATCGTTATTTACATATTTATAGTAGATATTACAACATTCAATACATCCTAATATGGATGCAATATGTTTTATGTAGGGTGGGCGGGATGAGTTTTTGGAATCCCAGCCAAGTCCCTCGCATGATGAGTTTTTAATTATGTTTTTTATTATGCTTTTAATAAATCAATATTAATTATTTTAATTATTAGAAATTTTTTAATTATATGTTTATTTTTTGTTACGTAGCATGATATCTATGCCAATGGAATGACCTTTTTGATTGAGGACTCACCTCCCCCCCCCCATGTACATGTATGTTTCGCTTTCTTTGAAAAAATCATTTTTCATCCATCTTGTATATGTCTCGTTTTCTTTGTATTATCTGACATTGACATATGTTACTTTATGCAGGAATCTATTGAGGCAATGGTGCTTGAAGAGCACTAAATGCAGGTTTTGGGTGACCCACCTCTCTCCCCCCTAGGTACATGTATGTTTCAGTTTCTTTGAAAACATCATTTTCTGTCCATGTAGTATATGTCTCACTTTATTTGTATTTGCTAACATTGACATATGTTACTTTATGCACGCATCAAGTGATCTAGTGGTGCTTGAAGAGCACCAAATCCAAGTTGTCGGTGACCCACCTCTTCCCCCCACCACAGATACATGTATGTTTCGTTTTCTTTGAAAACATCATTTTCTGTACATGTAGTATATATGTCTCTTTTTCTTTTTATTATTTGACATTGACATATGTTACTTTATGTAGGATTCTAGTGAGGAAGCGGTGCTTGAAGAGAACGAAATTGAAATTAAGGTTGACCCACCTCAGACCCACCAATAGGTATGTTTATGTCTCACTTTCTTTTAATTGTGCTTTTAATGATTCAACATGTATGTTTTTAATTATTTGAAATTGTCTAATGTATCTTTATCCTTTGTACGTAGGAACATGATTTTGATTGTGATGTCCAACAAGTGACCTTCTTCGCTAATGCATGTAGAATTCCTTTTATCCCTTTGACAGTTGTTCAACCCACTGGTCACACACCTCTTCACATCCCTGACATATATTTATATATTTCTTATCTTACTTATATTGTTTTTCATACATGCAAGTATCCTTTTCCTTGTTTCCCGCATCGATATGATGACATTGACATTGACATTCAACTATCATCAACTTCTTAACGTTATTGCTATCCTGGTATTTTTAACATTGTAACCATACCATACACTACCTAAATTCCATACACTAGCATCATAGTCATACCACTAACATCATAACTTACTAATATACCATACCATACCCTACAATACTAACATACCATACCATACTAATATACCATATCATATCATACCCTACAATACCCTATTATACTAACATCATATCATACTAACATACCATACCATACTAATATACCATACCTTACCCTACCATACTAACATCATACCATACTAACATACCATACCATACTAATATACCATACCATACCCTACAATACTAACATACAATACCATACTAATATACCATACCATACCCTACAATACTAACATCATACCCTACAATACCCTATGATACTAACATCATACTGTTAGCACTGGAACTGAGCCAAAGGTTGCAGAAGGCCCGCTCCCACGTAACAACATAACCACTTTCGAAGAGAGAACTGGCCTTCTACTCGTCAGAGAGGGATCTCTCACCAAATATTAACAATGCCAGATATGTACAAGTGAAAATAGAAATTGTTTGTAAAGTTGGTTCAAACAAGACATAGAACCATTTGGCGATGGAGTCAAGATGTGTAACAGAAATAAATAGAACTTATGCAAGCGATTTAAACACAGAGGCAAGATAGCCATTCAATCACAGTCAAATTATAATTTTCTGGTGGGGAAGAGGAACATGAACAAACCACCAACACAGAGCATTGGAAAATGAATTCTGTATTAATTTTAGAAGAAATATTTGGTGAATATCTGAAACAATAGACGGAGCATAGCATGTATGAATTCCAAACTGTTATACACTTATTTCAGACATGAAAGAAAACATAATGGGAGAGATAAGCTGGAAATACATTCACATGATAAAGGAAGCAACAGACTGTAATACAAACAACACATGAATCCCTGTGTAAAACACTGACCCTGGCTCTGCAACTTTATTAAAATACTCTTGAAAGCATACACTGCAAAATTACATCGGTTCCAACCCTTTCTCCTTCTTCAGGAGGTATATTTATAGAATTTTGGACTTCTTAGAATGACATCTGGGAATCAAAATTACTGAGAAACTGAAGAACATTTTCCAACAAACTTTGGACATGGCCTACACACCACGATTCACATAAGACAAAAATAAAATGCAGGCTACTAGAAAAACATGCTAAAAATCCCCTCCTGCATATCCCAGATGGTGGTAGTTGTGTGAAAACCGAAAGAGGTTTTTGTAATTGGCCACGTGCCCAAGATCACCAATGTATTTTTTTCCTCTGATTCAGCTCCAACTCCTCAATATCTAATTTTGAAATTGATGACTCAGATAGTAAACCTGTAAATTTCTAGAAAAATACCCTGTAAAGATATTTTAAATTATCCCAACCTGTGATACCTGTGTAAAAATTGAAGGAGGTTTTTGAAGTTAGACCTTATGAAGACAAACCTCTCTCAGTTTCCTGCAATTCAACTCCATTTGTATGAAACAATTCTTTGAATGTGATGTCTGAAACAGTCCTTTGGAAAACCTAAAACATAGCCTGTAAAAATCACTTTGTTTCTCCTAACCCATATGGCCTGTGTAAAAAAATGGAGTTTATTGAAGATGATCTTGTTCTTAAGAGAAACCTCATTCAATTTTGGAAAATTATTTCTAGTTTTCCAAAAACAATTGATTGAAATAACTGACTAAAATAGTCATTTAAAAATATGGAAATTTGCTCTCTGAAGATGGATTTGATTCTCTCAATCCACAGCACCTGGGTAAAATTTGAGAGAGGTTATTTTAGATCGGTGTGTTATGAATAAAAAATGCTCTCAGTTTCTGAAAAATCATCTTGTCTCGGTGGGAACAATTGATTTAAAATAATGACCAAAATAGTCATTTTCCTAAAAAACAACCATGCTCTACGGCTTTAATTCTGAATTAAGCTCATTTGATCCGCAATCCGTACAATGTTCATGAGCATTGTTTTTCCAACCTGCCTTCACATTCACCTAGGGAAATTAATTTAAGTGGTTGATCAGTTTGACTGGATAATGGATGTTTTCCACGTGTGTGAACTTGCGTGTGGCATAAAAATTTCGCTAATCTCAAAACCTAATATCTCCTTGCTAGTTGACAATGCGAAATTTGTTTTATCCGTGTATTTTCCTCACCTGCCAATCTGACCATCAAACCTATCTACCATTTAACATCATTTCACTGATTGAAAATTTTAATTGCTCCATGCAACTTCACATTGCGAAATTGACCTAAGCGATCGAATGATTTAGGTTTTGATTTGTGCTTTTGATTCATTTTTCTTCAGCAAGATTTTAAATAGATTGCCATCATCTCTTACAGCGTGGAAACTAGGAAAAGGGACGGACCTATGTAATTATTTGCCAATGAAATTATTGCTGGATGATACATGGATAAAAAAAAAGAATATAAGCCATCGATCCACCTTTGTTTTAGAATACCATAATCAACAATAAACTCTTTAAATTTCTTTATTGATTCTTCTTCAATAACTCATCATTCCCATTCTTTCATTCAACAACCGTAAAATCTCCACCAAAAAATTGCCACGCTGGGATTGAGCAAGCAGATGATAAAATTCAAGTCTGTGATATCTTATTTCCTCAAAATACCATGCTAGAATTCCTGCATATTTTCCATTCCATCTTTACAGAGTTTGTAAAATTACAATGTGTAAAAATTTAACCAAAGGACTTGAGAGTGCCATTCTTGTATGCATATGAAATCATACATACAACCATTCTTGGATAACTTCATGGCTTGTGAGTTTTATACCTCGTGCATATAAAAAACTCATGTGATAATATCCCACATGCACGGTATAATATATGTTTCCAATGTTTATATGCATTGCTAGTTTCACATAATATCAAGGAACAACTTGTGTATTACTTCTTGGGAGCTATGCGCTTGGACTTTGGTGGAAGGATTTGCTTGGTGTGTGGACCCCATGCAACTTGGTAATGAGTGGCCTTGTGCTAACAACATTTTTTATAAAAACTTAATTTATCATTTTAATAATAAAAAATAAAGTTGGATAAAATATAAAACTTGACTTATAAAGCCAAAATTTATATATAAAAACCAATGTTTATAAATTTTATTAAAAATGAATAAAATCCTTTTTTTTAATTCATAGGAATTACTTTCTTTTTGCTCAAAGCTTCTAACCTTTTTCTTGCGCCACCTCAGAATTTTTATAAATTGTTTTAATGAGGAATGTTTGAAAACCATTTGATCCTCAAGAGAAACTCAGAATTTCCAGGCAATGAGGCTTACTGCGGAAAAACTAAAATGGTGCTAATAGCTGGCTCCATGAGGGATGTTATCCTCCCAGTGAGGTAGCAAAGAATCCATGTAGACCAAGTGCCAAATCCATTGGGATACTCCCAATTTTCTCTGAAATCCTCAACATGTTTTAAATTGAACCACCAACTAAAACCATTCTGCAAAAAAATATCACTCTTTCAACCTATCACCTGTCGCCTGTCCACATTCTAAAAACTGAAGACAACTGTAACTGCACATCTGATCTTTAAAACCAAAACTGAAATTAAAACTGAAACTGAAAACAAACTGAAAGCTGCTGAATGGAATGCTCAACATGTCGAGCTTATTCATCTTTACTTACCTACCGTACTTACTAAACATCAACGTTCAATCAAGTAACTTCTGACTTCCAAGGAAGCCACTCAAGCAAATGATCCCATAAACCAAATTTTTGTTCATGCTTGATAAAAAAATAGAACTGAAGGACCTAATGGCACAAAGTTATAATAAACAAATTGATCTTTACAGTAGAGATATAACCAGCCATTACCACTGCCAAGATTCTCTATGTACTCTACGTCTCGATCATAAAAAACATGAAAGCATTCAAAAACTTTTGTCATTTGCTTACCATGAGAAGGCTGTCCCAACTGTAAATTCCCTTGCACGCTGTCAAATTGATCTTCAAAAGAAGCATGCAAGGAAAACATGTGACAATTTCCAGGCGAGACATCCACAACTTCATCTAAAATTTCTGATTCTAAAACTTCATATTCTTTATATGCTTCAGCAGAAACATCATTCATTTCTTCAATAGGATTGAGAAAATAGATTTATTCTTGACAAAAGATTTCTGAATTTGAAAAACAAAAAGAAAAATCCATTTGAGAACCCCCATCTTCTTCTTCGTTATTCAATTCTTCATTGCATACTGTTGTTTTTTCTAAAGGTCGAGATTGATTGAATAACTTTCCTTCTCGCTCATCATCCATTCCAAGGAAATTTATACATTCATCTACAATATCAAATTTCTGTTTTTTATTGGAAACTTCAAGTCTCTTTTTTAACCACTCAAATGAAGGAAAACACAACGGAAAACAGTCACTTTCAAAATGTTCAATTTCCACTCTGTTTTCATACTTTTGATCTTGGATTGCCATGAAATTTTCTTCACTAACAAAAATTGTGGCAAGCTGATTGCATTCTTCAGAAAACAAATCAGTACACCCATCTACTTTCAAATCACTAGGATGATAATCTTCTTCAAGCAAATAGAGCTTTATATATTCATGTAAATATTTAGGTGAAATTTGAATTTGATAAACATGTAGAGGTCTTCCTTCAACCACTATTTCAAAATCTGATTTCTCTTTACTTGCATTTTCAAAAAATGAACATTTAGAGGGACTACAAGACTGAGATTTTTCAGACTCATCATCTTCTGTGTAATCAATCACACAAGCATTGTAACTTTCAAGAGATTGCTGTTGCAAAAAGGAAATTTCTGATTGGGAGGGGAGGCCTCTTCTTGTAACAAAAGTTCGGAAGTTGAATAATATGAGGAAGGATTTGATTGATAGTCCCAACCTCTCTCTTGGTCACACAAAGAATGACAATAATGCTGCAAATCATTATCAATTTCAGGAAGAGAGATATAACTGGTTGAACCTGAGCTTTGGTCTATGTCAACTTCATTCAAGGAAGACAATACTAACTGCTGAGAAATTTCTTGAATATCATGGCAATTGGCTTGTCTTTCTTTTTGAGCTGAATATTCATGTAAGTTCTCTTAAACCTCTTCATCCACATACTGGTCATCACCACACTCATCTTTCACATTTTCAATGAACTCTTTATCGTGTGTGCAACAATCTCAAAGTAACAACAAAGAAGGATAATGCCTTTTGAAATGTTCATGAAATATTATATGAAAGTCTTTAAGGGAGGATAAACTCTCTGCTGGAAATCCCTCATACCAAGACCTTGCATATCCTTCTAAACTAAACATGAACAGTTTCATTAAAGAATCTTCATGCCATCCCACTCCTAGCTTATGTATATGCTTATGAAATATAAATAAATGAATGGCATTATCATCACCCTTTTCATCATTGAATATTGGAAGATATGTTTGCCAATATACCAAAGGTATTTTATTGGGATAACTAGGAATGGAAGCAAGATTCATAGGAGCATACCTTGCAGCCCGAGTAGTCATCTTGATGGTGGAGAAACTGAATCAGCTCCTCAAACTTTTCAACCCCGTTTGATAGTGGAGCTACCATAGAACATTATGAAGAATGGATCCTTCGCAGTTGGAGTCACTAGCTGAAAAGAGACATGACCTTATTATTGTCTAACCATTGTTCACCATCAACAGTAAGATCTAAACCTTTAATTCAAATCCAGGGAAGATTTGAGATCTCTCCCCATCTCTGTCTTTCTAACCACCAGTCTCCCCAGTGGAGTCACCTTCTAGAATATTTTAGTGGAGTCGCCAGGGAAAATGATACAACCTTTTTCACATGTAAGAATCTCTATTTTCCCATAGAAACCCTTTATCATTTTTGTTTTTGTCGTTCTTCCCAGGGATAATCTTAAATCTCGTACTCGGCAACGACGCCAGTTTGTTAGCACTGGAATTGAGCCAAAGGTTGCGGAAGGCCTGCTCCCAGGTAATAGCAGAACCACTTTCGAAGAGAGAACTAGCCTTCTACTCTTCCAAGAGGGATCTCTCACCAAATATTAACAATGCCAGATGTTATAGCCTATTTTTGTTTTCTATTTTGGAACCATTTGCTTGTCTTAAAAATATGATTTTTCTTATTGTTTTAAAGTTTTGACCTTGGTTTCTTTTAAAATATTTTGATTTTAGGCTTATGTTTATAGTTGATTTAATAGGAATTAGAGAAAATTTCAGCTCAAAATGGGTGTCCTAAGGAAAATTAATAAAATAATAGTTAAAATAATAAAATAATATTTATTAATGTTGGAGGGAGAAAAGAAAAAACTACTTTTTTGTTCGTATTTTCGACATATCTCCTTGTGTGTTTACTCAAATTTCGATCAGGAGAGCTCGTTGGATGAGGAATTGAATTATGCATCCAACGAGTACCCACTTAACATACTTTTCACAGGCCCCGCTGCCCTGAAAACAAGAAATACCTGAAAACACGTGATGATGATGTCATGATCACATTTTTTTAGGTATTTCTTGCTTTTGGGGCAGCAGGGCCCGTCAAAAGTATGCCGAGTGGGTACTCGTTGGATGTGGAATTTAATTCCACATCCAAAAAGCTCTCCCAATTGAAATTTGAGTAAAAAAGCAGGGAGATATCTCGACAATACAAACAAAAAAAATAGTTTTTTGTATGATACCTATCCCCAAATTTATATTAAAAATTTGTTTAAGAGGTGCTCCCTTTTTGAATTTTAAATCATTTTGATTGGCTAATACATGATGACATGCAATTTGTATTATTTTTGGAAGGCCCATTTTAAATTGAAATTTCCTCTAATGTTTTCTTTCCAATTTTGGTTTTATTTAGTTAAATTTGTAGTTTTTAGGGGCTTGTAGGATGTTTATATGACTTAAAGGTTCTAAAAAATATTATAAGGTTTTGTTTAAAGCCATTAAACCAAAGTTTAACCCTTTGCTGTGAGTTTTGATTTGAAAATCATTAAAACAGGTATTCTTGTAGTGCAAGCTCAGAAAAGTTAAACACATGCGCTACAAGAAAATCGTGCAATCTGAAAAATCATGATTTTGGCTTGAAATTTTCAAAATTCGTGCATAGGAGAGGTATTTCACACCTGTCAATGAGTTTTATACATTTTTTTTGGCCAGAGTAATCATTGTGACAAGTGTTGAGTTCAAACAGGGAATCATTTGGTTGAGTTGTGGTGGCTTGGAAATTATGAAATATAGAGTAGTAGACCTTTAATAATCATACACGATGAGAAACATTCGCCACTAGCTATGCATCTCCTGAAACGCATGAAGACCATAGAAGTCATGGAAAAGTTCTGGAAGTTTGGATCGAAGATTGAAGAAGGTCAAAAATTTAGGGCTTTTGAGGGTAACTGTGTTAGCACTATTGTGGCGGTCAGAGAAAGACTTAAGAACGAAATTGGACACCTGGGAAGAAAGGGAAGCATATTTCCAGCAACTGAATTCATTATTCAGACAGGTATGAGGCGAACTACTATCATATTCCATGTATTTGGGTTCACATTGACAGAAGTATAGTTATGAAGAATAACTAAGGATTCTTGTATATAAACTAATTTTTTGCTCAATGTCAAATTTTCTCTGTCAACAGAGTTGTAAGACTTATCAATTTGATACATAAAATTCAGCTCAAGGGTTTTAGTTTTCTCAACATATGATTGAATGTTTAAAATTTCCAATATTTGAATAGAATTAATTTCTTTACTGAAGGAAGCAATTTTTAAGTTCAATTATCCAAAATGAAGAGGAGTGGGAAAACAAACAGAGTTGAACCCTCAGATATGTCCTGGGTTCAAGCATTCCCTGACTATGCAAGGTTATTTTCGGAAGCAGGATGGTTAAACTATTTTGAGAATATTGATGGACATCACACAGAGGTTTCATATAAGTTTGCTCAGGGATTAGATAAAGATATTGTTACCTTTGACACCCTAAAGATTGAGTTGACCAGAGAACTAATAGCAGAGGCTACATGGATTCCTGATGAAGGTGAATATTGGTTCAAGAAGGTACCTTTTACCTTTGATTCACAAAGTTACTTGCTTCCAAATGTGGTTGTAGACTGGGGTAAAGGAGTACATATCCAGAAGTTCAAACAAGAGTGGAGAGAACCAATAAATATTCTGCACAGTTATGTAACTTGTGAAGGAAGATATGCATTTGTATTTAAGTATCATTTCATCTTTTTGCAGCATCTTAATCATGAAGCAAAGATGAACCTTCCTTTCTTTTTCCTTAAAAGTATGCAAAATATGTCCAGCAGGGTAAAGGAGAATCAAGACCATACTAAACAATTTATATTTCATCATGGTCTAATAAAGCTAATCATAAGTACTATGCTTCAAAAGAAGGAAAAAACATGGGATTATTTTCTATTTTGGTCTGGGTTTCAATCAAGGAAAGAAGACCAAGCTCAGAAAAAGCAGCCGAATAAAGGACATAATCCAGTCAAGAAGTTGAAGAAAAAGGTCATAGTCGCGATAGAAGAAGATAATGTACCATGAAAGTCTGTGACCCAAAGAGATGAAAATGTTGAAGATGAACAGCAGACTAATATTGAGGAAGATGGAATATCAAAGGAAAATATGAAGAATTTGGAGCATGTAGAAGATAACCTTCATGAAGAAGTAAACCAAAAAATAAACGAAAGTTTGATAGAACATGAACAAGTACCTATGGAAGTACAGTCAGAAGATAAGGAAAATCCATTGTTTGATGAAGCTAGGGTTAACACCGAACAGGATTTCAGAAACAGTCTGAAGAAGGGGTAATGTCACGAGGGATAAAAAGGAAGGTAGTTCAGATAGCCTCTATCAAACATTAAGGAAAAAATCTGAGCATGTTAGGGGATATTGGGGCAGGTTGGAGGCAAGAGTAAACTCAGATTGAATATGAAAAAATTACTAAACCCTAGACTAGCTCAGAAGAAAATTACAGTGATAGAAGACTCTTCATCCCAAGAAGAGTTAGAAGACAATGAAGATTTAAATGTAAAGGAGATGAAGGGTAAGAAATAGACTATTTCAGAAGATAAATTAGCTTTCACTGAAACCAAAATTTCAGAAATATTTAAGGAAGTTCGAAAGAAAGTACTCTTAGACTATCATCAAGATGTTTCAAAGAAGCAACATTCAGTCATAACAAGTTTTTGTGTAGAGAAAGAAAAGGTTGCAGAACCATCAGCCCAATGCAATTATGAAGTCAATGAATCTTCAGGGGTTCCTGTAGCTATGACAGAGCAGCTAGAGGAGGATGAAGAGATTTTTAAGAAATTGAAAATCCCTTGGATGCCAGAAGAAATGCATTGAGTTTCAAAAGGGTAGTGCATTGATTCATAGAATGAGAATTTGCAGAGAAGTATTAAACAGTACAAATATCAAATATAAAACCTACATGAAACAAATGAGGGGTTAGTAACTTCTAATAGAAGATTGAGAGAGGATTTAGAGGAGGTAAATAACCATTATCAAGATTTAATTGCATTTTCTAAGGAAGCTTTGAAAAGGAAAAGATAGACACAAAGTCTATATGTAGAATTGAATCAAACCATTCAATACCTAACACAGCAAAATCAGGAGCTTTCAAGAAGAGTCAAAGACCTGGAAGCTGATCATCATAAAACAAGAAAGAAGACTCAAGCTTTAGAAGGGATAACTCTTTTGGTAGAGGCTACTAAGGATTTGTAAAATGCTTTAAAGATAGTAGTTATTAGTTAGTCTTTGAAAAAGTTAGTTTAATTTGTATGACTATATTTTTATTGAAGTAATTCGATAGTATGATCTAAAAAGTAGTTTTTTCAGTTATGTAACTGTTTTTGGGAAACCAATATAAAAGTAAGACTGAAAAAAGACTGGGGGTTCGATTTTTGGTACAAGGGGAGGCTATCAAGCTACTGTTTACAGAGCTAAGTCCAAAAACTCTTATGTATTTTTTATAACTGATTATGACATATATGCAAACTATAAGCCCATTTTACTCTATTTATTGGTTTTATTTCTCGTTTGTGTAATCACTCAATTGATATATTCATTTCTTGTTTGAGGTTATTATTCATGCAATGCTTGTTAACTGTGGATGACATTCAGTGTTGTGCTTATTGTTTATGTTTTATGTTTCACATATTATGCATCTCATTCCTTCATTTTTACATGATTCACAGTTTGTCTTAACCTGATGAGATTTTACCCTCTTGTTATCAAATTATACAACCAAAACCATAAAAACATATTTTTATTAGTTTGATTTATTGAGATTGTGTTGGCTTGTTCTTTAGTAGTCTGAGAACAATTTCTGGCACTAACATCTTTGGCGTCATTGCCGGGGACGAAGCTGAAAGCATAATTTCTGTGGGTTACTCATCCTTCAACTAGTTCTGAGAGGTGGACTTGAACCAGCAAATTTTTAAGACTATATTTCACCAAACAGTTCACAATGGCTACTAAGGGAGTTGGGACAAGAGGTAGACCTAGTTCACCATTACACCTGGGTGTCTCAGACCAAGAGCAAATTTTGAAAGAAGCTAGGAAAATTAGGAGATCACAGTCATCCCCAGCTTTATGCAACCCTAATTAATTTGACCTACTGTCACCCTTTCCTCTTTCTGAGGAGGAAAAACAAATTCTATCTTGAGAAATCGATTGACGACTCCACTAGTTCAAGATGCAGAAGCCAAAGACCATGGAAGCCATTCTGGCTCGAAGGTTTGCACCTTTCAATTTTTTTGATGTTCCAAGTTTTCCAAATCCAGTACCTACTATGGATGTTTGGGGATATTGTCTTCCATGGTTTGGAGAAAGCAAAGACGATAATCCTTCAGATCACCTCATCAGACTTCATCAATATATGGTTCAGTTAAATATTTAGCATGAAGATGTGCTGATGAATATGTTCATGTATTCACTCGAGCAAGATGCATGAGAATGGTATTTTTCTCTTCTCACTGCTAGCATTTCCTCACTGAAATAATTCCACACATGTTTTCGGAAACATTGTAAGTATATGTTCTCAACTGAATTATTTTTTAAAGATTGTTGTGAGCAAGCTGATTTTTATAATACAATTTCTGATTCAAAAAATCATGATGATAAGTATAATCAAGGATTCAAAACATATCATGAAGAAGTTGTAGTTTCATAATTTGTTGAAGTTGAAGAGGTAACATTTTCAGATACCGCTGTCAAGGAATAATTCCATGATCATTACGATAATCAAGTTGTTGTTTTAAGTCAGGTTGAAGATTATTCTAGTGATGGGATCAGCACAGATAATTTGGAATATTCTCATAATGATTTCAAGAGTCTTAATAATCATTTGAATGCTAATCATGTTGACGATTAATCTCTTGTTCAACAAACTATTGGAAATCATTGTTGTGTTAAAAATCAGCGTTGTAATGAAGAAAAACATGAACCTTCAGCATCATCATTTGAAATTTCTCAGAATGATCCTCGTTATGATGAAGAGATTGGGGTTCCAGGACAAGAATTCTGTGATGAATTATATTCTATTCCTTTTTGTTTTGATACTAAAATCGATGAAAGCCAGGTTGTTCACATTTTTAACGTTATGTCAGAAGTTTCTTATATTCATGGTTATGATAAATCTGTTGTTCAAAACCATTATGAAGATGCTCTATTTTTTGATAAATATGATGATGAAATTGAAAAGAAAGACCCAGAAATGTGTGAGGTATGTGATATGGCACAATATGATCAGCATATTCAAGAATGCATTCAGTCCATTATCCTTGAACAGCCGAATCCAATGTATGATAGTTATCCATTTGAAGACAGTGTGGAAAAGGAGGTTTAGCTTGTTGACATTATTGATGATATTGTCCCAAAAATTCTGAAGCAAATTCAGGTTGATCCTGATGTATTTTATCGCCAATTCATGTTTGATATTCATGGAACAAAATATTCTTATGGATAGCCTATATTTTTCATAGAACAGGAAGAGGTAACTTTTGGAAATTTTTATGATCCAGTGGCAGATTATTTAGAGTCAATACTAAGTTATAAATCTATTATTTTAGAGACATCATTTCATGAAAGTGAGTACAAGTTGTTAGATCTTTTCTCTTCATGTTTTCCAATATTTCTGATTATGCATATAGTCGGAGTTGGAAACAAGTTTTGGTGGGTTGATGAAATTTTTTCCTGGTTACATTGGAAATGGGATTACAATTTGATTTAGTAAATGGAAGGTTCCTCAAATACTTTTATAGTATTTGAAAGAAATATATTTGATTTTCATTGTATATATCAACATGTGAAGGATTGAATAAAGACTCCATAGCCCAATGGATGTTTTGCATAATAGCAAGCAGTTTTAGTCACAAACAACACTAGTCTACAAGTTCTTGAAGCCTCACAGGGAGGAATTCATCCTGCAACAGCAGCCAGATGTTATAGCCTATTTTTTATTTCTATTTTGGAACCATTTGCTTGTCTTAAAAATATGATTTTTCTTATTGTTTTAAAGTTTTGACCTTGGTTTGTTTTAAAATATTTTGATTTTAAGCTTATGTTTATAGTCGATTTAATAGGTTTTATTTCCAATTTTGGTTTTATTTAGTTAAATTGATAGTTTTTAGGGTCCTGCAGGATGTTTATATGACTTAAAGGTTCTAAAAAATATCATAAGGTTTTGTTTAGAGCCATTAAACCAAATTTTAACCCTTTGCTGTGAGTGTTGATTTGAAAACCATTAAAACAGGTATTCTTGTAGCGCAAGCTCAAAAAACGTAGACACGCACGCTACAAGAAAATTGTGCAATATGAAAAATCATGATTTTGGCTCGAAACTTTCAAAATTTGTGCATAGGAGAGTCCTTTCACACCTGTCAATGAGTTACATACGTGTTTTTCTGCCAAAGTAATCTTTATAAAAAGTGTTGAGTTCAAACAGGGAATCATTTGGTTGAGTTGTGGTGGTTTGGAAATTATGAAATACAGAGTAGTGGAACTTTAATAATCATGCACGATGACAAAAGTTCACCACTAGCTACGCATCTCCTGAAATGCATGAAGAACATAGAAAGTTGTGGCAAAGTTGTGGCAGTTTGGATCGAATATTGAAGAACGTCATAAATTTAGGGCTTTTTAGGGTCTATTTTAGCACTATCGTGGCGGTCAGAGAAAGACTTAAGAATGAAATTGGACACCTGGGAAGACAGGGAAGCATATTTCCAGCAACTGAATTCATTATTCTGACAGGTATGAAGCAAACTACTATCATATTCAAAGTATTTGGGTTCACATTGACAGAAGTATAGCTATGGAGAATAACTAAGGATGCTTGTATATAAACTAAATTTTTGCTCAATGTAGAATTTTCTCTATCAATAGAGTTGTCAGACTTATCTGTTTGATACATAAAATTCAGCTCAAGGGTTTTAATTTTCTCAACATATGATTGAATGTTTAAAATTGCCAAGATTTGAATAGAATTAAGTTCTTTACTAAAGGAAGCAATTTTTAAGTTCAATTATCCAAAATGAAGAGGAGTGGGAAAACAAACAGAGATGAACCCTTAGATATGTCTTGGGTTCAAGCATTCCCTAACTGTGGAAGGTTATTTTCAGAAGCAGGATGGTTAAACTATTTTGGGAAGATTGATGGACATCACACAGAGGTTTCATATAATTCTGCTCAAGGATTAGATGAAGATATTGTTACCTTTGACACCCTAAAGATTGAGCTGACCAGAGAACTAATAGCAGAGGCTACAGGGATTCCTGATGAAGGTGAATATTGGTTCAAGAAGGTACCTTTTACCTTTGATTCACATAGTTACTTGCTTCCAAATGTGGTTGTAGACTGGGGTAAAGGAGTACATATCCAGAAGTTCAAACCAGAGTGGAGAGAACCAATAAAGATTATGCAAAGTTATGTAACTTGTGAAGGAAGATATGCATTTGTATTTAAGTATCATTTCAGTTTTTTGCAACATCTTAATCATGAAGCAAAGATGAACCTTTCTTTATTTTTCCTTAAAAGTCCGCAAAAGATGTCCAGCAGGGTAAAGGAGCATCAAGACCATACTAAATAGTATATATTTCATCATGGTCTAATAAAGCTAATCATAAGTACTGTGCTTCAAAAGAAGGAAAAAACATGGGATTATTTTCTATTTTGGTTTGGGTTTCAATCAGAGAAAGAAGACCAAGCTCAGAAAAGGTAGCTGAATAAAGGACATAATCTAGTCAAGAAGTTGAAGGAAAAGGTCATAGTCGAGATAGAAGAAGATAATGTACCAAGAAAGTATATGACCCAAAGAGATGAAAATGTTGAATATGAACAACAGACTAATATTGAGGAAGATGAAATATCAAAGGAAAAGATGAAGAATTTGGAGCATGTAGAAGAGAGCCTTCATGAAGAAGTAAACTAGGAAATAAGTGAAAGTTTGATAGAATAGGAACAAGTACCTATGGGAGTACAGTTAGAAGATAAGGAAAATCCATTGTTTGATGAAGCTAGGGTTGACATTGAACAGGATTTACAGAAATAGTCTGAAGAAGGCATAATTTCACAAGGGATAAAAATAAAGGAAATTCAGCTAGCCTCTTCCAAACATCAAGGAAAAACTCTGAGCACGTTAGGGGAGATTGGGGTAGGTTGGAGGCCTAAGACCAGACCCAAGATTAAACTCAGATTGAATATGAAAAAATTGCTAAACACTAGACTAGCTCAGAAGAAAATTACAGTGATAGAAGACTCTTCATCCCAAGAAGAGTTAGAAGATAATGAAGATTTAAATGTAAAGGAGATGAAGGGTAAGAAACAAATTATTTTAGAAGATAAATTAACTTTCACTGAAACCAAAATTTCAGAAATATTTAAGGAAGTTCGAAAGAAAGTAATCTTAGACCATCATCAATATGTTTCAAAGAAGCAGCATTCAGTCATAACAAGTTTTTGTCCAGAGAAAGAAAAGGTTGCAAAACCATCAGCCCAATGCAGTTTTGAAGTCAATGAATCTTCAGGGGTTCCTGTAGCTATGGCAGAGCAGATAGAGGAGGATGAAGAGATTTTTAAGAAATTGAAGATCCCTTGGATGCCATAATAAATGCATCTAGTTTAAGAAGGGAAGTACATTGATTCAGAGAATGAGAATTTGCAGAGAAGTATTAAACTGTACAAATATCAAATAGAATACCTGCATGAAACAAATGAGGGGTTAGTAACTGCTAACAGAAGATTGAGAGAGGATTTAGAGGAATTAAATAGCCATTATCAAGAGTTAATTACAATTTCTAAGGAAGATTTGAAAAGGAAAAGACAGACACAAAGTCTGTATGCAGAATTGAAGCAAACCATTCAAGACCTAACAGAGAAAAATCAGGAGCTTTCAAGAAGAGTCGAAGACCTGGAAGCTGATCATCAAAAAACAAGAAAGAAGACTCAAGATTTAGAAGGGATAGCTCTTTTGGAAGAGGCTAATAAAAGATTTGTAAAATTCTTTAAAGACGGTAGTTATTACTTAGTCTTTGAAAAAATTAGTTTAATTTGTATGACTATATTTTTAATGAAGTAATTCGGTAGTATGATCTAAAAAGTAGTTTTTTCAGTTATGTAATTGTTTTTGGGAAACCAAGATAAAAGTAAGATTGGAAAAAGTATGGAGGTTTGATTTTTTGTACAAGGGGAGGCTATCGAGCTACTGTTTACAGAGCTAATTTCATAAACTCTTATGTATTTTTGATAACTGATTATGACATATATGCAAACTATAAGCCCATTTTACTCTATTTGCTGGTTTTATTTCTGGTTTGTGTAATCACTCATTTGATATATTCATTTCTTGTTTGAGGTTATTCTTCATGAAATGCTTGTTAACTTTGGATGAAATTCAATGTTGTGCTTATTGTTTATGGTTTATGTTTAATATATTATGTATCTCAGTCCTTCATTTTTAGATGATTCGTTGTTTGTCTTAGCCTAATGAGATTTTACCCTTTTGTTATCAAATTATACAACTAAAACCCTAAAAACCTAATTTTCTTAGTTTGATTTATTGAGATTTTGTTGGCCTGTTCTTTAGTAGTCTGAGAACAATTTCTAGCACTAGCACCATATATGTACAAGTGAAAATAGAAATTGTTGGTAAATTTGGGTGAAATAAGACATAGAACCATTGGGCGATGGAGTCAAGATGTGTAACAGAAATAAATATAACTTATGCAGGAAATTTCAATACAAAGGCAAGATAGCCATTCACTCACAGTCAAATTATAATTGTTTGGTGGGGAAGAGGAACATGAAAATACCATCAACACAGAGCATTGGAAAATGAATTGTGTATTAACTTTAGAAGAAAGATTTGGTGAATATCCGAAACAATAGACGGCGCATAGCATATATGAATTCCAAACTGTTATACAGTTATTTCCGACGTGAAAGAAAACATAATGGAAGAGATAAACTGGAAAAAAATTCACATAAAAAAGGAAGCAACATACTGTAATACAAACAACACATGAATCCTTGTGTAAAATGCCAACCTCGGCTCTGCAACTTTATTAAAATACTCTTGAAAGCATACACTGCAAACTTACATCGGTTCCAAACCTTTCTCCTTCTCCAGGAGGTATATTTATATCATTTTGGCCTTCCTAGATCGACATCCAGGAATCAAAATTTGTTACAAATGGAAGAACATATTCCAACAAACTTCGTACATGGCCCACACACCACGATTCACAAAAGACAAAAATAAAATGTGGACTACTAGAAAAACACGCTAAAAATTCCCTCCTGTATATCCCAGATGGTGATAGTTGTGTGAAAACTGAAAGAGGCTTTTGTAACTGGCCATGTGCCCAACAAAACCCATGGCTTAGTTTCCTCTGATTCAGCTCCATCTCTTCAATATCTATTTTGAAATTTATGACTCATATAGTAAACCTGTAAATTTCTGGAAAAATACCTTGTAAATATATTTTAAATTCTCCCAACCTGCGATACCTATGTAAAAACGGAAGGATTTTTTTTAAGGTAGACCTATTATGAAGACAAAACTCTCTTATTTTCCTGAAATGCAACTCCATTTGGCTGAAACAATTCTTTGAATGTGATGTGTGAAACAATCCTTTTGAAAACCTAAAACATAGCCTGTAAAAATCACTTTGTTTCTCCGAAACCATATGACCTGTGTAAAAAAATTGAGGTTATTGAATATGATCCCTCTCTTAAGATAAACTTCATTCATTTTTGTAAAATCCTTTCTGGTTTTCCGGAAACAATTGATTGAAATAACTAACTAAAACAGTCGTTTAAAAATCTGAAAGTTTTCTCTCTGAAGATGACTTTGATTATCTCAATCCACAGCACCTGGGTAAAAACTAAGATAGGTTATTGTATATTGGTGTGTTATGAAGAAAATCCTCTCTCAGTTTCTAAAAAATCATCTTGGTTCGACAAGAACAATTGATTTAAAATAATGACCAAAACAGTCATTTTCCTAAAAAACAACCATGCTCTACGGTTTTAATTCTGAATTGAGCTCATTTGATCCACAATTAGTACAATGTTCATGAGCATTTTTTTTCCAACCTGCCTTCACAGTCACCCAGTGAAATTAATTCAAGCGGTTGATTAGTTTGACTTGATAATGGATGTTTACCACATGTGTGAACTTGCATGCGACATAAAAATTTCGCTAATCTTAAAACCTAATTTCTCCTTGTTAGTTGACAATGTGAAATTTGTTTTATCCATGGATTTTCCTCACCTGCCAATATGACTGTCAAAACCTATCTACCAATTAACATCATTTCGCTTATTGAAAAATTTAATTGCTCCGTGCAACTTCACATTGCGAAATTGACCTGAGTGGTCAAATGATTTAGGTCTTGATTTGTGTCGTTGATTCATTTTCCTTGAGCAATAATTTTAAGAGATTCCCATCATCTCTTACAATGTGGAAACCAGAAAAACTGACGGACCTCTGCAATTATTTTCCAATGAAATTATTTCTGGATGATACATGGATAAAAAAAAAAGAATATAAGCCATCGATCCACCTTTGTTTTAGAATACCATAATCAACAATAAACTCTTTAAATTTCTTTATTGATTCTTCTGCAATAATTCATCAATCCCATGCTTCCATTCAACAACCATAAAATCTTTACCAATAAATAGTCACGCTAGGATTTAGCAAGAAAATGATAAAATTCAAGTCTGTGATATCTTATTTCTTCAAAATACCAAGCTGCAGTTCTTGCATATTTTCCATTCCATCTTTACAGAGTTTGTAAAATTACGATGTGTAAAAATTTAACCAAAGGAGTTGAGAGTGCCATTCTTGTTTGCATATGAAATCATACATACGACCATTCTTGGATAACTTCGTGGCTTGTGAGTTTTATACCTCGTGCATATAAACAGCTCATGTGATAATATCCCACATGCACGGTTTAAGATATGTTTCCAATGTTTATATGCATTTCTAGTTTCACATAATAGCAAGGAACAACTTGTGTATTACTTCTTGGGAGCTATGCGCTTGGAATTTGGTGGAAATATTTGCTTGGTGTGTGGATCCCATGCAACTTGGTAACGAGTGGCCTTGTGCCAACAACAATTTATCATTTTAATAAAAACTTAATTTATCATTTTAATAAAAACTTAATTTATCATTTTAATTTATCAAAGCCTCTAACCTTTTTCTTGCGCCACCTCGGAATTTTTATAAATTGTTTTAATGAGGAATGTTTGAAAACCATATGATCCTCAAGAGAAACTCAGAATTTTCAGGAAATGAGGCTTAGTGCGGGAAAACTAAAATGGTGCTAAAAGTTGGCTCCACGAGGGATGCTATCCTCCCAGCGAGGTAGCAAAGAACCCTCGTAGACCAAATGAAAAATCCTTTGGGTTGCTCCCAATTTTCTCTAAAATCCTCAAACTATTCTGAATTGAAACACCAACTGAAACCATTTTGCAAACAAATCTCACTCTTTCAACCTATCACCTGTCACCTGTCCACATTCTAAAAATTGAAGACAACTGTAACTGCACATCTGAACTTTAAAACTGAAACTGAAATTAAAACTAAAACTGAAAACAAACTGAAAGCTGCTGAATGGAATGCTCGCCATGTCGATCTTATTCATCTTTACTTACCTACCCTACTTACTAAGCATCAACATTCAATCAAGTAACTTCTGACTTCCAATGAAGCCACTCAAGCAAATGATCCCGTAAACCAACTTTTTCTTCATGCTTGATAAAAAACAGAAATGAAGGACCTAATGGCACAAAGTTATAATAAACAAATTGATCTTTATAGTAGAGATATAACCAGCCTTCACCACTGCCAATATTTTCCATGTACTCTGCCATTGGAACATAAAAAACATGATAGCCTCCAAAAAATTATGTCATTTGCTTACCATGAGAAGGTTGTCCCAACTGTAAATTCCCTTGCACGCTGTCAAACTGATCTTCAAAAGAACCATGCAAGGAAAACACGTGACAATTTCTAGGCGAGACATCCTCAACTTCATCTAAAATTTCTGATTTTAAAACTTCATATTCTTTATATGCTTCAGCAGAAACATCATTCATTTCTTCAATAGCATCGAGCAAATAGATTTCTTCTTGAAAAAAAGTTTTTGAATTTGAAAAACAAAAAGAAACATCCATTTGAGAACCCCCATTATCTTCTTCGTTATTCAATTATTCATTGCATACTGTTATTTTTTCTAAAGGGTGGGATTGATTGAATAACTTTCCTTCTCGCTCATCATCCATTCCAAGGAAATTTATACATTCATCTACAATATCGAATTTCTATTTTTGATTGGAAACTTCAAGTATCTTTTTTAACCACTAAAATGAATGAAAACATAATGGCAAATAGTCACTTTCAAAATGTTCTATTTCCACTTTGTTTTCATACTTTTGATCTTGGATTTCCATGAAATTTTCTTCACTAATAAAAATTGTGGCAGGTTGATTGCATTCTTCAAAAAACAAATCAGTACACCCATGTCCTTTCAAATCACTAGGCTAACCATCTTCTTCAAGCAAAGAGAACTTTATATATTCATGTAACTCTTAAGGTGAAATTTGAATTTGATCAACATGCAGAGGTCTTCCTTCAACCACTATTTCAAAATCTGATTTCTCTTTACTTGCATTTTCAAAAAATGAACATGTGGAGGGACTACAAGACTGAGATTTTTCAAAATCATCATCTTTTGTGTAATCAATCACACAAGCATTGTAACTTTCAAGAGATTGCTGTTGCGAAAAGGAAATTTCTGATTGGGAAGGGGAGGCCTCTTCTTGTAACAAAAGTTCAAAAGTTGAATAATATGAGGAAGGATTTGATTGATAGTCCCGAACTCTCTCTTGGTCACACAAAGAATGACAAGAATGCTGCAAATAATCATCAATTTTAGGAAGAGATATATATCTGGTTGAATATGAGCTTTAGTCTATGTCAACTCAATCAAGCAAGACAGTACTAACTGCTGGGAAATTTCTTGAATATCATGGAAATTGGCTTGTCTTTCTTTTTTAGCTGAATATTCATGTAAGATCTCTAAAACCTCTTCATCAACATACTGGTCATCACCAGACTCATCTTTCACATTTTCAATGAACTCTCTATCATGTGTGCATCAATCTCAAAGTCACAACAAAGAAGGATAATGCCTTTTGAAATGTTCATGAAATATTATATGAAAGTATTTAAGGGAGGATAAACTCCCTGCTGGCAATCCCTCATACCAAGACCTTGCATATCCTTCTAAACTAAACACGAACAGTTTCATTAAATAATATTCATGCCATCCCACTCCTAGCTTATGTATATGCTTATGGAATCTAAATAAATGAATGGCAGCATCATCACCCTTTTCATCATTGAATCTTGGAAGATATGTTTGCCAATCTACCAAAGGTATTTTATTGGGATAACCAGGAATGGCAGCAAGATTCATAGGAGCATACCTTGCAGCCCAAGAAGTCATATTGATGGTGGATAAACTGAATCAGCTCCTCAAACTTTGCAACCCCGTTTGATAGTGGAGCTGCCATAGAACATTATGAAGAATGGATCCTTCGCAGATGGAGTAGCCAGGTGAAAAGAGACACGACCTTATTTTTTCCTGACCATTGTTCACGATCAATAGTAATATATAAACCTTTCATTCAAATCTAGGGAAGATTTGAGATCTCTCCCCGTCTCTGTCTTTCTGACCACCGGTATCCCTAGTGGAGTCACCTTCTAGAATCTTTCAGTGGAGTTGACAGGGGAAATTATACAACCTCTTTCACATGTAAGAATCTCTGTTTTCCCACATAAACCCTTTATCATTTGTGTTTTTATCATTCTTCCTAGGGATAATATTCAATCTCGTCTCAGGTAACAACACCAATTTGTTAGCACTGGAATTGAGTCAAAGGTCCTGGAAGGCCCGCTCCCATGTAACAGCAGAACTAATTTCAAAGATAGAACTACCCTTCTACTCTTCTGAGACAGATCTCTCACCAAATATTAACAATGCCAGATATGTACAAGTGAAAATATAAATTGTTTGTAAAGTTGGTTGAAACAAGACATAGAACCATTGGGCGATGGAGTCAAGATGTGTAACAGAAATAAACAGAACTTATGCAGGCGATTTCAACACAGAGGCAAGATATCCATTCAATCACAGTCAAATTATAATTGTTTGGTGGGGAAGAGGAACATGAACATACCATCAACACAGAACATTGGAAAATGAATTCTATATTAACTTTAGAAGAAGGTTTCGGTGAATATCTGAAACAACAGACGGAGCATAGCATGCATGAATTCCAAACTATTATACACTTATTTCAGACATGAAAGAAAAAATAATGGGAGAGATAAACTGGAAAAACATTCACATGAGAAAGGAAGCAACATATTGTAATACAAACAACACATGATTCCCTATGTAAAACACCGACCTCGGCTCTGTAACTTTATTAAAATACTCTTGAAATCATACACTACAAAATTACATTGGTTCTAACCCTTTCTCCTTCTTCGGGAGGTATATTTATAGCATTTTGGACTTCCTGGAATGACATCCGGGAATCAAAATTTGTTACAAACTGAAGAACATCTTCCAACAAACTTCGGACATGGCCTACACACCACGATTCACATTAGACAAAAATAAAATGCGGACTACTAGAAAAACAAGCTAAAAATCCCCTCCTGCATATCCCCGATGGTTACAACTGTGTGAAAACTGAAAGAGGTTTTTGTAATTTCCATTCAGCTCCAACTCCTCAATATTGGATTTTGAAATTGATGACTCAAATAGTAAACCTATAAATTTCTGGAAAAATACCCTGAAATATATATTTTAAATTCTCCCAACTTGTGATACCTGTGTAAAACATGAAGGAGTTTTTTTAATTTAGACCGGTTATGAAGAGAAACCTCTCTCAATTTCCTAAAATTCAACTCCATTTGGCTGGAACAATTCTTTGAATGTGATTTCTGAAACAGTCCTTTGGAAAACCTAAAACATAGCCTATAAAAATCACTTTGTTTCTCCTAACCCATATGACCTGTGTAAAAAAAAGAAGGATTTTATTGAACATAATGCTGTTCTTAAGAGAAACCTCATTCAATTTTGGAAAATTCTTTTTGGTTTTCCAGAAACAATTGATTGAAATAAGTGACTAAAACAGTCATTTAAAAATCTAGAAATTTCCTCTCTTAAGATGACTTCGATTATTTAAATCCAAAGCACCTGGGTAAACACTGAGAGAGGTTATTGTATATAGGTGTTTTATGAAGAAACACCTCTCTCGGTTTCTGAAAAATCATCTTGGTTCGGCGGGAACAATTGATTTAAAATAATGACCAAAACAGTCATTTTCCTAAAAAACAACCATGCTCTACGGCTTTAATTATGAATTGAGCTCATTTGATCCACAATTAGTACAATGTTCATGAGCATTGTTTTTCCAACCTGCCTTCACATTCACCCAGTGAAATTAATTTAAGAGGTTGATCAGTTTGACTGGATAATGGACGTTTACCACATGTGTGAACTTGCATGCGGCATAAAAATTTCGCTAATCTCAAAACCTAATTTCTCCTTGCTAGTTGACAATGCGAAATTTGTTTTATCCGTGGATTTTCCTCACTTGCCAATCTGACTGTCAAAACCTATCTACCATTTAACATCATTTTTCTGATTGAAAATTTTAATTGCTCCATGCAACTTCACATTGTGAAATTGACCTGAGCAGTCGGATGATTTAGATTTTGATTTGTGCTGTTGATTCATTTTTCTTCAGCAATATTTTTAAGATATTGCCATCATCTCTTACAGCGTGGAAACTAGGAAAACTAACGCACCTGTGCAATTATTTTCCAATGAAATTATTGCTGGATGATACATGGATAAAAAAAAAGAATATAAGCCATCGATCGACCTTTGTTTTAGAATACCATAATCAACAATAAACTCTGTAAATTTCTTTATTGATTCTTCTACAATAATTCATCATTCACATGCTTCCATTCAACAACCATAAAATCTCCACCAATAAATTGCCACGCTGGGATTGAGCAAGCACATGATAAAATTCAATTCCGTGATATCTTATTTCTTCAAAATACCAAGATGCAATTCCAGCATATTTTCCATTCCATCTTTACAGAGTTTGTAAAATTATGATGTGTAAAAATATAACCAAAGGACTTGAGAGTGCCATTCTTGTTTGCATATGAAATCATACATATGACCATTCTTGGATAACTTCATGGCTTGTGAGTTCTATACCTCGTGCATATAAAAAAATCATGTGATAATATCATAGGGGGCTTCACTTGTTGACCAATATCCTATCATGTTAGTTCATATTGTGGGTTTTAAAATTATTAAAAGTTGAACCAATATATTGCAGGTATTGGGGGGGATGAGGGGTTTAAGGTGGGGGTGGGTAGGGTGGTTTATAAGGATTGAGGTATAAAAAGGGGTGGGGAGGAGGTTTTAAGTATTGGGAGGGGGTTTCAACAAAAAGAGTTTGGGTCAATATCTCTTGAAATTAAGGGTATTCTTTAATATCCCACGATCGCACGTGCTATGTGAGATGTTCACTAAGTAAAGTCCCCATGGATAATATCCCACATGCACGGTGTAAGATATGTTTCCAATGTTTATATGCATTGCTAGTTTCACATAATATCAAGGAACAACTTGTGTATTACTTCTTGGGAGCTAGGCGCTTGGACTTTGGTGGAAATATTTGCTTGGTGTGTTGACCCCACGCAACTTGGTAATGAGTGGCATTGTGCCAACAACATTTTTTATAAAAAAAATAAACTTGGATAAAATATAAAACTTGACTTGTAAAGCCAAAATGTATATATAAAAACCAATGTTTATAAATTTTATTAAAAATAAATAAAATCCTTTTTTTTAAATTCATAGGAATTACTTTCTTTTTGCTCAAAGCTTCTAACATTTTTCTTGTGCCACCTTAGAATTTTTATAAATTGTTTTAATGAGGAATGTTTGAAAATGATTTGGTCCTCAAGAGAAACTCAGAATTTTCAGGCAATGAGGCTTACTACGGCAAAACTAAAATGGTGCTAACACATACCATACTAAGATACCATACCATATAATACCCTACAATACCCTATTACATGTACATGTGTTTCTAGATCCATCTCATAACTTGTAAAGAGGTCACAAAACCCTAGTTTCATCTCATAAGTTCTCAACCCTATTTCTAGCATGCGATTTGTAGTTCATGAAACCCTAGTTGGTTTTCAATTTGTACATGTACATGTGTTTCTAGCTCCATCTCATAACTTGTAAAAAGGTCATGAAACCCTAGTTCTATCTCATAACTTCGCAACCCTAGTTCTTGCATGCAATTTGTAGTTCATGAAACCCTAGTTGGTTTTCAATTTGTACATGTACATGTGTTTCTGGTTCCATCTAATAACTTGTAAAGAGGTCCGATAACCCTAGTTCCATCTCATAACTTCTCAACCCTTGTTATAGCATGAAAATTGCAGTTCATGAAACCCTAAGTGTTTTTCTATTTGTACATGTACATGTGTTTCTAGTTCCATCTCATAACTTGTAAAGATGTCACAAAACCCTAGTTCCATCTTGTTGGAGGAGCAAGTCGGTATGTTGACTTGAACGATAGCCGACTTAGTAGATCAACCGACTAAGTTGATCAGCCAACTAAACTAGAGATTAGGTTGGCCACCTAAGGTCATGTCGGTTCACTGAACCGACAGGTAGTTATTTTGTAACTGTGTTGTAATCATATATATTAGGCTGTTGAGCCAGATGAGAACTCGATTCAATTATCTGTATTGTATGGACCCACTCTTGTTAATATAATCTATTATTTTCCTCTACTTGTTCTTATCTCTTTTCTATGTATGTATGTATGTCTGGTATGTATTATTGGTAACCTTATGTGATCTGTGAGATTACAACATTGGTTCCGTTGCTGGTAGTACATGTCTGAGATGTATGCAAACAGATGATATTAGAACAGGAGATTAAGGACTGGTGGGAACGTAAAGTTGCAAATTATTTGCAGAATTACGCACAAAGAAATAGATTAACGACCACACAAGCAAAACCAATATTCTTTACAGAAACACATGAGAAGTTTGTAGAATCAGTGCCCCAACTTCTGAAGAAACTCCTAGATGAAAAAGCCGGAAGGGACTAAATATCAATAGTTGCTAGAAAAACTGATCCAAGGGGGAAGAACAAACTTGTCGGAGTGGTTCAAAAAAATCGCTGACGACTTCTGCGAGGAGCAAGTAGTAGAAGATAGAACTTCAGTGGAAACCATCAAGGAGAAATTTTACATAGACCTCACCGAACAATTTCTGTGTTCCTTACCGACCTTGTTGTTTAAGTTCCTGATCGAGAAGGGAGTGGGTCATATTGTCGAACCTCATCCATCACTTCATGGACCGCTATTAAACCCTAACTTGGCAGAAAAGAAAAAGAGGTGGGAAAAATTCATTGCAGAAAGGGAGTGGGAATACTTCCTAAGCAAGTAGACCGAACTATCCGGGCTTTCTAAAGAATCGGGTAGGCTATGGGGGGGTAGCTGGTCATATGTCAAGATAAAGTGGAGTGGATTCTAGTCAACTAGAAGAAGATACCAATCACCAGTAATTAGAATTCGACCAAAAGGGAAATCAAGAAGATAGTATCACACAAAGGTATGTTGGACGTTCAGAAAATAGAGAGGGAAGAGAGACAACAAAAAAGGGAAGAAAGAAGAGAAAAATCCTTAGCGCTGCACCGAGGAATGTGTACTAAGGCGACTGACCAGGAAAGAAACCCACCAGAGTCGGGTCATGACTGACAAGAAGAAGGTGTGGAAGAAGAGGCATCCCCTATAGGAGAAGAATTACGGATAGAGCAGTCAGAAGCTCTCGAATTAAGAGCTCCCCAAGAAGGAACAACTCTATCTATGTTGAATCCGCGTACCCAGATACAAACTATTATGGAAGAGGACCTCCGACTAGGAGCTGGTGACTTTGGTATATGGAGTCGACTAGACGACGAGACATACACTCGAAGACACCTCATTATCCATCGACCAGAAGAAGGAAATTGGTTTACCTTTCAAGCGGTACCCTCCAACCAAAGTATCCACTTACTTTTACCGACACATGAAGGACCACCCTCCCTGCCAAATACAACTTTGGAGGACACAGAACATTCAGAACTATGGACAGGTAACTACAGTTGGACATCGACAGAAGAAGTCGAAATCAACCGACTATGGATCGAAGACGAAACAACAAAAACAATCAATGAAGATGAAAGTTCTGTCAATGATAGTTCTACAGAGAGGAATAAGAAAATAACCCCACCACCCCGACCCCCACCTCCACCACCGGCACCTCCTGAAAGCAGCAAAAGTGATTTCGACATGGGCCACGGGTCAGCACACATTCCTCTATATGAGGGGGACAAGGACCCCAAATGACACTGGTTAGTATGTGAATCGACTTGGGAATCTAACCAAGTTACGGACGAAGACAGGCAGATGGAACAGTTCACTGGTGCCTTGAGAAAATGGGCATTAACTTGGTATATGACATTTTTTGAAAGACAACCTTGAGAAACCAAAGCTGAGATCAAAGTGCAATTTCTATCATTTTTCAAAACTCCAAATGCAAAACATCTGGTAGCAAAGAAATTAAAAACAACATCGCAGAAGCCAGGAGAAACTGTCTGCGATTATGATAAGCGATGGAAATACCTTCTTAGCCAACTAGACTATGTTATAGATGAACAATTATTAATCCAGTGGTTTCTTGGAGGTTTTTCTCAGAAAATCCACCGACACATAAGTCTGGAAATATTCAAGTCTTACGAGGATGCACTTACAAAATCTCTCCAAGTGGAAATGGATGAGGACACACCAGCATACTCCACTAATCACAGACTAGAAGAACAGCTTGAGATCGTGCAAAAGTCATTAAAAGAATTAAACCTCAAAAGTCAGGATATCTGGTGCACGAAGTGCTCGACGGCTGAACATTCAAAAGACAACTGTTGATAGGAAATTAGCTGATAGGACGTTCGATTCATATAGACTAAATGTTTTTGCAACATTTTCTAGGAGCATGGAGACCACTCGAATATTTCCCATTCAACATGAAGAATGGCAAGGCATCTTGGTGTGCAATCTGCGAAACTAAAAATCATAACACAGCCAACTTCCATTTGAACCTGAAGAACCGAAAAAATTATCATGCAGTCTACTATACCACTATAGTTGCACAAAATAATGAGCAAAACAACTTACCAAATGATCAGAACAATCAAAGATATGAAGGTCAAAGATACGAGCACTGGTATGACAATCTACGTGGAGGCTATGGAGGTCGAGGTCGATTCTCTGGAAATCGAGACAATCGACCACATCGACCCATCCAATGCTTTACATGTTATAAGGAGGGACATCGGTATGCAGACTGTCCATATAAAGATAGAACTGACCTCAAATTTTGTACTAATTGTGGAGTAGGGGATCACTCACTAGAGGATTTCCCTATCATGTTGGAAAAAATAAATACAAAGAAAAATGTTAATGTCTTGTCGTGTGTGCAAAAAAATGATGTAATAAACACAAAAAATTTGCATATTGTAACCCGATAAGGGACAAAAACAGGAAGTGATAATCCAAGAATCAGCAAAATAAAAAAGAAAAATGTCTACCCTGATCCACTTAAAGAAAAAAAAACATACAAAGAAGCATCAAATGTATTCAAAGAATTTGCACGAGAGAAATAAGCTAATGACAATCGACATAACAAAATAAAAGAATTAATACAGCTCATACAAAACTACAACTCAGTATCTTAGTTCATCGATTTGCTATATGAAATAAACCACAACAACATCGAAAAACAAACAAAGAATATATGTAGTTTAAATAAAAAAAGATAAAGGTTATGCCGACCCACTTGTCGACCTAGAAATTGAAGGATACCATGTCCGACAAGTAGTGCTCAACTTTGGATCACAAGTAAACATCATGACTCGTGACACTTGGGAACAAATTGGTAGACCTAGACTATATGAGTCAGGTATATACCTGAAACTAGTCGACCAAGGCCTAATTGAACCTATTGGAGTCTGGAAAAACGTTGATACAACTATAAAAGGAATCTCGACCAAAGTCGACTTCGAAATCATTGACCCTAAGGAAGGATCCAGTTCCTTCCCAGCATTAGTAGGTCGACCTTGGGGTAGAAATATGAAAGCATCGATATCCCTGGACAAAGAGAGAATTAAATTAAAAGGAAATGGACAAAAGGTTATTGTACCTATTCATCCATCCCAAGGAGAACCATGGATAGAACCTATCGATGAAGAAGTCGACATCCGACAACTTTATCAAATACAAAACAATGTAGATTATACAGAACCTAATATCTACGGAGAACTTCATTTAGGCAACCAAGACTCAATCGGTTATAATTCAGACGCAAAATTATATGATTTGGAGATCGAGAACTACGAAACACAAGCAAGAGGGTGTTGGACTATTCAAAAAGTACAGAAAAATCCCACCCAGTGGTGCTTCATAGTGTCCATTGTCCCAAAAATCTTTGAGAAGAAAATTAGGGAATACCCTACTTTAAAACCTACCAATGTAAATACTACACAAATACCAAGATACAAGGAAAGAGAATCATTAGTCATGCATGTAGAACAAGTTTCCAAAAATATTGGTGAACATGGCTGACTTCAAAGCCTAGTAGAAACTTTTATAGGACAAGCTGCTAGATGGTGGGATACCCACCAGACAAGACTGCAGATCTAGACAGTAGCTTCAACTTTCTTTGTAGAAATATTTGGAGGAAAGAAGTTAACCAAACAGGCTCAGATACCTATATTCATCCAAGGACATAATCCAAAAGATCATATTAATACATGTGAAAAAGAATGGATAAAACTTGGATACAAGGATGAACGAGCATGGCCACACCTATTCCCATCAACCCTCATCGACTTACCAAACAAATGGTATAAAATGGAAGAATCTAGAGGTGAAACATTCTTATGGTATGGACTCAGAGAAAATTTCATTAAAGATTTCAACTTTATCCCACAAAATGAAAAGTTGGTCGAAACAGCAAAATAGATTAAATCATTTATACAACCGACAGAACATAAACCCTTAAAAGATAACCGCCATACAAGGAACTGTAACAATATACAAACCAGGACAATACCACAGTCGATAAGTCTACACTTAGAAAACAAAAATACAGAAGGGAAAAGATTTAGATGGAAATCAAACCATGTTGAAACGACCAAACCTATTCGTACAGTCCTTAAAGTTGAAACAACCAACAAAGAGGGGACCGACCAAATGTCTGCAACCGACTTCCCTGCCACATTCTCCCAGATTAAAGAAGGAATCTGACTAATCAATGAAGAGAAAGAACCAGAATGGCTAGATGCTAAAGTCAAAACTAGAGAATTCGACATCTCAAATGATGACCGACCAAAAATGGCAAAGATTGGTGACTACTGGAGTGAAGAGCAGACCACAGAGATAGTGAACTTATTAAAAGAGTTCTAAGATGTATTTTCTAGAGATTATAAAGACCTCAAAGTCTTAGTCCACGAAATGGGAGAAATGAACATTGACACTAAACCTGATGTTTGACCTGTGAATAAAAGGCCATATAAGCTAGCTCACAAATACAAAGAGATAGTCAAAAAGTAAATTGATAACATGCTTGCAGTAGGCATCATCTATCCTATTGACCAATTAGAATGGGCAAGTCCAATGGTTGTACAACCTAAGAAACATGATCCGACCAAACTAATAATTTGTGTCGACTTCAGAGAACTAAATAAAGTGACACTGACAGACCCATTTCCAACTCCTTATGCAGATGAAATCTTAAATGAGGTTGTAGGACATGAATGCTACTCATTTACAGATGGATTCTCATGTTATAACCAAGTGCCAATAGCTAAAGTGGATAAAAAAAAACAACATTTGTATGTGAATTTGGATCATTTGCCTATAAGGTTATGCCTTTTGGATTAAAAAATGCACCTGCAATATTTTCTAGAATTGTTGTCAAAACATTTCAAGAATATATTTACAAAACCATGGCAGTATATTTTGATGATTAGACCATATACTCCATGTTAAAAGATCATTGCAAATGGCTAAGACCCATGTTGGAAAGATGTCGACAAATTCAACTATCCCTGAACATCAGGAAATGCATATTTGTCACCCCTATAGGGATATTGCTAGGGCACATTATCTGTAAAGAAGGTATTAAGGTCAACTTTGCAAAAATCAAAATTATCCTCGACCTAAAACCACCAGTAAACCCAAAACAAGTTAGGGTGTTACTTGGCCACACAGGATATTACAAAAAATTCATAAGATATTATTCAGATATGACCTATCCACTTGAAGAACTATTAAGGGGTGATAAAGAGTTCAATTGGACAGAGGAGTGCCATATATCATTTGAAAAATTAAAAAGAAAACTAGTCGAAGCATCGATCCTAAGGTTTTCAAACTGGTCGATCAAATTCCATGTTCATATTGATGCATTAGGGATAGCAATAGGAGCAATCTTAACTCAACCAGGAGATGATGGAATGGATTATCCTATAGTTTATAGTAGCAAAAAATTAAACAAGGCTGAAAGAAATTATTTGACAACAGAAAGAGAAGCACTAGGAATGTTCTTTGCATTACAAAAATATCGACATTATCTTCTAGCTAACCCATTTATATTCTATATAGACCATCAGGGACTTAAATATCTTGTCAATAAACCACTACATCATGAACGGATTTGTCGATGGCTACTATTATTCCAAGAATTCGAATTTGAAGTTGTTGTCAGACCGGGAAAGTTAAATGTCAGTCCCGACCATTTATCCCAAATCAACATAGGAGAAGAGCTTACAGAAATCGAATATGACTTACCAGATGCACATCTATTTCGTTTAGAAGTAGTCCCAACAGGGTTAGAGGAAATAGCCGAGTTCTTATAAGATGGACAAGCACCAGAAGGAATGAGTACAAAGAAGAAGAAAAAATCCTAGCTATGAAAGCTGCACCATACAGTCTTATAAATGGATTTCTTTACAAGATGGGATTAGATGACATCCACAGAAGGTGTGTGTTGGAACATGAAAGAGACATCATTATGCAAAAAGCACATTATGGACCTGCAGGAGGACATTTCCAAGCAGACACAACTGTAAAGAAAATCCAACAGTCAGGGTTATGGTGGTCGACACTTCACAGAGATTGCAAAAATTTTGTAAGTCAATGTGACAGATGTCAATGACTAGGTCAACCCCTCCCTAGCACAGAAATGCCTTTGATATTAGTAAACCCAAGTTTGACATTTGAAATTTGGGCCATATACTTCAGAGGACCATTTCCTATACTAGCAAAAAGGACAAGCATGAGGTATATCATAACTGTAGTCAAAGATGTAACCAAATGGGCAGAGGCAGAACCAGTTGACACATGATCCAGTGAGATAGCTGCCAAATTCATCTATGAAAATATCATTACTAGATTTGGATGTCCGCTAACCTTAATCAGTGATCAGGGAACACACTTTATCAATAAAACTATCAAAATGCTAACCGACCAATTCCAAATCGACCATCGTTGGAGTACAGCATACCATCCTCAGTCGAATGGAGCAATTGAATCATTTAATAAAACATTAACAAGAGGACTAACCAAAATATGTAATGATGATAAGGACAACTGGGACGAGAAGATACCTGCAGTATTATGGGCATACAGAACAACATATAAATGCTCGACCAACCAAACCCCCTTTTGACTAGTCTATGGACAAGAAGTAGTAGTTCCATTACACTTTCAACAACAGACACCTATCATCGCAGAGATCCTACATGTTGATGTCGAACAAGGAATAAAGGACCGACTACTGCAACTGAGTAAACTAGAAGAACACCAAATACTCATGATGCACCATCAAGAAATCTAGAAATAACAACAAAAAGCATGGCACAACAGAAACATTAAGAACAAAAAATTGTCGGTAGGAGAACTTGCTTTACTATACAATAGTCGAGTAAAAGGAAAACCTAAAAAGTTGCATACAGAATGGATGGAACCCTACGTTGTCGAAGAGATACATACCAATGGATCAGTTCGACTAAGGACGTTACAAGGCATAGTATTTTAGGAACTCATTAATGGAGCCCGACTAAAACACTACCGAAGCTAAAAATAAACATATTGAAAAAAAAGGAGAAATACCATAACGACCATAACAGTTAAAACAAAATCTATAAAAATCTAAAAAATCCAAAAAACAAAATAATGTCATACATGCAGAAAACTATGACAGGAAATCCACAGGAAATCACCCCTTCGACAACTGACAGCATGTCCATCAACATAACACCATTGACCATTTTCATAACTGACATTGACCGACGACCTCGATAGTCCCATCGTGCATTCATGACCTCGAGCACCGAAAGCAATTCCCCATTAACGCACACTCAAGTGTTCCAGGTGGAACATCACGTCCGCCATTAAGACACTCATTGACGAAAACATCCAAATCGTCCCCTATAAATACTGGACCGCTGAAGGATCATTCACCACAATTCATATAGAGAGAGCATCAGAGCATCTAGATGATTGACAGTTGAGAATACCTTAGTGAAATCGACCACCAAACCAACAAGATGGCACCCAAACAGACTAGAGCCTCAGCGAAAGCCAAGGAATTACAGACTGTAGAAACACCTTTAGTCCGAAGGTTAAAAAAAACATCAAGAATGCTAAGGTGCAGGAAGGCTCATGGAAAAAACTATGGACCGAGATGCAAGAATGGGCTTATGTTGAAAAGAATCCTACTCAAGCTACAGAGAAAATAAAATACAGTACCATCTTCAACTATGTCAATGCACCACTCATGGTCAGTTTCGATGGAACAAAAGAGACAGCCGTCAAATTTATCATAAGGCGGTACCACAACAGTCAATTTTACTTCGACCAACCGGTCGACATCTCTGGGGAAGTCATATCTAAGCTAACTGGACTTTAAAACAAAAGAGACCTAGTACCAATCGATATCAAAGAGGGATTGGTCAAAGAACTAACTGGGTCGGCTTTGGGAAAAAACTCAAAGGGGTTGATGATTAGTCAAATCACAGCCTGAACGCCACAGATTATCGCCAAAATACTAGCCATCACACTCACCCTAGCAGGTCGAGGCAGCGACCTCAAATTAGACATGTTAGAGGCTGTCGACACCATTGTGACAAATGGAAAGATATACATATGGGTTGAATATGTCACCGACATGGTCAAGACCATCTGTGAAAGATGCCAAGAGATAGAAGGAATCATTCGCTTCCCATCCCTCATACTATGGATAGTCATGTACCATATTTTCCCCGAAGGAAACCAAATTCTTCAAGAACCGACAAGGTTCCACATGTGGAGATTCAAACCATTCTCTCAAAAAGGAACCTTGAAGGAACTTGAAGACGAAAAAGTGCTATTGGAGAAATGGCTCCAACAGATAAAAGTCTGCATGACAGATGAAGGGTGCCTCAAAACATCCGACGAAGTCTACTGAAAAAGTCCCACATCCAGCTAGAGCTAAACCATACTTCAGTGTGGTACATGCAGGGTGAAAAATCAAATGCAAAAGCCCTTGATTATTATCCGTCGATCGAACAGATCTTTCGGGAACTGTCTCGACAAGCTAGGACAAAAATACAAATTCCAGGAAAGGCCAAGGAAATCGAATTCTCAATCGAGGAGCTGTTAACAGACCAGGAAAAATAAGAGGATTATGACCTAAACCACTACATCAATACCTTTGTGTCAGAGGAAACACTGGTCAAACAAATTGGCCGACTTCAAATAATAATCAAAAATCCAACAACACAAAGGGCAGAACCACAAATAGAAGAAACAGAGGCAGAGCAGTAGGTAATCACTCCGGCTGCAGAAAGTCTCATCCTGACCTAGGAGCCAAGGGGAGAGACAAAACCAAAAAACCCAAAATATGCTATCACAAAAGGCATTATAAGAAAATTGTCAAAAGAGATAACTGCTGCAAGAAAAAAGATAAGAACACAACAATGACAAAAAAAAAATGTAAGCGCAATCTTATCATTATAGAATCATCAGATGACGAGGAGGAATTGGGAGCTATGGCCATCGACATAATAGAAGATGCCGCAGCAAATAAAGTGCCGGTGGAAACCCAGTTCCAAATATTTTTCAAAGCAGGAGCACTACCAGGTCGACCAAAGAAATCCAAAATCACCCTCACGCCGACACCTGAAAACGTCATAGATATTGTGTCGACGCCTCCACCTCCATCTTTGACAAAAGTAACAGAGGAGAGAATACCAAAACCACTGTCAATAAGCCCACTCGACTTATGTAAGAGTGCTATGTTGGAGGCAATAAAATAAAAGGTCGATAGGGACAGAGATCTGTAGGCATTCATTGAGAAACTACTTGAGATATTCACGTCAGTACAAAAGCTATCCACTAAAGCACCCCTGTTTCAAACTGGTAGATCCTGACAACCAGGACAAGTTCTTCAGGAACTAAACATTTTTGCAACTTCAACTTCGGTCTTTGAAAGGAACCCCGACAATGAAGCCAAGGTTGTAGGACGTCGGATCACGATTATCACTCCGACAAGCCCTACACCCCAACCACTAGTTGTTGAAGCGACCAGAGGAGAGGTAGAAGAGAATATCAAGGATATAAATCGAGAACTCAACCAACTCTTCTCCAATTTTGATTCACCTCCTCATACTTCCAACCCAATCACCCCCGACCATTCACCAACTCCATCACCACAACCACCACCACCCCCTGACTCAGAACCCCTAATCCAACCATCAGCACCAACTGCATCCACTTCTGGAATCCCTGCATCTAATCAACCAGAGGTATAAGCCATCCCACCTCCACAAATAGAGAAACCATCAACCATTGTTGCACTGCAGATAGAAAACCTCGACCCAAATTTTACAAGTGCACAGGTGCCGACATAAGCAGAAACAGACAAGCATAAGAAAAAGAAGGAGAAGAAGAAGAAGGAGCATCATGGACAGACATCAATGGTCCATATCAAATTGAAATATGCCACCAACCTGAACGATGCTGAGCTAGGACAACTCCTGAAAACCCTAGCAGTCAAAGCAAAGACAAGGAGCTAGCAGAGACATAAGGAAGTCAACAACAAGGTCAAAGAACAGGTCGACTTCTTTAACAAATGAAAAAAACCTTGCACAATCAGTAATTCCAGGACCAGTCGAGGTCGACATCGACAAACCACTCGAAAGAGTTTATCGGCTATTTGAAAGCATGGTGTCAGCACTCCAAATACAACTTCAGGAAACAAAGGAGGAGCAGAAAGAAGAAATCATTCGACTGTTGATGGCACAGCACACCGCCTTCTCTGAAGCCTACAAAGTGTTACAAGATCACATGGAGGATTCTATTATCACAGAAGAAATACTACGAGACTGGCCTGCTTACTATGGGCGAGTCTATCAATAAACCAGGCAGACTCGACAGGAGATCCAAGCGCTTGAGAAGAGAAATCTCACTGATACAACACTTAGAAGCATAATTGAAGATCAAATAGTGTTGGAGACCACTAAAATACAAAAACTCGAGCGAGAAGCTCATCATTGGGTGCACCAAGCTATCCCTAACATGGAAAAAGTTGACATCATCTGCCCGTAGATGAAACAACTTATAGAGACTGCAGAGGAGAAGGACCAATTTATGGGTCCTGACATGGAGAGAATAGCTGAAATCTCCATTTCAGAGAAGATGTGGATCTTATCAAGTCTGACTACACTCACCATCGACATCTAGAAAATATTGCAAAGTTGGACAGATTTCCAACATCACCTAGCAGTGACAGCCCCAGAAATTGTCGAATTTTGTGTACAAAAAAGACCGACCATCAGAATTCATAGCCCATGAATACCAAGCACATCATAATGACTACTAAGATAGATGGGAATATTTTTGTACCTCCCTATTTCTTCAGGATGAAGAAACATTTTGTTCGTGGGGGAGATGTTGGAGGAGCAAGTCAGTATGTCGACTTGAACGACAACCGACTTAGTCGATCAGCTGACTAAGTCGGTTGGCCAACTAAACTAGAGATTAGGTCGGCCACCTAAGGTCGTGTCGGTTACCGAACCGACAGGTAGTTATTTTGTAAATATTTTGTAATCATATATATTAGGCTATTGATCCAGATGATAACTCGGTTCAGTTCTTTGTATTGTATGGACCCACTCTTGTTAATATAATGTGTTATTTTCCTCTACTTGTTCTTATCTCTTGTCTCTGTATGTATGTATTTCTGGTATGTATTATTGGTAACCTTATGTGATCTGTGAGATTACAACACATCTCATAACTTATCAACCCTCATTCTAGCATGCGATTTGTAGTTCATGAAACCCTAGTTGGTTTTCAATTTGTATATGTACATGTGTTTCTAGTTCCATCTCATAACTTGTAAATAGGTCCAATAACCTTAGTTCCATCTCATGACTTCTCAACCCGTGTTATAGCATGCAATTTCTATTTCATGAAACCCTACGTGGTTTTTAATTTGTACATGTAAATGTGTTTCTAGTTCCATCTCATAACTTGTAAAGAGTTCACATAACCCTAGTTCCATCTCATAACCTCTTAACCCTAGTTTTAGCATGCAATTTGTAGTTCATGAAACCCTAGTTGGTTTTCAATTTGTACATGTACATGTGTTTCTAGTTCCATCTCATAACTTGTAAAAAGGTCCAAAAACCCTATTTCCATCTCATAGCTTCTCAACCCTTATGATAGCATGCAATTTGTAGTTCATAAAACCCTAGTAGGTTTTCAATTTGTACATGTACATGTGTTTCTAGTTCTATCTCATAACTTCTAAAGAGGTCACAAAACCCTACTTCCATGTCACAACTTCTCAACCCTAGTTCTAGCATGCAATTTGTAGTTCATGAAACCCTAGTTGGTTTTGAATTTGTACGGGTATATGTTTTTCTAGTTCCATCTCATAACTTGTAAAGAGGTCCAATAACCCTAGTTCCATCTCATAACTTCTCAACCCTAGTTCTATCATTCAATTGTAGTTCATGACACCCTAGTTGGTTTCCAATTTGTACATGTACATATGTTTCTAGTTCCATCTCATAACTTGTAAAGATGTCACATAACCCTAGTTCCATCTCATAACTTCTCAACCCTAGTTCTAGCATTCAATTGTAGGTCATGAAACCCTAGTTGGTTTTCAATTTTTACATGTACATGTGTTTCTAGTTCCATCTCATAACTTCTCAACCCTATTTATAGCATGAAATTGTTGTTCATGAAACCCTTGTTGGTTTTAAATTTGTACATGTACATGTGTTTCAAATTCTATCTCATAACTTGTAAAGAGTTCATAAATCCCTATTTCCATCTCATAACTAATAAACCCTAGTTATAGCATGCAATTCTAGTTCATGAAACCCTAGTTGGTTTAGGATTTATACATGGACATGTGTTTCTATTGCCATCTCATAACTTGTAAAGAGTTCATGAAACCCTACTAGCATACTATAACATATCATAATATAATATACCATAACATACTAACATCATACCATGCTAACATACCATACCATACTAACATAACATACCATACCATTCTAGTTCCATCTCATAACTTGTAAAAAGGTCATAAAACCCTACTTCCATCTCATAACTTCTAAACCCTCGTTCTAGCATGCAATTTGTACTTTATTAAACCCTAGTTGGTTTTTAATTTGTACATGTACATGTGTTTCTAGTTCCATCTCATAACTTCTAAAGAGGTCATAAAACCCTAGTTGGTTTTCAATTTGTACATGTACATGTGTTTCTAGTTCCATATCATAACTTGTAAAGAGTTCATGAAACCCTACTAACATACTATAACATACCATAACATACTAACATCATACCATTCTAACATACCATACCATACCCTACAATACTAACATCATAGTACATACCATACCATACTAACATACTATACCATACCCTACAATACTAACATCATAGTACATACCCTACAATACCCTATGATACTAACATTATACCATACTAACATAACATACCATACCATTCTAGTTCCATCTCATAACTTGTAAAGAGGTCATAAAACCGTACTTCCATTTCATAACTTATCAACCCTAGTTATAGCATGCAATTGTAGTTCATGAAACCCTAGTATGCAAGTATCAATGAGATTCTAGTTCATGAAACCATAACATGCAATCGTAGTTCATGAAACCCTAGTTGGTTTTCAATTTGTATATGTAAATGTGTTTCTAGTTCCATCTCATAACTTGTAAAGAGTTCATGAAACCATACTAACATACTATAACATACCATACCATAACATACCATAACATACTAACATCATACCATTCTAACATACCATACCATACTAACGTACCATTCCATACCCTAGAATTATTTAATCAAGTTCATCCTTTTTTGGTTATAACGTCGAATGTGCGATAACATCACAAAACCCTAGTTCCAATCATAACTTCAATTTGTGAACCCACTTTTATTATGCGTATTGTTGGCTTATATTTTATTATGAGAATAATATAGCCCATGAACCGTAATAAGAGAGGAATGGTCGAGGGTTTTGCAGAGTTAACCCAGCAATGATAGAGTTACATTGAAGGAAACTGAGCAAAACCCTAGTTTATGAAATCAAAGCACATTGAAGTCATTGGGCCTTGAAAACACGAGGGAGAGGGCCACCTAAAGGTACTCTCATTCCAGGAGACCAACGAAGTTGATGGTTCTTCGATCCAACCTCCAGTTTCTAAGCTATGTCCAGCTGAAAGTTGCATGAAAATGTCATTCAGGGACACTTGGTGACTTTCGGTCCAGGAGCGAAAAAACAAACGGAGCAGCAAAATTGCATGTTGTTGGCTCCTGCAAATCTGTATGGGAAAGGTCGATATGGAAACCCTACCAACACAGCCACGGTTGATGTTTTTCATGCATTGACCCACCAATTCTAGAGTTGCAAGAGTTGACCCAACAATGTAATTAAATGTACATTAATATAAAAAACATAAAAAAAAATTAATTTCAACAACTTGAGAGCATGTTATTTTCCGATTTTAATTTGTTGGTGTCTAAAGACATTGGGTTTTTCTTGGTGCCTCCAATGTGCCATAGATGGTTTTTTTATCCTAGGAACATGAAAGGCTAAACATTAGTACTCTCATAAAAAAATAAAGAGAACCCGATGGAAATGTGAAAACATGATTTATGGATAACTCACCTGAGGTTGTACAATCATGTTTATAGCACGTCTAGTATCCTATGAATAATATTATGTATGTGAATGGTATCCATCAATCACATGTTTATTACATTAGGAATAAACTAAGGCTAAATAATTGAAATTGTGCTTCAACATGCACTTTAAAAGTTAAATAACGGACCTGACAATATAGCCACACTTTACAATACATAAACACTTGACAATGCACTCACTCGAGTAGGCCATCTGGATCATCTCTACTGCCGATGGTGTCCATCAATATTTCGTGCTCTATATGAGGTATAAAATATCGTACATGTGACCTATTTTTTTTCAAAAGTGTCTATAGATGATGTTTATACCAACTACTAGTTTGGTGAAGTGGTATACAATAGCTCCTGGTCTATAATCCTGATATACATACCCACTCTTCATTTTCTATTGTGCTGCTAGTCCCCTTTTATAACCATCGAGCTAGTTGGGAATTCAATATTTTCATCATCTGTAACATGTTCGAAAATGGTTTGTTTCCCATCTAAGAAACGTGCAAACCAATACTCAGAACCCCATTCATTATTTTTTGGGGAAACCACTGCATATATCTGACCTGTGAAAGGAAAGAGTTCGAGTTAACAATACATAAATTATATTTCTAATTTAGGTACTACTAATTTAATTTTTTGTACCTACTTGTATGAGATCCGATATGTGATGATAGTCTATAGAAATGTGTGTCTGATCATCTTCCAAATGGTCTATTTCGTTAACCCCCTTGAAATCAATGCCAAGTGTAACTTGATCCCATGTATCAAGTGTATATGTATACTCAAAATCATCCCATTCATCGATGCTATAAGAATTGCAAAAGAAAGCCTTCAATCTTGTCCAAATTTGTAGGACTAAGTTGTCTGAGATTCTAATTGAATGAAACTGTCGAGTTCCATGCACTTTGTTCACCTGATGTGTTTGGGATTGGTCCACATTGGTCACCTCCTGATCCAGGAGGATATTGGTGGCCACCCACCTATTCCACTTAGACCCCCAACATTGTTTCTTTCATTTTTCCAGTTTCCTTAATTGTAGCACAACTTACTATTTTTGGCAGTTTTCAGGTCCTAAACTTCTAGAGTCGTTTTGAGGCCCTAAATGACATTTTTTCCGCATCGAATGGTTGGGAAAATATGAGTCTGTTTTGGTCTCAATTTTTGCTATTAATGGATATAGTCCTTGAATAGATATTTCAAACGATGTATCCGAGTGCATCAAGCGGAGGTAGTATGCCAAAGTTACGACCCCAGGAAATGGATGTACCAAGTTACCCAATGGGGCCCACATTCTGGTGTTTCACCTCCTAGGGTTAGGTATTTGCATGTGTAGGGTTTCCATTGTTTCTCAATAATGTATAGGCCTTCGAGCCTCATTGTAACACAGAGTTCAGAGGCATGTAGCCACCACATCTCTTCTCAAAGATAAGCTACTAGCACTCTAGCTAGTTTATTTCCATTCTGTATGTAAACAAGTTTCAGTTATTTGATTAATGAATTGAAGTTTTATTTGCATTGCACCTTTGTCTCTATGATTATTTGTGTATTCTCTTCTGTTCGTGCATAAATTTGGATCACCTCCAAAAATATTCTCCACACTAGGTGTCTCCTTGTCACTTGTTCTCCCATGATAGATGCACACCATATCACTATAGATGCAGCGTCTCAAAGGTGAACACCTGTAAACTTCATCTCTTCCCTTCAAAGGGTAGTTTTTATGCATGCACCAGCACCATCATGCTCTCCTTTTCCATGACTAGTTTCAAAGTAGTTCCATATATGTGGCACCTTGCATTTTATGTGAAACAAACACAACCATTGAAATACACGTGCATTCTTGAACTGTCCAACACAACCATCTGACCAAATGAAATGACGATAAAATAGTATATCCATAGCTATCACATGATCATAGAATAATTTAAAGCAATGATGCACATAATGGATGTCATGGGTCTGGTTGTCACTTATGTAGAAGTGACTTTCTTTTAGTATCACATGTTTCTCTTCATTGTTATTTGGCCCATGTCGATACGTGATATGGACCATTATGCTCACCTGCTCTGAGTGATAGTATTAAATTTGCATTTCATTTTATGGTTGTAGGGTGTAATTTTCTACAAAGTCAACAACTGATAGTATCGTTCCAACAGGGAAGCTATCCCGACATATTCTGAATTACTCATCTTTCCACCGTGCCATATCGACATGTTGAATGGACTATTGGATATTTCCACGAAACTATGAAATAAAATCACATACTTGCACCTGGTGTAAAAAAATAAACAGTGTTAAAAACAACATAAAAATATGTACATGTAGTCACCAACTTAATGTACAGGAAGTCACCTGTGAGGTCACCAATTTAATCTTCCTACTTTCTTTTCCATCATGTAGTTGATATGTCTCGTACTGATAGTTCTACTTCTCAATAATTGCATTCCCGAATGATTGATCTTCACTCTCATGGATGCAATCATACCATAATTATAGCCCTCCACAAATGTTGCAAGAACCCTCTACAGATTGTTTTAAGTAATGTGTCTTCCCATCTTGCCTCGAACACATCATGCTATGGATGAATATCTGGATGACATTGGCAGTACTGTACTTGAGCATTCTTGTCGTATATGTGCAAATGTATGATAATATAGATCAAAATCTATGTGGTATATACAACAACAAGTGTTCTAGATGGTATTGATTCTAACATACCAAGGCTTGCATTTTTCAAAAGATATTTTCATGAGCCTTAGCTCTACATGAGCAACTCTAAAAATCTCAAACAATTTAGTTTATGTCATGTCAAGATAATGTTTAACATGAGGTTCATTGTTCATAGAACCCCTACAGTGTTTTAACACATCCTTTGTATTAGAAGAAGGCCTAGTGTTATCATTCCAAGACATGTGCACTAGTCCCTTCACTGCTTCAACTAACTTCATGTCTTTGCGGGGCAACCTATGGATAAATGCCCTTAATGTTTCCATTTGTCCCTCTACATCAAGGCTGTCTCTTCTTACTGAATATTTTTTGAGTATCTTTGGATGTAAAGGCACAATTTGTGATGTGCATTTAAGTAAACAATGTTGTCTTGTGGATCTACATACAATTGACTCATCCAATACATGTCGAGCCACATTGCAGTCCCGTGAACGTGTTTTTTTACCAATTGATGTGAATGCAACAGCAAGAGATTTAACAATGTGATTACTTGATTCGATATTCTTCAATGTTATTATGCCTAAATTTATTCTAACAGTTTCCATATTTCTAGATTTAAGCAAAGCTAAAAACAATTGGCGTTTACCAGCTTCATATTTGTTATCAAAATATTGTTTCATTATTTAAGAACAATGACGAACAATAGTGCATTTAGCCACCTTACCTTCCATGGAATTCAATTCTCTCTCATCCACTTGTATGCATTATGAGTTCTCTTTCGTTTTGATGCGAGATTTCTCGCCTTTTGAAATTCTAGAGTGACATTTACATCCACTGCATGCTGACAACTTCGATTAGGAGATTGAACCAACTAGCATGGTTGTTGCTGAGTCACATTTGCATCAAGACTAACATAATTATTGAACTCTTCACAAGATTGTTGGTTTAATAATGGATCAATAATATCATCTCCGCTATAACCAGCTTCCTTTAATGTTGCATTATCTTCCTCGGCCTCTACATCAGGTATCTATTGAGCAGGAATGGGAACTATTTGCTCATCCAATGAATACCAATGATTTCTTGAATCTTCCCTCTTTTCTCTTTTTTATTTCCATCTTCTTCCGGTGTAAGCACCTTCCTCGCTGACTTTCGACCTCTATTACGTACATTCCTGATTCAAATCCACCCAAACTTGTACAGAACCTATGGATTTTTGTAAGTAATGATTAAATTGCAGGTTGAACAGTTCTCTGTGCGCGGGTTCAAAAAAATTATGTCTTTTTCTATAGTAAACTTGTCCCACAACACGCAACATTTGTTATATAACACATATCGCATATGCAATATAACGCATGTATGTTTTATCGCATATCAAAAATTATATATTCANAGACATAGATATAGATATAGATATATACATATGTGTGTGTGTGTGTGTGTGTGTGTGTGTGTGTGTGTATTGTTTATTTCTAATTCTGAATGACTGCCATAGAATCAATCTCTATAGTCCTAGTGCATAGATGAAAAAACATAGGTGGTAGTCCACCCTAAATCTCAAATAAAAACATCTATATACTTAAATATGTTAAACGTCTATAACCTTATAATTGACCCCATAGCAATGGTTAAGAACTCCAAACCTATCCTTGGACCATGGCAGTGTCTATAGAACCATCTCTTGTCTAGAAATATTTATAATGGTTCCTATATGACCATGGTCAACGGCTCCTAAACGATCTTCAATGCATAAAATAGATTAATGGAACATATATCCCGTATTAAGGATAAATATCCCCTTTAAAGGTCATGTGTAGTGGTTTAAGACTTGTTTATGTTACACTATTGTCCCATTATCATGGTTAAGAACCTAAGCCCCATCCTTAGTGCATAAAACCTCATAATGATACCCATATCCCACTAAAGGCCAAATATTCCATTTATAAGGCATGTGTGTTGATTTAGGGACTTATTGTCTACTCTTCCATGACTATAGTCAATGTCCAAAGACCCATCCCTCTCATCCAAAAACCTATAATGGCACCCTTATCCCATTATAATACAATTTAGACTCCCAATATTCCATCCAGATGGTCTATGGGGTGGCTCATGGCCCAACATTACATTGGTTAAGAGTTGGCGGGGAGTCAAAGGAGGGAGAGGAAGTTGTTATGGGAGGGAGGGATGGGTAGGGGACATATATGGGGGGTATGAAGGGAGGAGAAATATAAGGGGAAGGGAGGGATGGGTATGGGAGAGATATGAGGGGGGGATGTATTAATATTGTATATTGATCTAGGAACAAAGAATCAATCTCATCAAAGATTAAGCAACAAATAACTCATGAAATGGTGTAATTGGTCTATAGGAATAGTAGCCGCTTTGTATTCACATAAAGAATGAATGATTACAATTACAATGTCATGCTACCAGCATGAATGAAGATACAATTCGAATTCCTTAGGAGGTCATTCAAATTGAATGAGTGAGTCTAGCTTAACTGGATGTAAGCCATAGTCAACACTCCAATTAACCACTGATCAAAACCCTAATTGAATCAACTGAGCCCTGACTGAAGTCAGAGTGCAATAAATGAGTGAGTCTCAACTAAAAGAGATCAAACACATGTCATAGCAAGCCAACCATCAAGTGCTAGCGCTTCAATGACTCCAATGAACCCCGATGAGGTTAACTGAAGTTGAACTGAACATTAGAAGTTGGTGGAGGTGCCCTTGCTGACTCCAGTTCATTAATTAATCATTAAATAATTAATTAAATGAAATGAGGCACCTTCATTGCCCTGTTAACTGATTGTAACCATTAGTTAGCAATTAGGTGCATTAATATCACTCAGATCACCCCCGGAGTGCTCCAGTTAGCCTCCCCGAATGTAGGAGAAGGATAAATTATCCTCCTTGACTAAAGGTAGGCGTGGGTGTGACTAGATGATGTCAATTAATGCTCCACTGATGTCAATTTATGTCAATAATACTTAGGATAGTGGTCTAACTAGGCCAATTTGACCAAAATGAGTGTGTATGGTGGTAAATGTCTCCAACACCCCCCTTAAGCTATACTCAGGAGGAGTTAGAAAACATAAATGCATAAAAATGCTAGGGCCCTAGTAGCAAAGGCCATAGGTCACCCTATACAATAATGTAACTACTTAATATAACCAAGGAAATGGGGAAAACCTCATGGGAAAAATACCCCCCCTCAAACTAAGCAATAAATCAAGAATTGATTCTTCTATGCAGCAGCATACTAAGACTGTGCACGTGAACCTCTGAATCCAAACTAAATGAATATGTATGGAGGAATCTTCCACTTTGGAAGAAGAACAATGCACTCAACTGAATCAGAAATATAAACAGCTGCACTGTGAAAACTGGACCCATGTAGAGTAGCTGAAATCATCTGAAGAGAGAGCAAAGGTTCTTGAGGATTTGAATCATGTGTGGAACACTCAGGAAAATGATATGTTGCATCCTTGAATAGAAAGCCATGAGTGGTAAAATCAGCCCCAATTCTTAGGAGCTAGTGTCCAAGCGGATGCAGAATGTCTTCCTCTTTACTAGTTCTGTGAGGAGATGAGCATGTGACCAAAGGTAGAGAAGCCCTGGGACTGTGGAGAGTGAATGCTTGAGCTCCATAATCTGATATATCTTTTGTAATAGCCAATGAATCACATAATAAAATATTAGCAACCTCATATGATGAAACTAACACCAAATCCCCATCAGCAATTTTGAAGAGAAAGTGCGGTACTTGATTTTTCACAGCGGAATTGGTGAGAGCAGCTACAAGCATGACTGAAATCTCTTGGATTTTAAAATATGAACCAAATAATATCAGATCAGAAATTAAATCATATCTAAATAATTTCACAATAGATCCAAAACGGTGAAATGAAATCAAATCCCCAGCAACAGTTTCGAAGGAGACTTGCGGTACTTGTTTCTTCACATTCTTGATGAGAACAACTACAAGCAGTACTAAAGGTTTATGAACCTGAAATTTTGAACCAATAAATATCATATAAAATCCAAATAATATCATATCATATCCAATAAGGTTCATATCAGATCCAAAAGTATGGTCAACCAAGATGGTGGATGCATAGTTGTCTTTTTCTTCAAAATTCTGAATTTTGGTGCATCCAATCCTACAGGATTTTGCTGGAAGGTATAGATCATGGGGAGCGAATGTGTCACTCTTATAATCTAATATTTCTTCCAAAATATCCAACTTTTTACATATTTCACACCAGCAGCAACATTAGAGGAAGAAAAATCAAATTTCTCTTCACTTTCGGAAGCAATTACTGGTAAATTTTGCACATAATTCAAAGGAAAATCACCGGTGAATGTTTGCATGGAAGTGTAGCAGTATTTTTCTTCAATATAAGATATTTGAATGTCTTATTCTATTTCATCAATATGAGGATATTATATATCAAATATCTCATGAACTTTCGGAGCATCAGGAGAAGGAGTCACTGCATGGAGACTTTCTTCAATTCAAATTGAATGTGTAGAAGATTCTGCTTCATCTTCATCTTGAACAACTTTATCAGAGAGAGTAGAGGCCGATACTTTTGAGTAAATAACTCTTTTGGTACTGGATGTGATCTCCAAAGTGCTATTATGATCCTCATTTTGCTTGCCAAAGGTTCTGTCCAATTTTGTCTAGAGATCCTTTGGGTATTCAGCAGAACCAATAAGGTAGCGCAAGCTAGGAAAAAGGCCAGGCATATTGCTCCAAAATCTCTATCACCATCATTTAGACAGTCATTCTCATTCTCATAATACTCTTTTCCAAGTCCAATAGACACCTCATAGAGACCTTTTTCTATTCAGAGATGCAATCATCTTCAACTTCCATTCTAAATAGCTTGTGAATGGGGTGAGAAGAGGGACTGATGATCCCATTTGAACTTGTCCCTGTTAAAACCTGCAAATCAAAACAAAAGGGGCACCGTAAGGTCATACAACCTGCACATTTTAGGATTTCATCACACCCAGCATAGTCAACCAAGCAAGCTTGATCAACAAGTTCTTTACTTGGGGTATTAAGTGGTAAACCTTGGCTTCTGTTGCAGTGCTAGATTTTTGAGCTATTGCTCAATTTTCATGCAAGATCTGTCAAAAACATTGTTTTTGAGATCTCTGAGCTTCACCCTACCATGATCTCTGATACCATATTAATCTTGTATATTGATATAGGAACAAATAATCAATCTCATCAAAGATTAATCAATAAATAACTCATGAAATGGTGTAATTGGTCTACAGGAATAGTAGTCGCTCTGTATTCACATAAAGAATGAATGAAGAGACAATTCAAATTCCTTAGGAGGTCATTCAAATTGAATGAGTGAGTCTAGCTTAACTAAATGTAAGCCATAGTCAACACTCCAGTTAACCCTTGATCAAAACCCTAATTGACTCAACTGAGCCCTAACTGAAGTTGGAGTGCAATAAATGAGTGAGTCTCAACTAAAAGAGATCAAACACATGTCATAGCAAGCCAACCATCAAGTGCTAGTGCTTCAATGACTCCAATGAACCCCGATGAGGTTAACTGAAGTTGAACTAAACATCAGAAGTTGGTGGAGGTGCCCCTGTTGACTCCAGTTCATTAATTAATCATTAAATAATCAATTAAATGAAAGGAGGTGCCTTCACTTCCCTATTAACTGATTGTCACCATTAGTTAGCAATTAGGTGCATTAATATCACTCAGATCGCCCCCGGAGTGCTCCAGTTAGCCTCCTCGAATGTAGGAGAAGGATAAGTTAGCCTCCTAGACTGAAGGTAGGCATGGGTGTGACTGGATGATGTCAATTAATGCTCCACTGATGTCAATTTATGTCAATAATACTTAGGATAGTGGTTTAACTAGGCCAATTTGACCAAAATGAGTGTGTATGGTGGTAAATGTCTCCAACAGGATGGAGTGAGGACAAATATAAAGGGAAGGGATTGGTGGGATGGGAATAAATATAAGTGGGATGGAGGGTCGTGGGGTCTTATACATTGTCAAGGGATGAAACCTCTACTTTAGGCCCAAAATGAAGCTTTTAGGCATCTAGGACCACCAATAAAACCTTAAACCACCATATGTTACCTCTTAAGGCTATTATTAGCTTTTTGTGTGGGCATTGACACCATTAGATTGTTTTAATCACTAATGATGGGTTTAGAGACCTTTGACATGGTTGAGCGATTGCAAAACCCAGGTCATAGACACTAAAGGAAGCTTCCAAGGATAAAGAGGAAAGAATAATGTATCAAGCCACCATAGATGACCTCTATAGGGGGTCTTTGGCCTTAGATTAGGGATATGTGACTATTTGGTGATTTTGTTTATAGTAGTTATGGGTATCGGGGACATGTGCATGGAAATGGGAGGAAACCCAAGCCTTTGGCCCCAAATGAATCCCTTAGTATTTGAACGTCAATAAGGACACTTCAAACTACCATGGAGGTCATATTGATGATATCCCTGCCCCAAAATTGGGGATAATCATGCCATCGAGAGGTTTTAAATAGTAGACATGGTTCTCAAGGCCTTACACATGGTTGGTGAAGTAAACCCAAGCCTTAGTCCATAAAGGAATATTATATCCATCCAAGGCCTAAAATGATACCTCAAATCACCTCACATGACTTACAAGCACTAGGTATGGGTCATGTGGCCGTCGACATTGTTGGGGAGTAAATATTGGGATTGTACTATAAAAAAAAATTCTAGGAATCCGTGAAAATGAAAAACAACTCCAATGACCAGCCATGACCTCTTAAAGTTACCATTTCCTTCGAGTGGTGACATGGATGTCGTTAGAAGGTTTTGGATAGTAGATATGAATCCATGGGTCTTGGACATTGTTAAGGTAGGAAACCTATTCCTTCTACCATAAATAAAACTTCTTAGAATATAGTTTTGAGAATGAAATTTGATCCACCATTTATGACCTCATGCGCATATCCCAGACATAGTTGTGGGAGAAACCCTTGTCCATTCTCATGCACAATGTATACATAGTGGAGACTCAACATAATCGAGAGATGACACCTTGGACTTAGGCTCTAAAATATTTTTTTATGTGTCCACGAAAAAAAATAATGCTTCAAAACAACATAAATGAGGTCACAATAGTGGATGTGTTGGCACCATTAGGAATAATTTAGAGCTAGATATGAGTTTCAAGCCTTAGAGAAAGGTTAGGCAATAAAACTCAATCATTAAGTCCAAAAAAAATCTTCTATGTCTTAAGCGTCATGAACAAGCGCCATGGTCAAGCGCCTTGAAACTCCAATAATCTGACCTCATTATCCACAACCATTCACAAATTTTAGGCTAAGCATCGTCCTTTTCCACACTAAACCGCTTTGGAGAGGCCAATAATTAGCATGATATTTTGATTTTAGATGGGGTTTCTCCCAAAGAATATCCACTTGGTATTTACTCTTTTTTACTCTCGTACCTTGCTAGTTAATAAAAAACGCATATGCGTTATGCTCTATATCGCATATGCGATATGAATAAGGTATTACGCATATGCGTTATAATGCATATGAGTGTTTTTAAAATTTAAAAACTCGGCAGGAATAAGGTTTAGCATTATGTTTGAAATTAGCTTCGAAATACCGAACCTATTGGCTAGGACAAATAAACCAGGGCTATTGCATGTCTTTTATAATTCTATCAATATGCTCAGTTTCAATGGCGTGTTTTTCTTGGAAAAGAACAATACTTTTTATGAAAATTTAGAATATTGTAGAGTACCATCTTACGATTCTGAATATTAAATTTTTTCCTTCAAATGTATGTATTAATTATTTATTATTTTCTTTGTAAATGACACATGTTAGTTTTCGAAAATAGATACGGGCGCTCGCACGAAGTTGGTTTCACTTTTTAGTGTCACTTAAGAAATCAGAAACGCACTTCCAAAGTGCAAATCAGGAATGCATATGCGTTATTGATGGTACGTTTGGAATAACCCGAGCCCAAACACAAGGCTAAGGTTCATAAAGAAGTATCACATATGCATTTTCTAAATGTTAAATATCACATATGTGATATTTAAAATTTACAAAATTCATATGTCGCATTTAAGAAAGTACTAGGTAACATTATGTGTATATGCATGGAAAGTAATAGGTAACATTATGTGTACAAAATAATTAAGACAATAGAGTTTTTTCTTGATTTTAATCAACAAGTTCTTTTAATATTACCATTTTTTCTAGCACAGGTGATGGTGGAGCTCATCTGAGAATCACTTCTCTAAGATAATCAACCAAGCAATAACACTACTGTGTAACAACAATGGAACTTAAGGAGGTAGTTTCTAGAAGAAAACCACCTTAATACCAAACCACACAAGAAGCCTATGTATTGCATTTGTTTCCAATTCCTCCTCGATGGGAAACCCATTTCTTGACAAACTATCGACGTTTGTAACTTTATACATGTATTTTCACATAGGTCTTTTACCAAGGAGAAAAAACCAAATGAAAACCCTAGTTCAAGTTTCATTTATTTCTTTTTCTATCACACCATCTCTATTTGGCTATACGTGTGACTACACCATGAAAATGCCAAAATTGGAGTGAGTATTCCTTCATCGGTCATTTAAAAAGGAGTCGCATAGCCTCGCAAAAGGTTTAAGTTGCATAGCATCACCTAAATATTCTTCATCTTCCATTATTACAAGAAGCATAACCTACGATAAATGGCCAACACGAAAGGCCCTAGTTCATGTTTCAAATATTAATTTTTCTATCACACCACTTGTATTTCTCTGCACATGTGACTACTTCAACGACATGCTAATGAAAGAGGAGAGGGTATTCCTTCGTCCATTACGTAAAAAGGACTCCCATAGCCTCACAAAACTTTCAAGTTGTGGAGTGTCACCCAAATATCCATGTTCTATTTGTGTTGTTAACACCACTCTTAATGGAAATCTCTAGTAATTTAAGTAAGAAGCTTAAAGAAATAATTATTATTTCATACTAGCTTGGAATCAACAAATATTGAAGCCTCCACAAATATTTGCTCTAAATATATTACATCCTCTACTTGTTATCGACAATATGACTACTTAGTTTTCTTATTTCCTCCTGTAAACTTTTGTCAAGTTCATTTGATGTTACCCGTCTCTCATAATTTTTCACTAAAATTTTAGTAACCTCCTTCTCATCTTTATTCAAGTTCATGCTTGTTGGATAACATTATTTTAGGCATATCTTGTTTGTATTCCCACACTAAATTAATCCTTCAATTGGTTTGGATGGCCTTTACTATGGCTCCAAAACCATGTTTGTAAATGCTTAGAACAATAACAATATGTTTACACCAACATAATGAGAAAAATAACATTTCTAGTTTCATGCTTCACATTACCAAAAATATTTTATAGACTACATAAAGTGACTTACAATCCACCAAAGTGACTTATAGACTACTAAATTTTAATTCTTTTATTTAATTATTTAGGTAGGAAGAAGGATGGGGCATATGCAATATTTCACATTTACAAAACGCATATGCGATATATATCGCAAGTGTGATATATCGTATCTGTGATATTGAAAACTAAAAATTAAAAAAAAAACAGAGGCCATAGGCCTCAAATATCATTTGCACAGTCGAGGATTGGGAGAGCAATAAACCGCATGGGCGAAATAACGCAGAAGCGATTTGTGTTTTAGCTTTTGGAGGTTGAGTTCGAGGTCGAGTTAGAGGTGGATTGGCTCCAATGGCAGGTAAATGCTCTTATCCATTTTAGTTAGTCTTCAATTCTTTATTGTTTTCCATAATTTCATAGTTTTTATAATTATTTTAAACAAATTTAATAAAAAAAATTGAATGAAATCAAAGAATGATTAAGTAAAATAACTTGTATTTTTTTGTTTAAATCTTAACAGATAACAGAAATGAACAAGACTATGTGGAAAACCCACCCTCTAATAACCCACAACCTAACCCATGACCTAACCCAAACATGAACCCAAACCCAAAACCGGAGGGGGAACAAGATCGAAACTCACAGATTATTGCGCGTTTGGCGTCATTGAGGCACCTTAGCTCATCTATTAGAGGGGGGGATTGTTTGAGAGAGTCTTTAGTTGATGCATTGGACACAATAACAAACACAATTGTCGAAGCCCAAGGAGCTCTGTACAACATTATCTCGTATAGAGAATCCAAGAGGCAATACTATAATTATGGATTGAGTTATAAAGACATCAAAGCCCTTAAAATTACAAAAGGCCAATTATTTTCATTATTCCGGGACCCGAGCACCGGATTGGTTCCACCCACCAGTCGAGCACACATTTCCATAAACTGGTGCGTCAAACCAAATATAAAGGCCAATTGGATGGATCGTTGGTATATGGTCTTCGATGAAGACCCTCATGGGAATAGGGACATCCCATTTTATTTCCTTAGGAAGTTGTGTGCAAAATTCATCCTAGGGAAACATGTTAACTACTTTGATATCTTAGGCTTCCAAGGTGTTGGTCATGGGATTCCCCAAGATAGGGAAGGGGCCAGGACGGATCCTAACCGTGTGCCACTCCCTCCATGCACACCAAACCCCCCTCGGCTATATCCTCCTGCGGGTCTTGTGATTGAGGATACACAGGAGGAATTATTTGACTTGGCATATACATTGCTTCAGCATGGGATTGATGTCCAAGGCAATGTAGACCAAGAGGCTGGCACTTCTATGGCGAGCCCATCTACAGATCACACAAGAGATGCAGAGCATCATGTTACTCCACACCCTTGCACATTGTGTGGAGGCATATGTTATGGCCCTAATTCAGACTTCTGAGACGATGTGTTACTTCGCTTAAGTAAAAATCATTATTTTCATATTATATTTTGTTTCATATCAAAATTTTCAATTGTTTCACAATTTATTTCTATTTAATTATCTAACAAATTATGTGAATAAATATGTAGCTGGTGTCCCATGGCACACTAGAGTCGCATAGTCTGCCGATCAATGTTGAGAACGTTGATGCGGCTGTCAATATTGCATATGGGTTTGGTTCTTCACCAATAGGGGTAAGAACTATACTTGTTAATTTGTCAACTTTATTTACATATTTATAGTATAGATTGTAACATTCAATACATCCTAATTTTGATACAGCATGTTTTATGCATGGTGATCAGGATGAGTACATTGTATCTCAGCCTATTCCCTCTCATGCAGAGGTAGATTCCCAAACACAGGTATTATTTTAAATATGCTTTTAATTATGTTTCGCTTTCTTCGTAAAAAACATTTTTCGTCCATCATGTATATGTCTCGTTTTCTTTGTATTATCTGAAATTGACATATGTTACGTTATGCAGGGAAACATTGAGCCATTGGTGCTTGAAGAGCACCAATGTGAGGTTGTTGCCAACCCAACTCTTCCCCCCCGCAAGGTACATGTATGTTTCACTTTCTTTGAAAACATCATTTTTTGTCCATGTAGTATATATGTCTAAGATTCTTTTTATTATCTAAATTTGACATATGTATCGCTTTGAAATATGTTACTTTATGCAAGAACCTATTGAGACAGTGGTGCCTGAAGAGCACCAAAGCGAGGTTGTTGTCAACCCACCTCGTCCCAACAGCCAGGTACATGTATGTTTCACTTTCTTTGGTAACATCATTTTCTTTCCATGTAGTATATATGTCTCTGATTCACTATTTTATTTAAAATTGACATATATGTTACTTTATGCAGGCCCCTAGTGAGGCACCAGTGCGTGAAGAGAACCAAATCGGTGACCCAACTTTGACTAGCCAGCAGGTATGTTTATGTATCGCTTTCTTTGTATGTTTGTGTATCGCTTTCTCTGATTTAGTGCTTGAAGAGACCCAAATTGGTGACCGACCTCTTCCCCCCCAAGGTACATGTATATTTGTTGAAATTGGCATACATATTTTTTTATGCAACTTGATAGTGAGCAAGTGGTGCTTGAAGAGCACCCAATCAAGGTCGTTGTTAGTGAGGCACCATGACCCACCATTACTTACTCATGTATAGTAAGTAAAAATGTTATTTTGGTTTTGGAATTTGAACAAATGTACATAGAATTTTTAAGGGTTGGTAAATTAACTTACAAAATTTGGTTTTTCTGGAGTCTCCACTGATGCAACCTATCCCTCTTGTTCAGCGATGGGGATCACCAGTGAGTAGTCAGAAAAGAAAGCTATACTTCTCCAAAGACATTGGCAGTGGCAGTGAAAGGGGGGATAACTAGAATAAATGTATAGGGGGCATACATAGATGTAACTTTTTGTTCATATACACACAGATGTAATTTTTGATCCACTATTTTGTATTATGGCCATGTGGCATGACAATTTTTGTAACATTATTTATATACATATATAATATAAAGCAAGGTTCAAAATTATACATATATGGTTGAATTTATCTTGGAACATGATATGTGTGGTTCACCTATGTGATATAATGATATGTGTGGTTCACATGTGTGCTAACTTATGAATTTCCAATACTTAAAGGAAGAATTTATTAGTCATCAACTTTTTAACATTATGGCTATCCTGAACTTTTTAACATCATAACCATACCATACACTAACTAAATTACATACACTAACAATCATAAAACTATGTCATGCATGGATGTGTAATATATACCATATCATACCCTACAATACCCTATGATACTAACATCATACAATTCTAACATACAATAACATACCCTACAATACCCTATGACACTAACATTATACCATACTAACATACAATAACATACCATAACATGACATACTAACATCATACCATACTAACATACCATACCATTGTAATATACCATACACTAACATCATAACACTAAGTCATGCATGCACGTGTAATATACCATATCATACCCTACAATACCCTATGATACTAACATCATACCATACTAACACACAATAACATACCCTACATTACCCTATTGTTGTAAAGGAAAGTATCATATGGCTAGGGTTTAATAGGCCATCAACATACTGGGGTTGAAAGGTGGATGCATAGAGTTCTGCAAGTATATATAAGCAAGATTTAGAGATAATAAAGGTACACACCTGATTAACTGAAGGCTGGTCCAAGATTTCTATAGCCCTTCTCCTGCTCCTCTTCCCCAAGAGACCTACAAAACAAGTTATACCTTCCTCAAACCAAATAGACTATATGAAAAGAGATTATATTCAATGAAACATAAAAACATAATCTAATATATAACATCATATAATCACAATCAAAGATTCAATATACAAGACACATTGATTTGGGAAGAAGAAGGACATCACATCTTTATTAATCTTGAAAACAAGTACAAGTATACCTTCTCTTCAAGTTTGGCACTTCACGAAACCTTGATCTGGTTCTGCTGCTTCTCTTCTCTAAGGAACAAAGCCTCCAAGCTTTGCAACACAAGGAGAAAGCTTCTAGGGCAAAGGTGTGGGAAAAGTGATTCCAATTCCTCCAACATAATGATGCAAAGATTCAAGTCTCCTCTCATGGACCTCCCTACCTCTATTTATATGGTTAATGAAGAGTTGGGGTCGAAGACAAAGTAGTTAAAACTGAAGGAGTCAGTTGCATAACTACCCAAACTACCCAAAATTTAAAATTCGTATTTTTTTGACATTTTTAGGAGGCGTACGCAGGTTGCAGAGACAACAGTCGCATACACGAGGAGTACACATGGGTTGCAATGCATAAAATTTGCGTATTTAAGGCATACACAACTATTAGATATAGCAACCCGCATACGTATACGGCTTTCCTTAAGGGAAAGTCGCGTACACATCAAAAACTCATTTTTATGATATTTCTGGGCATTTTCAGACTTTGCTGTCTTCTGGGAAGTTTTAGCTAAAAGAAATATATTTCCAATAGCATAGAGATGAGGTCAAATGGAGTTAAAAAAAACTCAAGATATGGGTCCTCCAAGTTAGGTGTTTTTTTAGTGACTTTTCATGAAGTGTCATCATGGAAGTGTCAACATGGGACGCAAACATAGGAAATTCGTCACAGGTAGAGATGTGTCATTTTGAGCTGTAACAGATGCCCCCTAATGTATGAGGTTAGAGGGGAAGACGATAGCCGAAATACATTATAAAGGAAATAGCTGAGTATAGAGAGAGCAGAGAATCCAAGATCGAAATGCTCGAACAAAGGTGCCTAAAAGAGAGATAAATGTTAGAAAAAAAAATTGATCTCTGGGACATACAAGTCCATATACAAATCATCGCCATAAAGATATAGGAAAATCCAACATATGTATAAATAATGAAACTATCATGGCCGCTCAATATGCAAAAAGGCGCCATATCAAATCTAAAGGAGTCATGGCCACAAATGAACAAGGTGGATCCATGCTCAACAATAGATCATAGCCACAAAAATACAAAGTGGATCTATGCCTCAGCAAAATGTCATATAAAGTGTGACAAGGTCTTGCGCAACTTAGGCAATAGAAAAAAATGACGATGCTACTGTTGGCCCAAGGTATTCAATCCAAACTGCCCAAAAGGTACGAATCCTAACTATGCAAATAAAGGAGCTGAAGTCAAACATGGAGGAAACTGTTTGATTACCAGTCAATAATGAGAACCATTAACAAACACGAGGGAAACCATCATTAATGAAAATGGTCTCCAAGGTACCTAGTACATTCTAAAAATTGTGAATACAAGGAATTGAAGTCGAACACTTGAATAATCCATTGAGTATGAGACATTAAGGTATTCCCACTACCCAATAGCGAGGGAAATTGCCACTGATGACAACAATCCCCAAGGTACTATCATAAAACTCTAAATCTCATTCCCAAAGCAAGATGTGTTGTAGTCGATAGGAAGAGATCCATTGGAAGGAAGGAATTGAGGCATCCTTCATCATCCAACACGAGGTAAGTCAAAGACTAATTGGATCTGGAATTGGTACTGAATTTAATGACAAGAAATGATGAATACACGATGTAATGAATTGATACCAGGGAATGGCCGACACAAAAGGTCAAGGCAACTGCAGAATGGCCAACAAAGGTTTAATCCTTGAACAGTGAGCACGACACAAAAAGTGGCTTAGGCATCTTTTGACACAAAAAGAACCGATGACCAAAATCTGCAATGTAGGAAACATTGATATATTCCCCATATAATTGGAAAATAAACCAATTGGAGGAGTAAGAAAACTTTGAATTGGGATAAGGCCAAAATACTAGGACCCAACTATTGATAGACTCAAAACCAGTGCTTTGTTTAAGGAAACAAGACTTGCTGCCATGATGTAAAAAACATGTGAATGAACTTCCCTTATCTCTTTCTTGTAAAGGTTTAACGATTCCAAGAAAGAAAACTCGGGACCATCTTCATTTTTGGCAAGCTCGAAGAAAAGACAGAAGAATGCTTGATAAAGCACTGATTCGTGGATTTAACGAGCCCAAACTAGTACATGATCGATGGTGTTTTCATAGTTTAGAGAGTCTAAAAACTCCAAAGAAGACTCAAGGGGGGTGCTTTTTCGTACAATTTGGTCTCCTGATGCTGGAAAAGTATAAAACAAACCACAGAAGAACTCTCTTAGCTTTCGAAGAAGTAAGGCGCACCTTTTTCATACTTAGTCAGGAAGGTCCGAAAAAGGTTAAATTACCACCTACCCAATGCTCCTTCAAAAGAAGCATATATCCTGAGTTGTACGAGTGTGAAGGAAGGCAAGATCACTCGGAAAGATCCATTTGATTACAAGAAATGGGGCTTACAACAATAAACTCGATGCTTTGGTATTTAGTGTTTAACGAGCATGGCAAAGACATAAAGTACACTTGGAATCTTTTTCATGTTTAGGTCCAGAGCACGAAAAAGATAAAACTAAGCTCATACCGAGGGTTCCTTTTCCATAAATTTAGTCCCTCAGGTCCGGAAAATCGGATAAACCTACGCCTGAGAATACTCTTCTCAATCCCGAAGAAAAGAGAGTGTTCATTTCTTGTATTATTCCACATGGTCCAAGAAAGAGAGAACCTACCACCAATGTGAATGCCCATTCACATATTTTTAATGAGCCTAAATGGACAAGTTTACTTGGCAGTCAACTCTATTTTGAGGAGTTAGACCTAGGCCTAAAGAAACTCAAAATTCTTTCTCGTGAAGTTTTAACGAGTCCAGAGAAGTCAACTTGCGGCCTCCTTACTTTTTTTAATGAGCTCGAAGGAGAGCAAAAAGAATGCTCTAAATGTGAGGAGACGAGTGTCAGGGGGAAGCGAAACTAGTTCCAAGCATGAGGAAGAAACCTATGCATAATGCAAGGAACATGAGAAAGGTAAAGACACTCAGGGAACGTCTCCTCAAGGTAAAAGGTATCAAGTTGCAAAGGCAAAATGATACAAGGCTGAGCGATGATGAGAACAAAGATGAGGGCTTATACAACGAGCTAAAAACGTGGAAGCCGGCATCAGGCTCAAAAGCGCGAGCAAGATACATTCAAATGTAGTTCCAACTTGAACAACAAAGCGAGGCCAGTAAACAGTTGTCAATCCGACTAAAACTCCCGTCTCCAAGAAACAACAACATCATAATCACATTCAAAAGAAAATATCTAATGCAGGTCACTTTGGCAGAAACACATGTGACTTTGCTATCTTCTACAAAAGGAAAAGTCAAGGCAGAATCAACCAAAGGAGATTCTATAGTGCGAAGATCCAAGGATTTAAGATCAATAAGATCAACCTCAAAAGGAGAGAAAAAATCAACAAGGGAGATAGAGTCTGCAAAAACAAACTTGGTATCACAGGAGTTGAAAACTTCATAAGAAAAATCAAACTCATCAAGATCACTAATTTGCTGATCAAAGGGAGAGTTTGAAGACTCAACAAGACCAATAGAAGGAGATCGATTAATAGAAAGATCAAGATTATTAAGAAAGTCAATGTTACACTTGGGCATAACTGAACCGACATCCATAAGAAGGTCAGACTGTATCAAGGACTCTAGGAATACTTCATCCGAAGGAAGGAGATCATCTGAGATAGGACACATGTCTAAACTTTCAAATGGATCAACAAAGTGGAGAGTAGACTCCACAGTCTGTATAGGATGGATCACCTGGTCAACTGCTGGGACCAAGTCCCAAGAAGGTAAGCATGAAAACAAAGGCTTCTTCTTAGTAGCAATTGAACGCAAAGGACATGAGGCCACATAGCTCACCTGTGGCGGGGTAGTGTCTATAGAAACACTAGGAATCAATAAAGGAAAGACCTAGTCTCTAGTTGGTTCAGGAGATGGATCAAGAAAATCCAACTGATCAATAGTGAAAATTTCTTCACCATGATTAAAGTACATCACATGAAAGAATGTTGACACCACAGCTTGCATGGCATAGACATAATCACGTCCAAGGAGCATATTAAAGTCCAAAGGGTATTCTATCATCATAACACTAAGTCATGCATGCATGTGTAATATACCATATCATACCCTACAATACCCTATGATACTAACATTATACCATACTAACACACAATAACATACCCTACATTACCCTATTGTTGTAAAGGAAAGTATCCTATCGCTAGGGTTTAAGAGGCCATCAACATACTGGGGTTGAAAGGTGGATGCATATAGTTCTGCAAGTATATATAAGCAATATTTAGAGATAAGAAAGGTCCACGCCTGATTAACTGAAGGATGGTCCAAGATTTCTCTAGCCCTTCTCCTGCTCCTCTTCCCCAAGGGACCCGCAAAACAAGTTATACCTTCCTCAAACCAGATAGACTATATGAAAAGAGATTATATTCAATGAAACATAAAAACATAATCTAATATATAACATCATATAATCACAATCAGAGATTCAAGATACAAGACACATTGATTTGGGAAGAATAAGGACATCACATATTTATTAATCTTGAAAACAAGTACAAGTATACCTTCTCTTCAAGTTTGGCACTTCACGAAACCTTGATCTAGTTCTATTGCTTCTCTTCTCCAAGGAACTCAGCCTCCAAGCTCTGCAACACAAGGAGAAAGATTTTAGGGAAAAGGTGTGGGAAAAGAGAGTCCCAATTCCTCCAGCATAATGATGCAAAGATTCAAGTCTCCTCTCATGGACCTCCCTACCTCTATTTATATGGTTAATGAAGAGTTAGGATCAAAGACAAAGTAGTTACAACTGAAGGAGTCAGTTGCATAACCACCCAAACTACCCAAAATTCAAAATTCATATTTTTTTGACATTTTCAGGAGGCATACACAGGTTACAGAGACAACAGTCATGTACACGAAGAGTATGCGTGGGTTGAAATGCAAAAAAGTCACGTATTTAAGGTGTATGCGACTATTATATATAGCAACTCATGTATGTACGTGGGTTTCCTTAAGGGAAATTCATGTACACATCAAAAACTCATTTTTAGGGTATTTTTGAGCATTTTCAGAATTTAGTGTCTTCTGGAAAGTTTTAGCTAATAGAAATATATTTTGAACAGTGCAGAGATGAGGTCAAATGGAGTTACAAAACTAAATATATGGGTCCTCCAAGTTAGGTGTTTTTTCAGTGACTTTTCATGAAGTGTTGTCATAGAAAAGTGGTCACAGGCAGATATGTGTCATTTTGAGCTATAACACCTGTGACACTAACATCATACCATACTAACATACAATAACATAACATACTAACATCATACCATACTAACATACCATACCATTGTAATATACCATACACTAACATCATAACACTAAGTCATGTATGCATGTGTAATATACCATATCATACCCTAGAATACCCTATGATACTAACATCATACCATACTAACACACAATAGCATACCCTACATTACTCTATGACACTAACATCATACCATATTAACATACAATAACATACCATAACATAACATACTAACATCATACCATACTAACATACCATACCATTGTAATATACCATACACTAACATGATAACACTAAGTCATGCATGCATGTGTAATATACCATATCATACCCTACAATACCCTATGATACTAACATCATACCATAATAACACACAATAACATACCCTACATTACCCTATGACACTAACATCATACCATACTAACATACAATAACATACCATAACATAACATACTAACATCATACCATACTAACATACAATAACATACCATAACATAACATACTAACAATATACCATAACACTAAGTCATGCATGCCTTTGTAATATATACCATATCATACCCTACAATACCCTACGATACTAACAACATACCATACTAACATACATCATACCCTACAAACCCTAAATTGGTTGAAGTAAACCCTAGTGATAGCATGCAAAGTGGTGTTCATGAAAGCCTAGTTGGTTTTCTATTTGTACATGGCCATGTGTTTCTAGTTCCCTCTCCTAACTTTCAAATTGCTCACTAAACCCTAGTTCCATCTCATACCTTGTCAACCCTAGCTGGAGCATGCAAATTGGTGTTCATGAAAGCCTAGTTGGTGCATGCAAGTATTGGTGATCATGTGTCTCTAGTTCCCTTTCCTAACTTGCATGATTGCTCACTAAACCCTAGTTCCATCTCATACCTTGTCAACCCTAGTCGGAGCATGCAAATTGGTGTTCTTTAAATCCTAGTTGGTGCATGCAAGTATTGGTGATCATGTGTTTCTAGTTCCCTCTCCTAACATGCAAATTGATCACTGAACAATAGTTCCCTCTCATACCTTGTCAACCTTAGTTGGAGCATGCAAATTGGTGTTCATGAAATCCTAGTTGGTGCATGCAAGTATTGGTGATCATGTGTTTCTAGTTCCCTCTCTTAAATTGTAAATTGCTCACTAACCCCTAGTTCCATCTCATACCTTCTTAACCCTAGTTGGAATATGCAAATTGGTGTTCATGAAATCCTAGTTGGTGGATGCAAGTATTGGTTATTATGTGTTTCTAGTTCCCTCTCTTAACTTGCAAATTGCTCACTAAACCCTAGTTCCATCTCATACCTTGTCAACCCTAGTTGGTGCATGCAAATTGGTGTTCATGAAAGCCTAGTTGGTGCATGCAAGTATTGATGATCATTTGTTTCTAGTTCCCTCTCCTAACTTGCATGATTCCTCACTAAACCCTAGTTCCATCTCATACATTGTCAACCCTAGTTGGAGCATGAAAATTGGTGTTCATGAAATCCTAATTGGTGCATGCAAGTATTGGTGATCATGTGTTTCTATTTCCCTCTCCTAACTTGCAAATTGCTCACTAAACCCTAGTTCCATCTCATACATTGTCAACCCTACTTGGAGCATGCAAATTGGTGTTCATGAAATCCTAGTTAGTGCATGCAAGTATTGGTGATAATGTGTTTCTATTTCTCTCTCTTAACTTTCAAATTACCCACTAAACCCTAGTTGGAGCATGCAAATTGGTGTTCATGAAAGCCTACTTTGTGCATGCAAGTATCGGTGATCATGTGTTTCTAGTTCCCTCTCTTAACTTGAAAATTTCTCATTAAACCCTAGTTCCATCTAATACCTTGTCAACCCTAGTTGGTGCATGCAAATTGGTGTTCATAAAATCCTAGTTGGTGCATGCAAGTATTGGTGATCATGCGTTTCTAGTTCCCTCCCCTAACTTGCATGATTTCTCACTTAACCCTAGTTGGAGCATGCAAATTGGTGTTCATGAAAGACTAGTTGGTGCATGCAAGTATTGGTGATGATGTGTTTCTAGTTCCCTCTCTTAACTTGCAAATTGCTCACTAAACCCTAGTTGCATCTCATACCTTGTCAACCCTAGTTGGAGCATGCAAATTGGTGTTCATGAAATCCTAGTTGGTGCATGCAAGTATTGGTGATCATGTGTTTCTAGTTCCCTCTCTTAACTTGCAAATTGCTCACTAAACCCTAGTTCCATATCATACCTTGTCAATCCTAGTTGGTGAATGCAAATTGGTGTTCATGAAAGCCTAGTTGGTGCATGAAATTATTGGTGATCATGTGTTTCTAGTTCCCTCTCCTAACTTGCATGATTTCTCACTAAACCCTAGTTCCATCTCATACCTTGTCAACCCTAGTTGGAGCATGGAAATTGGTGTTCATGAAAGCCTAGTTGGTGCATGCAAGTATTGGTGATCATGTGTTTCTCGTTCCCTCTCCTAAGTTGGAAATTTCTCACTAAAACCTAGTTCCATCTCATACCTTGTCAACCCTAGTTGGAGCATTCAAATTGGTGTTCATGAAATCCTAGTTGGTGTATGCAAGTATTGGTGATCATGTGTTTCTAGTTCCCTCTCTTAACTTGCAAATTGCTCACTAAACCCTAGTTCCATATCATACCTTGTCAACCCTAGTTGGAGCATGCAAATTGGTGTTCATGAAAGCCTAGTTGATGCATGCAAGTATTGGTGATCATGTGTTTCTAGTTCCCTCTCTTAACTTGCAAATTCCTCACTAAACCCTAGTTCCATCTCATACCTTGTCAACCCTAGTTGGTGCATGCAAATTGGTGTTCATGAAAGAATTGTTGGTGCATGCAAGTATTGGTGATCATGTGTTTCTAATTGCCTCTCCTAACTTGCATGCTTGCTCACTAAACCCTAGTTCCATCTCATACGTTGTCAACCCTAGTTGGTGCATGCAAATTGGTGATCATGAAAGCCTAGTTGGTGCATGCAAGTATTGGTGATCATGTGTTTCTAGTTCCCTCTCCTAACTTGCATGATTGCTCACTAAACCCTAGTTCCATCTCATACCTTGTCAACCCTAGTTGGTGCATGCAAATTGGTGATCATGAAAGCCTAGTTGGTGCATGCAAGTATTGGTGATCATGTGTTTCTAGTTCCCTCTCCTAACTTGCATGATTGCTCACTAAAACCTAGTTCCATCTCATACCTTGTCAACCCTAGTTGGTGCATGCAAATTAGTGTTCATGAAAGCCTAGTTGGTGCATGCAAGTATTGGTGATGATGTAAGCCTAGTTGGTTTCCGATTTGTACATGGAAATGTAATTAAATGTATATAACATAACATCATGTACAATAACATACCATACATTTACCATATTAACATACAATAAAATCATACAATACCGTACATCATACATAACATATCATACATTTACGATACTAACATACAATAACATACCATAACATAACATACTAACAATATACCATAACACTAAGTCATGCATGCATGTGTAATATATACCATATCATACCATACAATACCCTATGATACTAACATCATACCATACTAACATACATCATACCCTACAAACCCTAAATTGGTTGAAATAAACCCTAGTTCCATCTCATTATTTGTCAACCCTAGTGATAGCATGCAAAGCGGTGTTCATGAAAGCCTAGTTGGTTTCCAATTTGTACATGGCCATGTGTTTCTAGTTCCCTCTCCTAACTTGCAAATTGCTCACTAAACCCTAGTTCCATCTCATACCTTGTCAACCCTAGTTGGAGCATGGAAATTGGTGTTCATGAAAACCTAGTTGGTGCATGCAAGTATTGGTGATCATGTGTTTCTAGTTCCCTCTCTTAACTTGCAAATTTCTCACTAAACCCTAGTTCCATCTCATACCTTGTCAACCCTAGTTGGTGCATGCAAATTGGTGTTCATGAAAGCCTAGTTGGTGCATGCAAGTATTGGTGATCATGTGTTTCTAGTTCCCTCTCTTAACTTGAAAATTTCTCACTAAACCCTAGTTCCATCTCATACCTTGGAAACCCTAGTTGGTGTATGCAAATTGGTGTTCATGAAAACCTAGTTGGTGCATGCAAGTATTGGTGATCATGTAAACCTAGTTGGTTTCTGATTTGTACATGGCAATGTAATTAAATGTACATTAAACTAAAAACATCAAGAAATGTAAATTTCAACTACTCGAGAGCTTGTTATTTTCTGAACTCTATTTGGTGGTGTCTAAAGACACCATTCTTGGCACCTCCAATGTGCCATAGATGGTGTTTGTATCCTAGGCACACAAAAGGCTAGACATTAGTAACATCATAAGAAAGAAAAGAGAACCCAATGAAAATGGGCAAACATGATTTATAGATAACTCACCCGAGGTTGTACAATCGTGTTTATAGTGTCCAGTATCCTCTGAATAATATTATGTCTGTGAATGGTATCTGTCAATCACAGGTTTATTACATTGGGAATAAAGTAAGGCTAAATAATTGAAATTGTGCTTAAGAATTCACTTTAAAGGTTAAATAACGCACCTGACAATGCATTCATACAAGTAGGCCATCCGGATCATCTCTGGTGCTGATGGTGTCCATCAATATTTCGTGCTCTATATGAGGTAGCAAGTATCATACCTGTGACCTATTTTTGTGACCAATTGTACGCAGCTTGATGTTTATACCAACTACTAGGTTGGTGAAGTGGTATACAATAGCTCCTAGTCTATAATCTTGATATACATACCCACCCTTCCTTTTCTATTGTGCTACAAGTGTCAATTACTCCCCTTTTATAACCATCGAGCCGGTTGGGAATTCAATATTTTGATCATCTGTAACAGGCTCTAGAATGGTTTGTTTCCCCTCTAAGCAACATGCCAACCAATAGTCAGAACCCCATTCATTATTTTTTGGGGCAACAACTGCATATATCTGACCTGTGAAAGGAAATAGGTCGAGTTAACATTACATTTTGTAAATAAGGTCTTGCATTTCTAATTTCTGCATAAATTAAATTCCACATAGGTCGAGTAAACAATACATAAATGCATTTTCTTATTTATGTACTACTCATGTACCTGCTTGCATGGGATCTGATATGTGATCATAGTCTATAGAAACATGTGTCTGATCATCTTCCAAATTGTCTATTTCATTAACCTCGTTGAAATTGGTGCCAAGTGTCACTGTATCCCATGTATAAACAGTATCCGCATCCTCACAATCATCCCATTCATCGATGCTACAGGAACTGAGAAAGTAAGCCTTCAATATTGTCCAAATTTGTAGGGCCAAGTTGTCTGAGCTTCTAATTGAATGAAACTATCGAGTTCCATGCACTATGTTCACCCGATGTGTTTGTGATAGGTCCACATTTATCACCTCCCAGAATATTCTTCACACTAAGTGTTTCCTTGTTGCGTGTTCTCCCATGACAGATGCACACCATTTGACTATAGATGCAGCATCTCGAAGGCAAGCACCTGTAAACTTCATCTCTTCCCTTCGAATGGTAGTTTTAATGCATGCACTAGCACCATCGTGCTCTCCTTTTCCATGACCAGTTTCAAAGTAGTCCCATAGATGTGGCACCTTGTATTTTATGTGCAACAAACACAACCATTCAAATACACGTGCATTTTTGAACTGTCCAGCACAACCATCTGACCAAATGAAATGACGATAAAATGGTATATCCATAGCTATCACATGATCATAGAATAATTTAAATCAATGTTGCACGTAATGGATGTCATGGGTTCGGTCGTCACTTATGCAAAAGTGACTTTCTTTCAATATCACACAATTCTCTTCATTGCTATCTTTCCCGTGTCGATACGTGATATGCACCATTATGCTCACCTGCTTTGAGTGATAGTATTGAATTTGAATTTCATTTTGTGGTTGTAGGGTGTAATTTTCTGCAAAGACAACCACTGATAGTAGTGTTCCGAGAGGGAAGGTGTCTCAGCATATTTTGAATTGCTCATCTTGCCACCGTGCCATATCGACATGTTGAATGTACATTTGGATCTTTCCACGAAACTCTGGAATAAAATCACAAAATCGCACCTAGTACATGAATATTACTATGTCAATAAACCACATAATAAAAAATGTGTACATGAATATTAATATGTCAGTATTCAACAATTTGCCTGTGAAGTCACCAATTGAATCTTCCTTCTTTCTTTCCCATCATGTAGCTGATATGTCTCATACTGATAGTTCTGTTTCTCAACAATTGCATTCCTGAATGCTTGATCTTCACTTTCATGGATGCAATCAGACCATAATGATAGCCCACCACAATTGTTACAAGAACCGTCTACATATTGTTTTAAGTAATGTGTCTCCCCATCTTGCCTCGGACACATTATGCTATGGATGAAATCTCTGGATGACATTGGCGGTACTGTACTTGAGCATTCCTGCACATGGTTAGGATGCAAGAAACGATGTATAGGTGCAAATGTATGGTAATATAGGTCAAACTCTATGTGGTATCTACAAAAACAAGTGTTTCGGATGGTATTGATTCTAATATACCAAGACTTGCATTTTTCAAAACATTTTTGCCCGAGCCTTAGCTCTACATGCGAAACTTTAAACATCTCAAATAGTTGAGTTTGTGTCATGTCAAGATAATGTTTAATATGAGTTTCAGTGTTTCTAGAACCCCTACAATGTTTTAACACATCCTTCATGTTACAAGAAGCCCTAGTGTTATCATGCCAAAATGTTTGCACTAGGCCCTTCACTGCTTCGACTAACTTCATGTCTTTGCGGGGCAACCTACTGCTAAATGCCCATAATGTTTCCATTTGTCCCTCTACATCAATCCTTGTCTCTTCTTACTGAATATTTTTTAAGTTTCTTTGGATGTAAAGGCACAATTTGTGATGTGCATTTAAGTAAACGAAGTTGTCTTGTGGATCTACATACAATTGATTCAACCAATACACGATGAGCCACATTACAGTCTTGTGAACGAGTTTTTTTACCAATCGATCTGAATGCAGCAGCAAGAGATTTAACAATGTGATTACTTGATTTGATATTCTTCATTGTTGTTATTCCTAAATTTCTTCTAACAGTTGCCATATTTATAGATTTAAGCAAAGCTAAAAACAATTGGAATTTACTGGCTTCGGATTTGTTATCAAAATATTGTTTCATTATTTGAGAACAATGACGAAGGATAGTGCGTTTAGCCACCTTACCTTCCTTTGAAGTCAATCTGCTCTCATCCACTTGTATTCGTTTAGGAGTTCTCTTTCGTTTTGATGCAAAATTTGTTGTCGTTTGAAATGCTGGAGTGATGTTTACATCCACTACAGGCTCACAACTTCGATTAGGAGATTGAACCACCAAACATGGTTTTTGCTGAGTCACATTTGCATCGAGAGTAACATAATTATTGAACTCTTCACATGATTGTCCGTTTACTAATGGATCAATAATATCAACTTCCGTATAACCAGCTTCCTTTAATGTTGCATTATATTCCTCAGCCTCTACGTCAGGTATCTGTTGAGGGGGAATGGGAACTATTTGCTAATGAAATGAATGCCGATGATTTATTGAATCTTCCCTCTTTTTTTCTTTTTTATTTTCTTCTTCTTCCGGTGTAAGCACCTTCCTTGCTGACTTTCGTCCTCTATTACGTACATTCCCCATTGAAATCCACCCAAACATGTACAAAACTATGGAATTATGTAAGTAATGATAAAAAATTGCATGTTGAACAGTTCTCTCTGTGTGGGTTCAAATGAATTATGTCTTTTGATAAAGTAAACCTAGCCCACAGCACTCCAGCCAACATTTTGTATAAAACACATATCGCATATGTGATATAATGCACCTCCAATATATTGCATATGCCATATTGATACAATGCTTTTTAATGAACGGGCAAGTTTTTTACATGTCCTCCAAAACGCATGTGTGATTTAGTGCATATGGGATATATTGCATATGTGATTTAGTGCCCACTGAATATATGCAATTTACATTTATCTATGCTTACGAAGGTGATGATGAACAATGATGGTGATGATGAGGAGGATGATGACTATGATGATGATGATGAGGATGAGGGTGATGATGATGATGATGACCATGATGATGATGAGGAGGAGGAGGAGGATGAGGATGGTGATGATGATGAGGATGATGGTGACGATGAAGATGATGATGAACAATGATGATGATAATGAGGAGGATGATGACTATGATGATGATGAGGAGGATGAGGGTGATGATGATGATGATGACGTTGATGATGATGATGAGGATGAGGGTGATGATGATGAGGATGAGGATGAGGATTATGATGATGATGAGGATGAGGATGAGGATGGTGATGAGGATGAGGATGAGGGTGTCAATGAAGATGATGATGATGGTGATGACCATGATGATGAGGATGAGGGTGTCAATGAAGATAATGGTGATGGTGATGACCATGATGATGAGGATGAGGATGAGGGTGATGATGATGAGGACGATGAGGATGAGGATGATGATGAGGATGAGGGTGATGATGATGATGATGAGGATGAGGATGAGGGTGATGATGATGATGATGATGAGGGTGATGGTGATGATGATGATGATGATGAGAGTGATGATGATGAACAATGATGGTGATGATGAGGATGAGGGTGATGAGGAGGAGGAGGAGGATGAGGGTGATGATGATGATGAGGATGAGGGTGATGATGAAGATGATGATGAACACTGATGCTAATGATGAGGAGGATGATGACGACGAGGATGAGGGTGATGATGATGATGATGATGATGAGGGTGATGATGATGAGGAGGAGGAGGATGAGGATGATTATGATTATGATGATGATGATGATGACCATGATGATGATGATGAGAATGAGGGTGATGATGATGAGGATGAGGATGACAGTGATGATGATGATGAGTATGAGGGTGACGATGAAGATGATGATGAACAATGATGGTGATGATGAGGAGGATGATGACTATGATGATGATGATGATGATGAGGGTGATGATGATGATGATGAGGATAAGGATCAGGATGATGATGATTATGATGATGATGATGATGACCATGATGATGATGATGAGGATGAGGGTGATGATGGTGATGAGGAGGATGAGGGCGATGATGATGATGATGATGATGATGAGGATGAGGATGGTGATGATGATGAGGATGAGGGTGATGATGAAGAAGATGATGAACAATGATGGTGATGATGAGGAGGATGATGACTATGATGATGATGATGAGGATGAGGGTGATGATGATGACAATGATGACCATGATGATGATGATGAGGATGAGGGTGATGAGGAGGAGGAGGAGGAGGAGGAGGAGGATGAGGATGAGGATGAGCAGGAGGAGGAGGAGGAGGAGGATGGTGATGATGACGATGATGACGATGATGACGACGACGATGATGATGATGATGATGATGACGACGACGATGATGAACAATGAGGAGGAGGAGGAGGATGATCACTATGATGATGATGATGATGATGATGAGGGTGATTATGATGATGATGATGATGATAATGATGATGATGATGAGGATGAGGGTGGTGATGATGATGAGGATGATGATGATGGTGATGATGATGAGGATGAGGATGGTGATCATGATGACGCCGATGATGAGGTTGACGATGATGAGGATGAGGATGAGGATGAGGATGCTGATGGTGATGATTATGATGATGATGATGAGGATGGTGATGATGATGATGATGATGATGAAAATGGTGACGATGAGGATGATGAGGATGATGAGGATGAGGGTGGTGGTGGTGATGATGATGATGAGGTTGATGATGATGATGATGAGGATGATGATGACGATGATGATGGTGATGATGATGATGATTATGATAATGACCATGATGAAGCTGATGAGGATTAGGGTGATGATGAGGAGGACGAGGAGGAGGATGAGGATGATGATGATGAGGATGAGGGTGATGATGATGATGATGATGAGGATGATGATGATAACCATGATGATGGTGATGAGGATGAGGGTGATGATGATGATGGTGATGAGGATGAGGATGATGATGATGATGATGATGATGATGATGATGATGACCATGATGATGTTGATGAGGATGAGAGTGATGATGATGATGATGATGATGAGGACGAGGGTGATGATGATGATGAGGATGAGGATGATGATGATGATGATGACCATGATGATGCTGATGAGGATGAGGGTGATGATGAAGATGATGATGAACAATGATGGTGATGATGAGAATAATGATGACTATGATGATGATGAGGAGGATGAGGGTGATGATGATGATGATGTTGATGAGGATGAGGATGAGGATGAGGATGATGTTGCACAGCCCATGGCTTCGTTCACCGTTAAAAAGAGGAATTATCTATGTCCATAATAGTGTTGTCTAAATGGTATTATAATGGGATAAGGATGCCATTACTATTTTTTACTCTCGTACCAAATTAGTTAAGACAAAACACATATGCATTATAGCTTTATCATATCGCATATGCGATATGAATAAGCTATAATGCATATGCATTATAGCTTATTCATATCGCATATGCAATATGAATAAGCTATAACGCATATGCGTTATTTTAAAATTAAAATAATTGGCGGGAATAAGGTTTGGCATTAGGTTCGGAAATAGCTTCGGACTACCGAACCTATTGGCTAGGACAAATAAAACAGGGCTATTACTTGTCTTTTAGAACTCTATCAATATGCTCAGTTTAGATGGCGTGTTTTGCTATGACATACACAATATTTTTTTATGAAAATCTAGTATATTGTAGAGTACGATCTTATGATTCTGAATATGTAATTTTTTCCTTCAAAACTATGTTTTATTTATTTATAATTATTTTTCTAAATGACACATGTCAGTTTTTGAAAATACATACATCGATTGTTTGTTATATAACTTTTGATTTCCATCACCATTTCCCAATAAAACTATATGGTGCACTAGACGAGATCAAGCTCTATGATCTTATATTTAGAAATCAAGGATTTCATTAATTTTTTCCCCTAAAGTGTTGCACCTGCACATAAGGTTTTAATTTCAAGTTTTTGTGACTTCAATAATTAATAATAATAATAAATAATTCATGAAAAATTCGGAATAAATAGTGTTGCACTAGGCCCATATGTCCTTTATATGTCTGCAATATTTTATCCCAAATTGACATCATTTACCTCATATATTGCTGCACACGTACAAACATATATGTTAAGATGTGCTGAAAATTTGAAAACCCACTTTCACAAAAACTAATTTTATAATAATTTACACACATTTTCTCTGCATAAATGCTATATATTATGAAAGCTGATTCATTTTCCTATCTTTTCTCTTTTTACTTCATCTTCAAATAAGTTATGGAAGTACCCCTAATTGTCACCTAAAGTTAGAGTTTTTCATTTATTCCGGTATTATGTGGCATCTAAAGTGTCTTTAAAGGAGTCCATGATTGTGCATCAGCCCATACATCGATTGTATTTTATATAACTTTTGATTTCCTTCACCATTTGCGAAGAAAACTATATGGTGCACTATAAGAGAGCAAGATCTACGATATTTTATATAGAAATCAAATATTTCATTAATTTTTTCCTCTAAAGTGTTGCACCCACAGAGAAAGTTTTCATTTCTAGCTTTTCTGACTTCAATAATTAATAATAATAATAATAATAATTCAAGAAAAATTATGAATAAATAGTGTTGCACTAGGCCCATATGTCCTTTACATGTCTGCAATATTTTATCCAAAATTGACATCATTTACCTCATATATTGTTGCATCTGCACAAACATATATGTTATGATGTGCTGAAATTTTGAAAATCCAATTTCACATTATGAAAGTTCATTCAATAAGCTATCTTCTGTCTTTTTACTTCATCTTCAAATACATTAGGGAAGTACCCCTAATTCTCACCTAAAGTTAGAGATTTAGGATTTATTATTTTGTGCAATTATTCTTATCTCGTATTTTTGTGAAAACCATTGTGTGATGTGAGCATTATCGCATATTGTGGTGAATATAGTATGAATCATTGTAACTAGTCAACCCATCCTCTAAATCAATGATCCCAGAAGCATTTTCCATTTGAATGTGGCATTGTGATTTAAGGGTATATTACAAAATACATTTCCACTTTGGGTTAGATGTGTACCAAGATATAATGGACTTGCAAACCAATATTTGAATAAAAAATGGATGAATAATGTAAGAATTATGCAAATTGAAATAATATTTTTATTTTTCATGGGTTATTTAATCATTTGAAAGTTGTTAATAATTTGGAACTTATGGTTAGCTTCTTGAAGTACAAATTGTAGAATCATGTTCCAGAGGGTTTCTTTAGAATTATCTTGTATTTTTATATTAAAAACCTAATAATCATTATTCTTCATAATATAACTTAAAACAAGATATCCACATTCAATAGGACTTATAAAGAAAATTTTAAAGAAGAGTTTATTCTTGACATCTTTATAACTATCTTGCACTTATATATTAGGTACTTAATATATACAGCAATATACTTAATCATACTATATTCATGATGTACTTAATCATACTTATCTAAAAGAGCTTCAAATAAAATTTTATTCCATCTAAAACATGGCATCTTTAGAATTATCTTGTAAGATACTTAATCATATTCATCNTTAAACAAAAGGTTATTGTTTTCTCATCTAATTTACAATTGTTTTTAATATTAAATTAAAATTAAATTTAACAATTATTTTTAATATCAAATTAAAATTAAACTTATAAAATAATCTAAATATTTATAATAAAATAATCTAAAATAATTAAATAAAAAAAATAATATTTTTTAATCTCACTTATAATCAAACTTACTAAGATAACATATACATCTAAATAACTAAGGTATGCATGAACGGAGATAGTTAATAATTTTGAAAGATGATGCTTGATAGATTTTTCAAGTGTTTCTCCGAACTTCTTATAATTTAGAGAAATTTTTTTATGTTTTCAAAACATAGAGATCAATAGATATACATAACTAAGGTATGCATGAATGGAGATAATTAATAATTTTGAAAGATGATGCTTGATAGATTTTTCAAGTGTTTCTCCGAACTTCTTATAATTTAGAGAAATCTTTTTATGTTTTCAAAACATAGAGATCAATAGATATACATCCTATATTTAATAATTAAAATTGATGACTAAATAGCATTTTATATGTTTGAAAACCATAGAAGAAAATATATATACATACAAGTGTTCAAAATTATTGATGTAATTAAATAAATGAATTTGCCATTTTGGTTGTGATCTTTCTTAATATTTAATAAGTAAATTATTTTTTAATGGGTATCCAAACCAAGAGTTTTGGTAAAGAAGTCTAAACAAGACCTACTATTAAAGTATTTCAAATTTATCTAGTTTAAATTATACATATTTAACGGTATTAATTAATTTACTATCTGATTATGTTTTAATTTGCAGGTTGTAAACCCATGCCAGTATACATTGCATAATTCGTATACATATGAGCCCCTAAATGCTAATATACATTGCACAATTCGTATACATATGAGTCCCTAATTATATTAAAGAACGGAGCACTTCCTGTCACGTTAAACAAAGCTGGTGAATAGGATTAGACAAAGGCCTCAATAATTAAATTTCTTCCGGTTTCATCAATTGATAGAAGGATGAACAACATGAAACATGAACCAGCCACCTGAAAACAACAAATCACAGTAGGATGGAAATAATAACAAACAAGATTTTTCTGTTCCGTATTTTTGTTAAGAAAACCATTTTGATACAATAGACAACTACAACGATAAACTAACCATAGCTGATGCACCAGCCTCCATTCTTTTCAGTTTAATCTCCTTACACAAATTCTAAAATTTTATACATGTATTTGTTAAGATTGTTTGTAAGATTGTTTGTTGCAAATAGATAAATTAATGTTTCAAATCTGTTGAGAACTTTTTGTCATAAAACAACACAAATTTTGAATCTTAAGAGCTCCAAATCACATTTATTCTCTATTATTTGTGTCTTGTACAATGGCATGATCATAATCAAACGAACTTTGCCTCTACCCAAGAGGCAAAATATTGTTCTTTCGAAATGCCGAGTTGAGATCGATTGGATGCACTTACTTGTAGTTGGCGCATGAAGGAAAATCCTCATAAAACATCACAAAATCGCCTCTACATACGTAGATGCCCACGATGCCTCTTCCTTCAAGCTTGGTCGAGGAGAAAAATTTAATATAATGAATAGAACCATCATAACTAAGAAATGGCAAGAAAATCATTTACTTCTTTGTTTGTAACGATAATCTATTTTAGGGTTGTTATCATGACCATTTCGACGAGTTGTCATTCCAGAATACTGCAATTGCAAATATACTGGAATTCATTCCAGTCGGTTCGAACCGCCAAATGTTCTTGTGACCTTAGAAAAGAGTGCATTCAACCTTTCGTTCATGTCCAATTAGTTCCCATTCATCTCGTCGAGAAGCCTCCATTAGAAATAGTGCAAGACCTGGGCCACTACGAACTCTACAACAAGGTTTCCCAATTGCTCTTCGGGCCATCTTCTCCTACCAGCTCCGAACTGAAGCTAGTCAAAGTCATCATAGCGAAACATGGACAAATATTGTATCCACCGGCCCGCTTTGAGATTCTCCATGATGTCACTTACTTGAATCTCTTTGGCTTGAAACGTTAGTTATCCTCCCCCATACATTTGGGTTCGTGGTAATCATTCAAATGTTAACAATAATAAGAGTGTTTACGGGGATTCGATAGCCCAACATATTCCTCCACGGATGTGTTTAGGGTGGGTTGCAGAGAAAATGGATCCTAAAGGCGGTTGGAATCCAACAAAACGAACTTTTTATCTGCAAAGAGGTGAGATGAGAATGAACAACAGATTTACATTGTGTATATCTTCAATGGCAATCAACCATCTAAATATGAAAATATGAATTTGCATTTGCCTCTTTCAAAAGAGTTTGGAATTCTAATTTGTCTCTCATAGATATGATTCATATACAGCACATGGATGGTAATCCATACATATTATGGAGACGGGGTCTTCACTTAGTGAAACCATGTCATAACTTCTTCGTTCATGAGATATTTTAAAGAATACCCCTAATTTTACTAGATATTGATAATTATTTACAAAAATCTTTTTCCCGATCCCCTCCCAATGCCTACTTCAAATTAAAAAACCCATTCCTTATTTTTACTAGAAATCTCTTTTTATACCCCATACCTATAAACTCCCAATACCCTACGGTCCTATTCGCTTCTCTCAATACCTACAATATATTGACCTTATTTTTCACATTTAAACTTTCCTTTATGAATGAAATTGATAAGATATTGTTCAACAAAGTGAACCTCCTCTGATTATGGATCGCATTACTAAGAGTACACACTGACGAAGAGGCTTGTAAGCAAAGATTGTCAACACACGGAGATAGTGAGTTGCTAGATAAAGGAGTGACTCATGGGGCATTTTTTGGGCTCAATAATTCTAAATATTGTGGGAGAATGTCCCACAAAATAAGAAAACAATTTTCCAAAACTTATTTTTAAGGTTTGGCAATTTTTATAAGTAGTCATTAATTTTTTTTTGTTAGTTGTTAGAAAGGTTAAACTTTCAAAAGAGTTTCTAAACTCAAATTTTAATTCCACTTAATCATGAATGCTCCTGCATGTATATTGCATCAGAGTGATGGTGTCATTTATTAGTTTGTCATTTTTTTATAGGTAATTTTTTATTTTATTTCAAGTATAATTTTATTATATATTTTGTTAATTACATAATAAAAAATAATGTTTTCATTTAAATTTTTAAATAAAATTTTACAACCTAGAAATTAAAGAATATTTTTTTAAAATATATATATTCAAAATGTTAAATTTTTTAAAATATATATATATATATATTTTCAAAATGTCAAAAAAATAAAATTCCAACCTTCATCGTCATATATATATATATACAAAAGGAAATAAAATTCCAACCCTCATTGTCTCCTCGTAATGCTCTTCCTACATAAAAATACAAAAAGAAAAAAAATTCCACTCTTCCTACGCAAAATAGGACACTTTGTTGACTAAACCATTCAATCAGACGAGTCTGCAAAGCTGTTCACCAAATACGTCTCATTGGGCGCAAATTATTAAACATAGATTCATATATAATTTGAATGGTTGAACAATAAATCTGACTCCACAAAGCTGTTCACCAAATACGTCTCATTGGCGGTGGATTAAATTAATAGTTGAACATAGATTCATATAAATAATTTGAATAGTTGAACAATAAAACCGCCGTGTGCAGCAAGCTTATCTCCAATCATGTCAAATCTGTGGAAGGAATGACATTATTTAAATGTTTCGTTAATAGTTGATGAATGGTTAACATTCAACTTTTCCTGCAGTCTCCAGAAAGCTCATCTCCAATTATGTTAAGCATTATTCAAATGTTTCAAAAGTTGTTGAAAACAATTGAATATTCAGCCCCTCCACCAAGCTCTATGACCAACTTGAATATTCAGCCGCTCCACAAAGCTCTATGACCAACTATGTTTAAAGAGAGATGCGGACTTCTTCAAATGTGTGTTGAACAAGCACAGTCCAGAATATAGTTCTTATGACCATATTCGTTTTGTCCTTCAACTGTTTCTCGCCAATCTTTTATATAAATTCATTTCCAATTGATATCTTCATTATCATATCGTTGCGTGTTTTTGTTTACGGTGCTCTACTATGGCAAGACTCGGTGTTTTTCGTGTTAGGTTAATCGTTGCAGTGGTTGTTTTGTACGGTTTATCATTTCATGGATGCCGCGCCGCCAATAATCTACTCAAACACAAGAACAACACTTTGAGAGTAGATCTCATACGCAGAGATTCCCCTATCTCTCCCATACTGGACGCCCAGATTCTTTCAAATGCTGAACGACTGCACCGAGCTATTCAAAGAAGTCACAACAGGCGCCGCAGGTTGCAACATTATACTTCACAAAATAGAGGCCACGGGACGTTCAAGAGTTACTCCAGTCCCGTTAACTATGAAGAGGGTGAATTTTTGATGCAGATGGCAATAGGATCTCCAGTTCCATCAAATTTGCATTTCATTCTCGACACGGGCAGCGACTTGATCTGGACGCAGTGCCAACCTTGTGGTAATTCATGCGTTGCACAGAAAGATTCAATGTATGATCCCTTCCAATCGTCCTCTTACACCAGTGTTTCGTGCTCTAACTCCTTATGTTCAGCCTTGAACGTACCTGCATCTGTTTCATTTGGTTTCTGTGATTTCCTGGCAAATTGCCGATACTACTATGAGTATGGAGATCTTTCGTATACCTCTGGAGTCTTAGGTTACGAGACGTTCAGTCTTGGGACAGCAGGTTCACGAACACGGGCATCGTTTCCGCACCTTTCCTTTGGCTGCGGTCACAAGCAAAGCGGTGATTTCTCCGACTCTGCTGGTATAATCGGTCTAGGAAGAGGGCCACTCTCTCTGGTTTCCCAGATTGGATCTTCCTTTAAAAACATATTCTCCTATTGCTTAGGATCCGTGGATAATGCTTCACAGATTAGCTCTTTATTCTTGGGTAAGGCTGCTACCTTAGGAGCTGATTATAGGGCCACCCCTCTCGTTCCAAACAATCATTTTCCAACTTTTTACTATCTCGGCCTGGATCGAATCAGTGTAGCGGGCAAAACAGTCCCTATTCCAAAGGGTGCATTTGAAAGTCTAGAAGATGGAAGCCGAGGCCTTGTCATTGATTCTGGATCGACTATCACGTCTTTGGAGGACCCAGGATACATGCCTTTTCTGAATGCCGTCCGCTCCAGTATTCCAGTTCGTCCTGTTAATGCATCTGATACTACGGGTTTCGATCTCTGTTACAATGCCACGCCTGCTCTCCGATTTCCAACTATCACTTTTCACTTTGCAGGAGGTGCGAAATTCGTTCTGCCCAAAAATAATTCGTTTATACCATTTCAATTACAAGATACGGGCGGGGTAGTTTGCCTGGCATTCGCTTCTGCAGGTCCGGCAGGTTCGACATCAATATTCGGAAACGTTCAGCAGCAGAATTTCCACATCGTCTACGATCTCGGCCATAACAACCTCTATTTTGCTCCTACTAACTGTGCTTCTGTATGATAGCACTACCGAATAACATGGAGCTTTACAATGCCGCTGTAATAATAGTTTCTTCTCATTCGTACGTTGTAGTGTCTGCAATAATCTTTGAACTCTGTTTTGATTCACACATTTTATTTCGAATTGGTGATTTTTTCGTTGGTTAGGTGGAAGAACCTTGACTATAGTCATGTTTTGTTTGTTATTTGTTATTGGCTAAGTTACCTTCATTTAGGGTTTAGTTTAACTACAACAACTCAACAACTCTTAATATTAGTTGGATTTTTGGTATCCTAACAAAGGACCTTTTTACTCACTAGATCTCTTAACCATACTTGTCACCAACCTTTCTAGATGTCACAGATTTATGTTTTAAATTCAAAATGGCTTCACATATTCTTAATTTATGTTTTAAATTCGAAATGGCTTCACAAACCGAAATCAAGATGCAATTAAATCGTAAAAAAAAACATGACCTTATCTCCAAACAGTACATGAATTTAAATGTTAAAACAATTTGTCATGGAAGATTTGATCTAACAACCTTACTCCCATATAGACCAAATGTCCGTATAATATTGATTCATTATTCCCATATAGACCAAATGTCCGTATAATATTGATTCATTATGGATTAAGGATAAGGCTTCATATCCCTTATTTATTAGTTAGTTCATGGAATTCTGTGTAATTATTGATTTGCCCATCCAATAGCCCAAATAAATCTAAGAATCTACCCAAAACAACCTTTAAAAATAAAAGCCAATAGTAATCTTCTGGTTTAAAAAAAGCAATAGACACTTGATGATGTGCAATTTAATATTTTCCATTTTGATAAGGGCAAAAAGATTGTGGAACCAAAACCATAATTTAATATTTTCCAGTTTGATAATGTGCAAAAAGATTGTGAAAAAGTGATAATGAGGGAAGAAAACCCTTTAAACATAAAAACTTTTCCAGAATCCGGAGGCTCCGTCTCAGTCGAAGTGAGTGTTATCAAACTACTATATTTGAACAATCTAGTTCAAAATAATTTTGTTGGCCTTATTATAGAAGAGTACATCGTATTGCTCTGACGATGATTTTATGAGCTTCCCTGCAAGAATACTTGCGAAATAGTTTATGGTTTGTAGCTTCCAACTTCATAAAATGTGAATTCTATGATAACTTCAAATCAAACCTCCTAATTTCGGACTTCAGAAGCCGAATCCCATCTGACCACGAGGGTAGCACAGACGCATGGCTACTGGGCCCCAAATGCGCTCTCTATGCCCAACTTACAGGGGAGCGATGTTTATAGCTTTGGCGTTGTGTTGTTGGAGATCATGAGCGGCAGAAAGGCTCCAGACACCTCTATGGAAGAGGACGTTGAGATTCCTGAAATCCTTGACAGGCCTATGCCAATCACATACTGATCTCTCAGCATTCTTGGGATGTGAAGTGTGGAGATAGTGCTACCAGAATAAACTTGAGTTACTGCTAAGTGAGAAATTTTCTTTTTCTTTATTTGTGGAATTGAGAAATTTATTTTTCCTTACTTTTGGGACTGAGACCTTACTTTTTTATATTTTCAAGAATTAACTTTGACTGAAAAACTTGATAGAAATTTACTACTACAGAGTTTTAAGGCAACTAAGATTTAGTGCCACCGAATTTTAGACAGACTTTTATTGCTACAAGATACAATTTTCACTTTCAGTGAACACATTTTTTATGGACCTTTAAAGGGACACACTTTCACTTCACAGATACTCACTTGACTTTTATGGGCTTTGAGGATTTATATATAAATTGTGGTTATATAACAAAGAACTACAGAGGCAATTACAAATTTGGAAATTTACAAAGATGTTTTATCTTTTAGAAAGCTTCTTTCTTTCAACACTTTCCAAGCACTGAAGCTTGAGCTTCTTGAACTTTTTTCACAGTTTTTTTTCTTCTTCACTTCTCCGCACTTCTCTGTCTACATTTTCTCACTCTTCTCTATGTTTTTCATTCTTCTTCTTCATATACAAAGACTTGTTGGAATAATGTAGAAATGATAGGCAGATTTGTAGGGATTGGGTTGATGTGTACTTTCTATATTTAGCATGGTTTGGTTTGAGATCCACTTTTATTGGATCTAAGATCTGTTTCATTATGATGATTGTCATCTATTTATTGTAACTACTTCTCTATCAATAATGGAATTGGTTTTGGCCTTTCCTTTGTGTATGAGAGCAAGCCTTTGTGCTCTGCTCCACATTGCCTCTCTATTTCTGTTAATTCGGTATCAAAGCCTGGTGAGCGTGGTAAGCAGCGATTCCATTCTGCACATCGTTGGAGAGCCTGGTGAGCGTGATCGCTGCAAGTAATTGATACGTGAAGATTGCTGCTCTATATCGCTTAAGAGCTAGCTACCACCATCTGAAGAGAACGCCGCCCAGCTGCAGTGTGGGAGCTCATTGAAGAAGAATAGCTGGTGTAAAGAGCGGATCGTGGAGGAGCTCCTTGCCCGTCTGCAAAATTGGTGAGAGACCGCTGTCCGCCTTGAACGGATTGGATCGTTGCCCAATCACTTCCTTGTTTGCAGAAATTTGTTCGCTGCCGGAGATCATGAAGGTAAAACCCTGCCAGTAATTGTCGATTGTTGAAGGAGTTGCTACTGTGGATTGAAACACTATCATAAATTTTTACTGTGGGTGGAAGAGAGAGCCGTGTGGGGCTTCCCATTGGATCACTGCCATATACTTCTAGCGATCTTGCTTCCATAGAAGAATTGAGATTGCTGCCATCCCGTGACTCTGAAGATCAGCGATTTCTGCAATTGGAGAGAGACGCCCATTTTATTTTGATCAATGCCCAATTGGAGAGAGATGCCCAATTGGAGAGAAACGTGCCTTCCTTATTTTGATCGGCGCCAAACCTGGGGAAATACTGAGCGCCGAGCTGTTACAGATAGCTGCCTAAAGAAGGCCGACCTGTGATCGAGGAGATCCCTGCTCAGATCCACATTGTCTCTGTTTGTGTTAATTTGGGATCGCGTTGCAGCCGTAAAGACCTGTGTAGAGCTCTGATTCTGCTACTTTCTACCGTGAAGAGATAGAGGGATCTACAGCTGGGGTGTGAAAGCTAAGAAAGCTCATGAAGAGGCTGCTCCAGAATAGCTGAGAAAGGTGAATTTTTTTTAACTGAATGATTTTTTTTATTCTCAGATTAAGTGAAATGGCTGCCACCGCTCAACAGCAACTGGCTGATACATACATCAATGAAGCCTCCAAATTAAATGGAGAGAATTATGTCAACTGGAAATTCAAGTTGCAGACTGTTCTTGAATTATTCGGTGGCTCGACGATTGTGAATGACACTGAATTGAAGCCTGTAGATCCTGCATTAATCCCAGATTGGAACAAAAGGGAAGCCAAAGCCAAGGTGACTCTGCGAATGTCTGTCCAAGACAAGATTATCCCTCACATCAGAAAATGTGATACGTTTAAAAAGACATGGGATACGCTTAAAACATTATATGAAACAACTGATGCAAATCGTATCTTGTTTCTGAAGACCAAATTGCTATCAATCAAGATGGAAGCAAATGAAGGGGTAAGTAAATTTATTTCTCGCATCAAAGATTTAAGTGATAGCTTGGCAGCTATAGGTGAAGCAGTAGATAGTACTGATCAACTAACTATCACCCTGAAAGGTTTGCATTCCGATTACAAAGTGTTTATTTCAGCACTTGCAGCAAGAGAAAAACCCCCAAATTTTGAAGAACTCACAAGTATTCTGCTTCAAGAAGAAGAGAGGATGAAAACTTATGATCTCGAGGCTTGAGGTTCTGATCTCGCACTAATGGCAAGAGGTCGATATATGCACAGAGGCAAACCATGGGGCAGGCCATGGAACCGAGATAGAGGCAAACAGTGGCATGGAGATAGAGGCAGATCGTGGAATGAAGAAAGAGGCAAATTTCACTCAAAACATAAAGGTATGGTTCAGACTGATCATTCTAGAAATAATGTAAATGGTCATTATTAGGACAAACCAGGACACCTCAATAGAAATCATTATCAGAAGAAATATTATAGAGGTAGAAGCTACAATGGAAATCACAATGCAAATCATAATGGGAATTTTGCAAACACAGACACTCCTGAAAATGAATTTAGAAATCTGAGATTATTTATTTCTGAGGATGCTTTGTCTGCTGAGACAGATGATAAGAATGCATGGTTCATAGATTCAGGTGCATCTGCACATATGTCTTGTAGGAGAGAATGGTTCGAAGAATATAATGAGAATCTTAATGACACTCACATCTATTTAGGTGATAATAGGTCACTCAAAGTTCAAGGTTATGGAAAAGTAAAAGTGAAATTATCTAATGGTGAATTGAAACAGATACATAATGTTATGTATGTTCCTGGTATTAAAAAGAACCTTATTTCTGTTTCAACCATAACTGAACGTGACCTTAAGGTAGAGTTTGGCAAGTACCAATGTCATATTAAAGACATTCGAGACCACTACAAGACTGTTGCTACAGGTTCAAGGTGTGGAGGACTATATAAGTTGGATGTGTGCAAAGACAGTCATCAAGCATTGGA